>CM049408.1:20740000-21305000 GCA_026929865.2 Hyperoplus lanceolatus | reverse complement strand
TCAATATCACAAAACTAATACAGTTGAAATGTGAGGAATAATTAACTTGAGAGATAGATAATCCTTCAAAAATTATGTTTGAAATGTTCCTATGTCAAAGTTGCTTTAGATCACATGCATGTCATGACAGTAGGTCTTCCATAAGAACAATTGATTTCTTGACATAGTATGTGTACAAACCTTATCGGGATCCATTCTGAGGCTTGTAACAGAAAGATTATGTTCTTTTTCATCTTCAGCTTGAGATATAAAACTAAAAACAGAGACCAAAAGGAACAGATATTTAAAAAATTGCATCCATGTTTATAGTGCATGTACCTGGATCTTAGATAATGACCTACTAGCCTACCTGCCATCTGTGGTTTTTATCAAAGATTCCTCCAAGGCACCTTCCACCAGCCTCAGCTGGAGCAAAGCAATTTCCTCTCTGTAGCTCTCCTCGGATGCACGCAACCGCTGCTCAAAGTATCTAAAGGAAGGTGAAGGCAAAGCATGTATAACACACGGTCAGTCAATAGGTAGGGAGAGGAAAATGAACTTAAAGCCACTACGAGTAAGTCGGCACGTTGGTGACAAAAGCGGTAGTATTTTAACGACGCCAGCTGTCGTGAAGCTGTTTTCTAGCTCGTGAAGGGAGTGCAAGATTCAAATAATCAGGAGGCAATATGGTGCGCGTCCGTGTGTTGAAAGTGTGGAGGGCACCGGACTCTTTTCGGCTCTGTGAGTCTATGGGTGACACAGCATCAACTAATGGCAGTAAGCGCTAAACACACCTGATTGCAATGAGTTGATGCATTGTCACCTCTCACGGAGCTGAACAAGTCCGTGTCCTCACACCAAGCGAATGAACGAGAGATGGCAGTTAGTTAGTATGGATCACGATGAGGTAATGTGTTTATGTTGTAAATAATGACTATTTCAGATGAATAATGGTCATCTGATGTTGCTGGTGAGGCAAAGTAAACTTTGTTTTAGTAGGCTACCGCTCATTCATTTAGGAGTAAACACTGCAGTCTAGGTTCGCTGCGTGAAATTGTGTATACGTTGCTTGGCAACACCCTCCCGCCCGCCTATCACTCTCCCTTTTAGCTTTTCTTCATTGCATTTTCTTTTTTTTCCTTTGATGGTTCAGCCCCATTATCAGTCATTATGAACAAACAACTGTCTCAAACAAGGCTCCCGCTCCCCTTCCCTCACCTGGAGCCATAGGCTTCTCCAATCGCGTTCCTGCGCCGCACTGAAATCTGCGACCAATACGGATATGTGACCATAGAGCATGCATGCGTGAACCGAAAATCGAACTGGGTGTACGACCAGATCAAATGCAGTAATAAAAACTATATAAAATAGTCTTTCTTTGCACAGATGGTCTCGTTTGCTGTTAAAGGTAATTTATGATTATGAGAGGAAACATGAGGCTGTTTAAAAGATATTTAAATGTTACTCGTTGCTGCTTTAATAGCACAGAATATCAGCGTTTATACCAACCTTAACATTTTAAACACAGACAAACAATGGAGGTCAAGACTGTGTGTGTGTGTGTGTGTGTGTGTGTGTGTGTGTCTACCTCCTCAGGCTTTCCAGCTCAGCCTCATTCTGCTCTTTGATTTCCCGTTTTTGATCATTAAACTCTGTCTTCAGGCGCTCGATGTCATCAACACGAGACGAGCGAGCGAGCAGCTGCTCCTTCAGCTCTGTGAGAAAACGAGGTAGACAACAAAGACAGAAAAAAGATAACAAATAAACAGGAAATACACACTTGACAGAGCACTGTTTTTTTCAATTATGACTAACTGTACTGTGTACCTGGGATATTATTCTTTTTTTTTTAAAGATATTTTTGGGCATTTTTATGCTTTATTGATAGTGCAGAGAGACAGAGGTGAAATGGGGCAGAGAGGGGAGTGACATGTAGAGAACGACCGCGGGTGGGAATCGAACCCGGGTCTGCAGCTGGGCCCGGCCCGGGAGGGGGACGCCTTACCAACTGAGCTAAAGGCACCCCCACCTGGGATATTATTCTGACTGTGATGAAGTAAATGCTGTAGAGTTTAATACAGCCTTGCCAAACAGATGTCAGGCTACTGTAATCAATCAATCTCACCTCCTAACTCTTGCCGACTAGCCCTCATGTTCTCCAGCTGGGTCCACAGCTGACCTACTTCTTGTTCCGACCGCTGTTTTAACAAATTCTTCTCCTCCTCTAGGCACAAAACCTGGATGACGGGGAGGAAAAACAAAAAACTTACGGCATTGTGGATCATCGAACATTTTGCAAAGCCTATCGTTTTGTGGCATAGAAAAAAAAAATCTGATAATTAATGACTTGAACTCACCTCTTGCTGCAGTTGTCGTTGCTTCTCCTCTAGGTGGAGTGCTTGTTGCTCTTTCTCCAGCAGCACTGCTTTGTGACAAGAAACCAACTCCTCCAGAGCACCTAGGCAGCAAAGCAACAACAATTCATATAAACTAGAACAAGCTATACATGGAATAACAAATCGTGTGACTCATTTGCTAATGAGTCTGAAATGAACATAATTCATATAAAATGACTGATGACTGTCCATCTCCTTATATTGATGCAGAACATACAGATTAAAATGATAACAGTTTTCATTATTAAAATAAAACATTTAGAGGATTGTGCCTGAGTGAGGAGGGGAGGTTGGAAGAATGGCAGAAGAAGGTAACTCACGGGCAGCAGCATCTCTGTCGGCCCAGGCTTGTTTCAGCTCCTCCTCTAGTTTGTGGTTCTGCTCCTTACTGGCGTTCTGGACTTCATCCAGCTTGGCACAGGACTCATGCAGCTCTGCCTGGGTGTGGGACAGTGCTGCCTGGGCTTCAGTTAGAGCTTTGTTGGTCTGTGTGAGGGAGGTCCGGGTGCTGGACAGTTCTGTCTGAGTGGCAGTGAGGCTGTTCTGCGTCTCTGACAGAGATGTTTGGAGGTTTGACTGGGCGCTCTCAGCAGCCTTATCCCACTGTGACTTTAGAGCCTTAAAAAAAAAAAAAAAAGACCAAGATTCATTGAAATTATTTATTTAAATGTATCACATCTGGTATAACCTAATGGCATACAAGTGAATAATGCATTGAAATGGCAGTGCAGTGTTTAAATAGCTTCCATTCGCCTTTTAAACATCAGTATAACATTTGTTATAAAGCTTGACCTGTGTATCTTTGGCCTGTTTTTCCTCCATGGCAGCAATCTCCTCAGCAACAGACGTTTCCCACTGCTGCTTCAACTCACCTGCACCCACAGAAAAAAAGAAAGAAATAATTCAGCCATATCAAAACAACAAGAATCTGAAGGTTACTGTCATCTTACTCTGTGTCCCGAACAAGCTTCTAAAGACTGAGGGTGAATCATAGTACACATGTTGAGTGCAACTAGGGGCAAACATGAAAAAAAACAAACAAAAAAAAAAACAGAAGAAAAACCACTGCCTGGACAACAGAGAAGCACTCACTAATTTCTTGTTGGTGCAGATCACGCAGTCTCTCCAGATGCTCCTGGTTCTGCTGTCTTTCAAGGGAAAACGATGCCTGGACGTTGGCGAGAGCATACTCCTGCGATACGTTGAGCTGGGACGTGTGGACGGTGGTCAGACTAAGACGCAAGGCTGTGACTTCCCTGTTCTTTTCGGCCTAAAAAGGAAATTAAAATCATACGGTATGATTTGTGTTAGAGCTTTTTCCTGAGGCTAGTATGTGACTACATGTTGGGAGGTGGGGGCATTATTTAGATTCTAAGCATTAATCTGACACTGTTGTCCACCATACCAAATTACAACTGACGTAAAGTAGAATAAGATAACATTCCTAAATCTACTAAGGAGCAGAAATCATTCTAACTGACAAAACGCCTTTGACTGAGTTATGTCAAGGAGGAAAAAAAGCTAAGGAGACAGACAGAAGTGATATTTTGCAGGATGCTGTGGCTGAAGATGATACACTGTGCCTGTGATTGCATATTTGTAGCATACCTGTGCCTGTTGCAGTTCAGCCTGGTGGGCAGCCTCCATACTCTCCCTCAGCTGATTAAGCTCTGCTGAGTGTTTGGCGGCCAGCTCTGAAACCGTCCTCTCATGCTCACGCTCAGTCACCTGCAGGAAGACAGAATGGGAGACATGAGACCCTGAAAATAATAAAATACAAAATAGCAAATGTATTCAGACTTATCCCTTCTAATACCTGTTTGATCAGGCTGAACTGTCTCTTCTGTTCTTCCTCCATAATGGCCTGCTGCTTCAGCGTTTCTGACTCCAGGTGAGTGTTCAATTCAGAAATCTAGGAATTGATGCAGAAAGACATGAGGAAAATTACGAGAGCAGAAAGCACTCTCACAAAGCTGAAGGGCCACTAAGCCTGCAAATGTTTAGAGATACTGTATAGAACTATTTAACAAACAAACAAACAAACAAACAAACAAACAAAGACATAGTCAATGTGGGTTAAGCTGAGCACAACACAATGTATAAAGTTACTGCATGTAATACATATATAAATATAGAACACACAAATAAACAACTAAAGTGAAGCAAATGTGGCATGGCACAAGGAGTCCTGGCAGTTTAAATAACAATGTTTATATTTTTAACATTTAAACTTACATTCAAATTAAAATGTTATAATAAAGCTATGCAGTTTGTAAATCCCACCTCTTGTTGGTGTTTCTCCATCAGTTGGTTTATCTCATGTTGGTGAGATGTCTTGAGCCTCTCTGTTGCCTCCTCAACAGCCACGACCTGCTTCTCTAGGAGAGCCTTCACCTCCTCGTCTCTCTCCCTCCTCTGGTCAACTAGCTCAGTCTCCTTCTCCTGTCTCTCTTCCTCCCATTTCTCCTTTTCCTCTGTAAACTGTAGAAATGATATAGTAAATTAGTTAACGTCTCGATAGTTATTTTGACCAACATAAATAAAC
Source organism: Hyperoplus lanceolatus (assembly GCA_026929865.2). Classification (NCBI taxonomy): domain Eukaryota; kingdom Metazoa; phylum Chordata; class Actinopteri; order Uranoscopiformes; family Ammodytidae; genus Hyperoplus; species Hyperoplus lanceolatus. Next base: position 21,300,080 of record CM049408.1, on the reverse strand, counting down.
TGTTATTACACTATCTATATCTATATCTCACCTCGACATCCTTGGCTTTTAGCATGTTCTCAAACTGTTCAAGCTCCTCTTCTAAGACCTGTTCCATTGTTTTGATCCGTTCGTCCATCTCCTCCTCTTTCCTCCTGTGCGCCTGCCTCTCCTGCGCTGCCTGGGCTTGGGCCTCCTCCAGATTGTCCACATTTTGTCTCAAACAGACGATCTGAGATTCCAGGTCATTTTTCTCAGTTCGAGCACTGTCCAGGCAGCACTTGCTCATCTCCAGCTCCCCTTGCAATCTCTCCACCTCGGTTTGAACATTCAGAACCCGCGCGCGAGTATCCTCGAGCTGCTTGGCTGCGTCTTCCAGCTCCGTAGTCCTTTGGCTGAGTAAGGCTGCTGTGGTTTCGTACAATGTTTTGATCTCTTCTAGCTCCGACACGAGATGTTCACAATGAGCCTTGAGATAGAAAGAAAGGAAAAATTGTTTGAGCTTTTTGTACATTATACAAATGTTTCTTATCAATGAACTGACTCCGCCTTTTTCGTTGAAGCCTTTTGGCACAAACATTACTGCCGTCTAATTTAATCTAAGTGCCATCCAACTATATTGAGTTTTGTTTATAAAAATAAATAGGCAGAGAGTACCCACACAAACCCACTAATTACACTGGATTACCTGAAGTGCTTGTAGCTGTTTGTCATCTCTGCACTCTGGGATGTGTTCGCCAGAGTTTAAAGCCTGCTCTCCCTCCCGCAGAGGCAGTACAGGCAGCTCCTGCTGTTTCTGATGAGACGGGAGTGCAGCATCTTTCTGTTGCTCGCTCTTAAGCTCCCCTACCAGTTGATCTACCTCGTCTGATGGAGGGGACGCTTCCTTTACCATCAACATTACTGCATTTTCTTTTTCCCTTTCCTCCATTAAGGCACTGAGTTTGTTCTTCAGGTTGTCTTGTTCGTGGGCCTTCAAGTTCATCTCCTCCTCAACGTGTGTCCTCTTCTCCTTCTCCTCTTCAAGTTCCCAGAGAGCCAGCCTGAGCTCTTCTGTTACTTGAGCCCACCTGGGAATACAAAGATAGTTTAATTAAGTTGAGCAAAGACAGACAGAAACACAAGGTCACTTTTGAGATAATACATCTCAAATATATATATATATTTTTTTTAAAGAACTAAACACTTGATGAGTTTAAATCAATTATACATTAAGATGCTTCTTTTTTAATAACAAATTCTGGTGGTCTGAAGCTAGTTTGTGAAAAGCAGTGAGCATTTGCGTTAAGAAAAAAGCATTGTGCCTTTCTTAAAGAATGTAATGTTTTTTTGGCTTGGGAAGAGATTATATTCTTATGAAACATTTTCCCAGGCATACTGCGAGTTAACTAAGCACCAACAAATAACACATACTAAATATGAATCACATAATAACATTGATATAATAAAAAACCTAAGCTTAAAAAAAAAGATGATGCAAAGAAATGAATAGGGGGAAAAAACAAATCAACCACATGCCCTAATGAACTTCCTTACCTGCTCCTGGCCTCCTCCAGCTCTTCGGCACTCTTGATGACTTCGTCCCTCAACACATCCACCTCCCTGTCCTTCAGAGCCAGCTCCTCTCGTAGCTCCCCACACTGCTGGTTCAGCAGCTCTTTCCCCAGGTCCGTCTCCTCAAACTGCTCCGAGGACAGTTTACTGGTCTCCAGATCTCCGGAGGTGGAGTTGTGAAGCCACAGAGACACAGACTCGGGGTTAGAATGGTCCGCCATGGGGAGGCCAGAGGAACTCAGTGGGCCGGAAGCGTTGAGGAGGTTGTCCTTCTCTTCAAGGAAACGGTTTGAAATTGACAAGAGAGGTTCATCTCCCAGCACTTCACTGTTGAGCTCAAAACTGTGAAAAGATAGATAGGGAGAGAAAGAGATAAATTAGGGGATTTAACGAGCTGATAAAAAAAAAAAAAAAAAAAAAAAAAAAAAACCGTATAATTATTATTATTTTTTTTTTAAATACTATACATACATAGCAATTAGCATTCATCTAACCTGCAATCTGCTGAGATGTCCAGCTGACCGCAGCGTTCAAAGCTCTCATTGACCAAGGAAGATTGGGAGTGTGCGTGAGGCGCCGAAGACAAGTAGCGCTCCATCAGAATATCTCCGCGCATTGATACATTTGTGCTGTCGTGATCAGGTCCGCTCTCGAGATTGGCCTCGTCTATACTCGTCCTTTCATCGCAGCTAGAAGACCCAACTTTTGCTTGGTTCTGGCGGTTTTTAGAAGCTTTGAGACCCATGACCTCTTCCTCTCTGGACTTGAGTTCCACCTGGCGTTGCTCCAGCAGCTGCCTGACGCTCTCCACCTCCTCCCTGTGCTCCAGCTTCAGCCTCTGCATCTCCTCCTCCTGTCTCCGTCTGTCCTCCTCTAAGTTCTGGAGATGAAGGTTGGAGCTGGCCACCTCCTCGCTGTACCTCCTCTCTGCGTCATCCACTTCCTCCTCAAGCCTTTTCCTCAGCTCCAGCACTTCGTTGTTGAGCTTCTCCTTCTCGTCTTTGTACTGCTGCAGCTCAAGGCACCGGGTCTGGAGGTCTTGCAGCTGTGTCTCCCTTTCTTCCCTGCCTGTCCTCTCAGACTCCAGTAAAGAAAGCACATGTCGGTGTTTCTCCATCTCCTCGGCTAGTTCGGCACATATGCGTTGGCTGTTCTTCCTTTCCTCTTCCAGCTCGGCCCTCAGTGTGTGTAGAACACCGTCTAGGTCAATGTGAGTGTCTGCGCTGAAGCTTTCAATACTTGACTTGGAGCCAGGACTGGCCGTCCCCCATGGCGCCTCTTTTTGATGGATGTCAAATGCATCTTGGGAGCAGTGGCCATGACTTTTAATGCGCAGGAACTCTACACTGGTCTGTGTGAAAGACAATACAAGAGAATATGCAACTTCAGTCGCTCTGCATGTGAATAGTGAAAAGTGTGTTTTTTTTTTTGTTTTTTTTTTAAAATAGGCCACAATAATCCTGAAGTGCTGCAAAATATTTAGCTTGGGATTCAGTGTCAGTTACCTGCTGGAGCTGTCTCTGTAGTGCCTGGATTTGTCCAGCCAGGGACTGTGCCTCCAACTGTACCTGGTCTCTACTGGCCAGGGCCTCCTGTAGGTTGGTGCTGAGCCTCGCAATGATCTCATTACGCTTCTCCACAGCCTGCTGCAACTGCTGCAAGTGGAACAGAAATATGGGTAAAACATGTTACAGCACAGACAAACACACAATTATGAATAGCATTATGTTCCTAAGGTTTGAAATAGATGTATTTCTACTATATTTAATAACAAAATAAACTAATCAAAACTAATTTGAATGGCAAACCAAAAGGCAGAAATAACCAAAGACTACATAGCACACAAACCTCTTGGAGGTTTTTTTAACCGCTCACTGAATAACATAATTATGCTGTATTTTCAGATCAGTTCAGCCATGCAGAAAGGTATACAGTTCCATTCCCCATGGGTTGGTGATGACGCATACAGTCACAAAACCTCTTAAACCACACACAGAACAATAATATTGAAAGATTTCCGATGTTTTATGGGTAAAAAAAAGAAATTAAATACAAGCATGATGACGATACATTATTCCATTGGACCATACAAAACTTGACAACCTGACATGGCATGTGAACAAAAACACTGATTTATAGAATAGCTTCAGAGCTTCCTGTGTGAATTCAGAGCTTAGTTAGGTTATAAATATGCATTCATGACATTACACCCATCCCCCCTTTTGCAAGTTATATTGGGTCATGCCAATGGCCAGTTTAGTTTTTCAGATGCTTCAATAGGCACTATAAAAAAACACCCTACCCTTGGAAAAAAAAACACTTATCTATCTATCTATCTATCTATCAATCTACACACACACACACACACACACACACACACACACACACACACACACACACACACACACACACACACACACACACACACTTAGTAAAAGCTAACAATTGACTGTATATACCTTGAGCTGCTCTTTTCCAGTGAGTGCAACCAATTCTGCTTCTCCAATATCTTCCACAGGGGACGTGCTTGGCTCCAGGGCAGGGGGCTGATCCTTTTGCCGTAGGTTCTGCTTAACCTCCGATTTCTCTGGCTTTTCGGGTTCCTAAAACATTTTTTATAGCTTTATATTCAAGCGGGTAAACTTTCCCTAAAAAAAAAAAAAAAGGCAGCAAGTAATGCCACAGTTAATCCAAGCCATGTTGCTATGACAACTGCCCTACAGGCAACATGATGGTTAGTGACCCATTTTTGTTTAATGTATGTTTACAGAGCATGGGGCGCGGACCACTTGTCACAGCGTACAAAGCAAACAATTACTTCAGGTCAGGTAGTGTGACCCGTGAATAACACTCAGTGATCGTGACTCATGCAAATAAATAGTAAAATGTTGTTTTAATTAAACAAAGTCTTATGGTATATATACACACAATTCAGATTTCATCAGTGTCATCTGTATCTATCATTGATGCATGACTGATAAGCTCCATGCGATCAGTAGGGTTACCTCATGGTTGGTCTTGTTGTCCCGCCCCGTCTCATTGGCTGAAGAAAGCGCTGGTTCTATGCGACCTCCTTCTGCCGCGCCGTCATTTTGCGCGACATTCGGGCCCTTCCTCTTCTGCGTCTTTTTCGGCGCCCCCGCACCGTTGTTTTTCGCCCGCTTCTGTCGGAAGCTAGCAAGCTGCGCAGGAAGGATAGCGAGAGGTAGACGGACACATAGGTCAGGACCAAGGAGCACCACCACACTATCAGCATGGTAGAGCCCAAGGGTCAAGGCTAACAGAGAACTAGAGTCCAGATTTATCTTCAGTTGAAAAAAAAAGTAATCAAAATGTAATTCTTAAAATCATAACGCATAAGTGTAAACACTGCAAGTTGTTAATAGTGCCCCCCGGCAGAAAGGAATTGGTAGCTCTTATTTTGATGAGTCAGAGTTCTGCAACAAAAAATAGACAGTGCCCAGGTGAAGCAAGAAGAAATCCCAATCTCACACCCAGAATACACCCATTGCCCTAGAAGGTATCCAAGTTCAAAATGAGGTGATGCTTAATATTCTCAAATCTCCAGACAGCTGAATCAGACCCATGAGAAGTGCAGATTTTTAGTGGCACACATTTGGACAACCTCTCAGCAGACCAGAAACGACACAAGGCAAGAGAAAAAAAAAAGAACAAATCCATCATCTCAGTCACTTTTCAGCATGTAGGAAAGTCAAAGTCAAGAGACAGGCAAACTGGTTGAATAAAGCTTTTCGGAGCATCATTGAGTCCTCTCTGAAATCAGTGGAAAGACGGAAAGAGAGATAAAAAAAAACAATAGGAATCCAACCCTGATAAGTTCATTCACAGTTAAAAATATGAACCCCAATCATATTCCGCTGTGACACATCCACCTCAGACAATCCACTCCTCTCTTTATCACAACCTCTCTCTCTCTCTCTGCCTGTCTCTCTTCTTTAAGCAGCTTACATCAGATTACTGCAGTTCACATTGTGACAGGGACCATCATGAAGCCCTCCAACAATAACTGACAAGTCAATCATCCACTTCCTTTCTTGCCGATTGTTAGTTGGACCTGTCAATTCGTCCTTCATCAGGGAAGTTGCTGTCTACTGTCCAGCAGAAGATCCTGCAGTCTGGTAGGCAAAAGCACACACCTACTGTGCCAACAGTTTCATCCTTAAACTCACAGCGCTTCCACAGCGAATGTACAGTGCAGAGGGATCCACAAACTCTGGATAGAAGAGGATGGCTTGTGTCTAGACTAAGGAAGGAGGGTGGAGGCTGGGAGATGCATTGGAGAGGAGGAGACAGAGCTCTGTGTAGTGAGCAGCGTCCTCCGACTGTGTGCATGCTCAATTCATTTGAGATTACATGGCCCTGGGAGAGCTACTTGTTGCTTTGTGTGATCACCAATGAGTCACGTACCTGACAACAATATGTGTGCCAAATGTGGATTCAGATGACATGTTACACGTCTAGTTACAAAACCACACTTGAGATTTGCTTTATACTCCCATTCAGCACCAAAAGATACATTCACCACCGTACAATCTTGCCTCTTTGACTCCTAAAGCCAGGTTACCACTTTGCTTAAAACAATTATTGCATCAACCCCACCACACTTAAATCTCTTCACATCTCATCATTCATCTGCTTTCCTACTCTTTATCACTTTAGAGCCTCAACCTTTGTGTCCTTCTCCTTCCATCCTTCATCCTGTTCCCTGACTCCGCCTGCCACAACGCATAAAACATCTCAGAAAAAAAAGACACATTAGCCAGATGAGCTGCGTTTTTGCCCAAGGTCGCTTCCACATTCCTGAGAGTCTGATTGGTGGGCTTGTTGTGGCCACATCATATGTTACTGGACTCCTCAATGCAGCTATTGTGTTACCCTCAACAATAGGTCAACACCAAGATGAAATTGGATTTGTTTTGCGTATGTCTTTGTGAATTTGTACACGCTTACGTGCCATACTTTCAGTGTGGCAAATAAATCAGATCTTATTGTTTGCACCACATACTGTAAAGGCAACTGACAGCACTGCATTACCATGGCAACACCATTCATGTGAAATGCAAGTACAATATATTCAACCTTACTAAATCTCATGGGCTCACTGCACCACCTGATGGCCTGCAACCAGCATAACATGGTACGCAAGGTGTGTCGCAATAGTACCCGTTGAAATGAATATATAAACAGATTGTCTTTCTTTAAGTCTTAATGGTTCATATTGAAAATAATTCCTTTAAGAGCAGTGGGAAAGCTGACAGTAATTATATCATAAAAAAGCCGGAGGAGAAAGCCCTGATTGCCCACCAAAGAGAAAGAAGAAAAAAAAATAAAAATCACAAAGAAATAATGTCCACAAACCCACAACCCATGACAAATGTGTGAGCCAGTAACCAGTTTCTTACTTACCGACTGGCTTCGTGGCATGTTGGAGGATTTCTGGCATAAGGAATACCAGTAGTTCAGTTGTTATTTCATAAGTGTTATGTATTTTACTAATGCACCATCCCAATCTTTTGAAAGAGCTGGAGGTGAACTACACCATCTGAGAAATGTCATTCAAGAAGCTTTCCTTGTGCAGGTGACCTAGTTTCAAATCAAGCATTTCCAAAAGATGACCTGGTTCTCAATGAAGGGAAGGTCATCAAACAGGTTTACTGGCCCATTACTAATAAAGCCCATTTAAGTATAAACAGCAGCTTGCTTCTATTATTGCATCTCCACAGTAGCAATTTTCACAGTTGTGAAAACCGAGAAGCTTAAGACCATAGACTTGTCAGCTCTTTTCACTCTCACATACTGTAGATACTACCCGTTTATACAGCTCTGGGTAGCTAATTGGAGCAGTATTAAGACCGGCCAGCATAAAACAACTAACATTGGTATTCTGAATAAGTAAATTATTTGTTTTAGATGCTTTGCCGAACCCCCTGTATTATTGACACGTTTACAGCTGTACCTGTTTGTGTCTCTATGTTCGTGAACGTTGTAATAGCTGTTGCTAAATGCGCTTGTATATTCGTTTGCAAAATAAAAAAAAAATTCTAAATGCAACCCTAGGCAATAACTAACTAGAGAAAACGTTTTATAAAAAAAACTGCACCATGCGCAGCTCAAAAGGCAACATCTTCAAATATTCAAAGTAAATCAATTTTACAGGTAAGAAACACATTTGTAAATGAGTGCAACTTGCTGCTTCTGCTCAACTTCACGTGTATACTAAGTGAATCAATTCATTAGCCGATATAACCAACTCCATAAATGTTATTGTTATCTTTAGCTGTGTACAATCTCAGCTAATGATTGACCCGCGGAATATGCGCGGCAAATCAATAAACGGTTATAAAGGCCTGCAATTTAACGGGCAAATGTTGTCTAAGTAACGACAAAACATACAATAGTTTTGGAGGTGGGGTGAATACTTAGCACGGGACAACACAAAGCTATGACAAAAGAGTCAGCTAGCGTTGATTGCTAGCATTTAGTATTAGCGTGCATTAAATGTTAGCAACAAACCTTAGCTCTGCCAGCATCTAGTTTCCTCTGCCGTTCATCTTCGTCCATCTCTGGGGTTTAAATACAACTCTTAAAGGTTCATATTCACCCGAAATGAACAACAGATATTCACTTGTAGAAAAAAAAGTTAACTAAAACAAAATCGTTAAGGCTTCCCTGAGACACAACTGTCAACAGATAATATTCAATATGGCCGCCAAGTCACTCCACTCCGCCCTTATCGGGTTTTCCTGAACAAACGGACCAATCAAATCATCACGTTCCATGGTCTCAGCCAATGGAGCGTGCGTCGCTTGAAAATATTACAAACCGCCGCCCAGCGTGTACAACATTGAATTCTGAAGTGTAGTTGACCAATGAAATCGCTGTTTTAACTCGCCAATTTTTGGATTGACGGCTCTTCTAGCCAATCACAACAGGCTAATACAAAACTCCGCTCACATCTACGTTTTGAAAGCGAATGTAGCCTAGACTCATAGACATAATACTCATAGACATTATTATGTCTATGTACAGACTAGCCTCGTTTGAATAGGAGCCGTCTGGCTCAGACCGCTCAGACCCTCGCAATTATGACGTGCGTCTTCTTGAGCGCACAAGACGCGCGTCATAATTGTGCAGGTCTGAGCCAGACGGCTTCTACTCAAACGAGGCTAATTACTTCACTGGCTGAGGAGTTTATATGGCAATAGAAAAACCAATAAGGACTACAATGAAGTGTGTCGCAAAACTGGGTCAACCACCATGCACATTACATTTATTCAAACCGAGACTTAAATTGTAATGTTTTGTGTTACTTTGAAGTTACCCTAAAGAAAATTATCTCAGAACATAAGGAAGCAAAGCAGGAGATTTCTGAAGGAGCCTAAACTTCTGCAATTCATGAAACAGTGCCAGTGAGTGGGTGTGTCCCATGTCCCATGGCAAACACTGTCTGGCTTTAGTTGGATTCTAACACACAGGTGTAGGCTACACAAAGTATTTGACTTTGACAAAGAATGGAACTCCAAAAGACAATTTCAGGTAAATGAATTTAAAAGAATTTATTTACGGGGCGCCGTTGGTAGGGTGTCCCCCCCATGGGCCTCGGCCATCAGCGGATCTGGGTTCGATTCCAGCCCGTGGTCGTTCTCTGCATGGCACTCCCCTCTCTGCCCCATTTCAACTCTGTCTCTACACTATCAATAAAAGCATAAAAAAGGCCAAAAAAAAATATCTTAAAAGGATTTATTTGCACTTCTGATTGTATGTGTAAATATTTCATCCAATTATGTATATTAGTTTAGGTAAAACACTATTCTTTATCACCGATGCCAAGGTAAGAGGACGCTTGCGTGGCGACACTGTCGGCCCAGATGCCACAGCAGGTTCCTGATGACACTGAAGAGGACACAGGAAGTGAGCTGGAAGGCTACGGGTTCACAGAAAAGAAAATTAATTTCAGAATACAACATAATACAGTAATAGCAAGCATACATTTAGGAAACTTTCTATCATGCCAGAAGGGTGACACATTCCCCCAATTTCTCTTTGTACTTTCTATATATTTAATACATTAACAATATGAGTATCAGTAAATCACTACTTATTAACCGGTGCCAAGGCCAAAGTGGGCCCAGATGTCACAACAGGTCCTTGTGATGTCGCTGAAGAGGACACATGGATCGAGCTGGAGGGCTATAGGTTCACAGAAGAAAGAAAAAGATGTCAGAGTGAATACAATAAAAGTAAACATTTTGTATATTTTGTCTTGTACCTTCTTTATATGGAAACCACAGTTAGCCTATACGCAACTGCAGACCACCGAAATAGAGACATTTGTCCCCTTCGCTGTAGTGGACATTTCTCAATCTGTAATATTGTCTGACAGTAAATCATTACATTGTGAGTAATGCCCTGGCCTACACTGAAGAGACCCCTGTCCCCTCCCGCAGTTAAAAAGTAACTAGTAACTTGTACTTTAAGTACATTTTAAATCAGCTACTTTTCAACTTTTACTTCAGTATATTTTTAGACCAGTACTTTTACTTTTACTTAAGTAAAATTTCATCCAAGTAATCATACTTTTACTTGAGTAGAATATTTTTGTACTCTTTCCACCTCTGTAAACAAGTTATTCAAGTGTGTAGGCTATGTTTTACAGGACGTGTTCAATATAAAACCAAAAATAACCAAACATTTCAGAAAGGATCAGACATGGCACAGTCGCTCCTTAAGGAAAATGTGCTTTTCCATTAGATAGACACAAGGGACACTAGGCCCTACTGCACCATCACCATGGTATTGCATGACAAACTTTAACTGAACTTTTTTCTCTGCTACGCTAGCTAGTTGCAAACTTCAATATCCTCCTAATGTCGAAAGAATGACATATAACCTAAAAATGTACGGTTACTCAGTTGGATGTAATATTGTGGGGGGAATTCAAACGTTCATCATTGCTCATCCAAGTCATAGCAACTTGACCAAAAGCATTAGGCTATGGCTAGCCGCTAATATAACGTAAACGTAAACCATACACGAACAATGCTGCTTTCAGGTACCGTCAGGTCAAAGTTACAGCATATAAATTAAAAGGTCATCTGAGCAATCAGCACCTGGACAAAACTAAAAATTCCGACGCCCGAACAGGGACTTGAACCCTGGACCCTCAGATTAAAAGTCTGATGCTCTACCGACTGAGCTATCCGGGCTCTGACAGACTAAATGTTGAGAGTCATTTAAAAAATGTAACTTACAACTAAGCTATTCATTGTGATATAATTAGAAATGGGTTTCTTTTGAAGTTTATAAGGTTACAGTATTCCGTTTGCAGCTAAAGCCAGCTAGCCACCCCAAACATAATAAACTAGCCGTATGCTAACACAGGCTAACGGTACACAAACAGTGAAAGCTAATGTGACCGACTAGCCTGGTCCTACCAGTCCCTCGTACTTTCATTTCATTTGTACAGAAGGGAAATTAAAATTGAGCTGAAGTGGGTAGGCGGGCGGTGCAAGGCTAGTGCCCGACCGCTATGTAGGCTTGCCTTACCGTTCTTTATATTTCCATGAGGCTAACGCTTGAAATCAACGTAACTGAAAGCGACATCAAAATATACATTCAATAAGTTAGTTACCTTTTCAGTGCACACAAACTCATTGCATTGTATTTAATGGATTGATTGACAACTGTACAAAATGGTTGGTTACGGGATCTATAAAACCAAAATAAACCAAAATCACTTTTAATCTTCTAAAGTTACCTCACTGAATCAATGCATCCTTGAACGCATCATCCATCAAGGTTTGCAACCGACAAAAACGCGTTTTTTTCCGGATCCAGGACCACAACAAACAACACAACCTTGATAATCGTCAATCATTATCATGGCACATCCCTTTGATAAATAAAATAATTAAAATATATATATGTACACGAAAATACAAATGGAAACAAGTGACACCCTCTGCATTAACAATTTGTTAAAGTGCATTTTTCTTCTCTTACAGAACTGCATCCTATGACAGGGAAACAAGGAAAGTCATGCTGTGATGCTGGATGTGTGGGAAAAAGATCATGGGATATTATTCGTATTCGTGTTACAACTCTTTTGATGAATATGGATGCCAGTCATGCACTTGTGCTTGATGACTTTTCGTATGGCACAGAAGTCAATTGTTTATGCTTAAAACAGCTCTTTGTTTGCTTTTAGCAAAGTTTGTCTAAGAATAAAGAATTGTAATCAATAAAAACGGGTTAAATATGACTCAAAGGTGCTTGGATACACGTCACACATCACAAAAGATTGCCCTTATAGTTGTGTAAATTTGATTAATGCAATATTGTGAATGATTGCTGTGAAATTACCTGATCAATTTTTTTCACACATTGCATGTGTGGGGCTACGCTGTACAATTACTTTTTTAAAAAAACAAAAAGAAGAGGTCTATCTGTGCAATGAGAGCCAGACAAAGTTTCATAACATTTAAAAAAATCACATGAACCTTGTAATCTTATAAATGCAAAAAGAAATTAAGAAATCCTTATCTCTTTTGCAAAGAGGCAGAATGCAAGCTGAAATTCAAAGCACAGGGTACAGGGATACATAGCCACCTACTATTTGTACAAGAGATTCACACAATGAAAGACAGTGTAGTTTCCAGCTTTCTTTCTAGCACATGTTGGTGAATGTTGTTATTGTTAGAGTGATACATACATTCTTAAAATTTCACCTCTCGCAGCATCTGATTAGTGAAAGGATTTACAAATCGCACACATGTGGATTATTCTGCTTACATTTTTGGGCAAATTGTTTGGTAATTTTCTTCTGCAACAAAGTGCCAAGGACGCCTCTAGCTGAAGTCTTCTTTTAACTTTGCAGCACCTGCACTTTGTGTGTTCTTGGGGGTTAATAAAAATAGTGTAGTGTAATCTGATATCAATGGCAATTAGAAATAACTTGATCCTTTAGGTCCTCTTCTGATACACAAATTCAGACGTATACCCTTTCTGCCTGTTTAGGCATATACCGTAGTTACAGTAAGTGATATAGAATCTTTGAATGGAGGCATTTGTCTCAGTGGTTGCAGGGATTGTGGTACCCCACTCTTGCACATGTCCACCTTCATCTTTGTCCCATCACAGATAATCCTGAACAAAAGTTATGTTAAAGACGAGAATGTGAGTTTTCTATGGAGCCTGGGACACTGACACGTATTCACATGGCGTGGTTATGTTATCTGAAATGACAGAAAGAGAGAAAAACATCCATTTACTTTCAGTGCATACAGGCAAAATAAATTGCATCACCATTACAGCCAAACCGTGTTCACCTTGTGTATGTGAGGAGGCATTTCATCCTCTGAGGTCTCCTCTGGTAGAGGCCCATGCTGTCGTGATGCAGCCTGACCCTCCTCTGCCCACCCTCCCATGGGCACACGGGCAGACCTCACTATTTTCCCCCCAGCGCCAACAGAGTCTGGAAAACAGAAGGACATGAAACGTGTGGTTTAAAAGTGACAGCAATTAACAGTGTTCTGTATAGCTACTGTTGACTTAAACAAATGACAAAATATGCAGTGTCACACCAGAATATTTTATACATACTACACCACCTAGCATACAATAAACTGATCTCTTGCTTAAATACTCATTCCATGTATTTTTTTTTTCTATCAACTTGTTTTTCCTCATACAAATAAATATTTGTACAAGTAGTGCAAAGATGTTCTAACAAGTTTATCAAAATGTTCTTAAAAAGAGTGATAATATATGAATTTGGCATGAAACATATACCACATAGAGAGATAATCAGATAGGTAACTTATTTTATTCAGTCTATAATATGATAGGTACCTGTGGTAGGTCCACTGTAGCGCCTCTGGGTGCCTCTGTGTGATGCCGCCCCCTCCTGGCCCATGGTGGTACTGCTGGTGGCCGAGGCCGAAGTGGGAATGGTACTGGGACTGGGAACTGTGGTGGGGAAAGTGTGTGAGCGGGGGAAATACTTGGAATGAGGGTTGGGTTGGCTCGTCACTTCATCCGGGACGCTGTCACAGCTTTCGTCGCTCTCCTGCCTGTGCCATGTGTGACGGGACAGCTCACCGCGGGACTGCTGCTTGTGTAGCTGCAAGGAAAAAATAAGGATAGGAGTAATAAGAATGAATAGGGGCCAAGATTGATAAGATATGTGTGATATATTTAGAATAGACAACACATGTGGGGAACACACTGCGCTGCATTCAGATTGTGACTCCCACGGATGACTTCCCACACACGCTCACACACAATTACCTCGTGCATGTAAACTGCATGGATGCTCATCTCAGTGGAGGCGTACTCCGACAGGACCAGGCTGGTGAGTTGACCCTCCCATATACTGCTACCTGAGCTCACCGTTCTGGCATCAGTCCTACAGTAAGAGAGAACGCAACAAAAATGGTGGAGAAAAAGAGGAGGAGGAAATACGGAGAAAAAGATGAGAAAATAAATAGCTCCATAGAGATTTGATCTTGGACATAAAAATGATGTAGCCTGAAAAAGAATTGCGTAGAAAAGCATAATTCAGGAGGAGAGTCAAGCATAATTCAGGAGGAGAGTCTTCCTACCCTGAACCTGCCATTCCTTTGCTGGTGGCTGAGGTGTTGATAGGCGCCCTGTGAGCTGCATTCAAACTGCCTCTCATGTGAAGACTGCTGCTGATTGGGGAAAGGGAGCGTAAGGCGGATGCACAATCGCTCATGCCAGCTGGATTGGTCAAAGAGCCGAAATGAACTGAGCCCAGTGTAGAGGGACCGGCCAAGAGGTTCGCAACGAGGCTCCTCGGCTACAAGAGAAAACCAGACCGGGAAGAGTGAAAACAGTTTTATCTCTGAAGATGTGGTGAAATGTAACTTGTGACCTCTGTGATACTACACTTAAACCACTGTACCTCAGACTCAGACTGTGAGAGTGGGTGCGTGTCCGAAGATGCCCCCGTGGCCTCTCTTTGAACTCGTTCTTTCAGTTGGCTGATGAAGTGTGTGGTCTCCTGAGGAGGCTGCCACTGGGGATTGGTGATGGCAAAGTGCATCAGAGATAACTCTGTCTTCCCGTCCTCTGCTTGTTGGTAGATGGACGCCTCTGTCTTTCCCGCGGACATCCACTACAGATATGGGAGAGAGTGTCAACCCACAGGTTTACACACAGACTATCTCAGTCACTAGTAAATCATTTCTGAATAAATCTGACACATGTCACACAGTCTATAAATCGATACTCTATGTTGGTATTTTCAAGTGTGTCTTCTCCTGTGCATGTCTGTGTTGCTGCACGTAATGTGGCAGCCCCTCACCGCAGGGTGTCCATGCTGCCTGATGTCCATCTGGGCAAAGGAACAAGTGTCTCCAACCCCAACCACCTCCACAGTGAAGTTCCTGAAGAAATCAATGATCTCCAGGGACTTCCTCCTCAGACAGAAGATGAGGATGATGGGAGTAACCACTGGACTTATCAGCTCCTCTAGAATAAACACCTAGAGATCATCAGAAGGGAAATGTTAAACGCTGTACACTTTGGGTGCTAGACAGAATTGTGTGGTTTTAATGGTCTCTGTGAAATATATAAATGCAAATAACAGAATGAGGGAAAAGTTCGGTATTATAGAAAATACGCTATGTGTACTCGGATAATTTGTACTAGAAAAACAATAAGAAAAAGAAATTCAGAGAACGTTTGTAAACTATAGGTCTTTTTCACAGCAGGCATTTATATTTGAAGCAGTGCAGGTGTAATGATGGCTTGAATGCAGTTTTATATCTACATAGCAATGTCCATGTACAAGCAGAGCCCTGAAATGTAAGTATATAAATGGCTCATCATCACCATCATTAATGTTAATTTATTAAACCAGCTGTTTTTATGTAAGGACATGTTTAGATGTCTACCACGGAAAAGGCACAGGCTGTTTTAACAAGTTTATTCCCTTTCCATTATTCTTGATATTTGCTGAAGTATTAATCATATACATAACTCACTGCTTTGTACTGGAAGAGCTGGGAGAACTGGTCACGGGTCTCATATCTATGTGCGTTGCCCTGCCAGTGGTCAGGCATGTAGTGGATGTGAGCCAGGATGACACGCAACAGCTGCTCAGGGCAAACCACCATGTGCTTATCAGGAATAAATGATCTAAGGATCAAGAGAAAAAGGGAGAGAGAGAGAGAGAGGTTCAAAATCAAAAGGTAAAGTGTGCTTGATAAGTTTACAAGACTGAAAACATTCTAAAACAATCAGTAATTAAAGAATAAAAACAAATACAATTCTATGGTTCAGTGTCTGTCTACCTGTGAAATTTCTGATGGAGGCTTCAGTGTCTTGGATGTTTAAAGGTTAATCAGTGGATCGTCCCAAACTTTTCAATTCAATTTCAATTAAGAGCATTTAACAGACCTCAAGAGCTACTTAAAGAAGGAAAAAACCCTCTTATACTCATCAGTTATAGAGCAGAATAAGCTGCTGGAGAGCTTTAAAGGGATTACAACTCTGGGTAGATTTAACGGCGCACAATGTTAGAAGCTTACGGATACCAACCTTAGTTTTGCAAGTAGTTGAAGCTGTGTGCCTATATTACTCATGCTTTTATTTTTGTATCAAATGTTTGATTTCATACCAGTATTATAATGACGATAGTAATCAATTTTGGGTGATCAATAATGATCTATTATATAATTGCAACAATTAGCTTATGCAGGCTATACCACCCTTATCACTACATGTAAGTTTTAGAAAAAATATTTAGATGAAATGAAAACAGCAGACATATTAACTGGCTGATACTACTGTAAATCCTACCTGCATACTGTGATACACACTCCGAGCAGAGTGATCGACGTGAGAACATGTTCCACAGCAAGAACATCCTCATCATAGATAGTCAGGGCGATGAGCACGGCCAGGAGGGACCCAGCAAAAAATGCTACATTTTTGGCAACCACCGTCAGCAGCGGTGACAGGAAGCAGTTCATATACTTGGATGCAGGCTGAATAAAAATGGAACACAGGGAGACAAAGAGAAAGGAGAAGAAGAGAGGTGTCAAACTAGGCATTTTAAAGCATGATATTGATACAAAACAGACATGGTCTGTGCATTTATTTGAAGGAAAGATAATAATCGGTCACTCTAGAGACAAGCAGACCTTGTAGCCTTTGCTGAGGCGCGACATGAGCTCATGGTCCAACTCGTTGAAGTGACGTAGGTAACATCGGCCGTACAGAGACCAGCACCTCGCTCCAAGAGAACCAGGCTCTCGCTTGATCACCTAAGCACGCAAAACAAACAGAGGAAATTGTATTTTATTTTTTTTTACTTAATATCACATACTGTATGTACACAGTCACATCAATATATAAAAGTTAACTGGAGTGTAAACTAATTAGTGAAAAAAAAAAAGCCTGTGAGAGAACCTGATGATAGCCACAAAAATAAGTAAATAATTCAATTCCCAGTAGCTGCCTACCACTTAAATGTGTACACAAGATGTGAGCCAGTGTCCTTATATTTTCTCTAGGTTAACTATCCACTTCTGCCATTTCTTTGCAAACTAATCTTCTCTCAACCTTAACCCATAAGTCAATCTTTTCATTGTCCTAATTTCCGGTATGACCTCAAACCACTGATCCTGCTCCATTAAGAATCAGGTTTATACCAACTTCTGCAGTAGTAATGGCTGCCCTTTCAGCTGTACGTTTTTGTATTATGTTTTTGTGTGTTGCCTGTGAACCACTAACCTCTGTGTAACTGAAAAAGGCGTAGAGAATCTGCCACACCAGAATGACTGGACACAGCAGCAGATTGGCGATCCCAATCCACAGGATACGGGAGGCAAGCCTGTCTGCCAGCTCATGCTTGTTACCTCCTCTCTTGTACTCTGGTTTCAGGCTCCACTCGTTCTCAAACAGAGAGCCTACAGAGCAACAAAGAAAAAAACTAGGTAAGAGGTAAACAAAACAAAAAAAATAACTACCCCATGGTAATTCTTATCCTTGACAAATAGGCATATATATCATTGCATTTGACCTGAATATGACATCATAGTTATGCAGGCACATTACATACATATACTATCACATCGATAAAAAAACAGGGACATACCTGGCCCCCAAAAGAAGATAAGCTCAAAGTTGTATTTGAGACCCCGGGTGTAGAACACAAAGTCCCCAAGTACAGGAAGATGAAATCGCACAGGAAGGAGTGATTTATTCACCATGGCAACCTAAAGAAGCACAAGGAGAATACTTTCGGTTTGAGGTCACATAGTTTCGTTGATGATCACAAGTAGCTGTGTCAGAAGACACAAATACGTAATGTTATGAACATTTTGTGGTAAATGAACGTACCATGTAGTTTTTGAAGCGGAGGATGCGATGGTAAATGTCAAGCTCCGACAGCTCTTTTTTATGGATGCAGATCTGGTGCTCCTTCTGGATCTCCACTATCCTGGCCTGAACCTCCTGCCATGTTGCGTAGGGGAGTTCTGACTGAAAAAGGAAAAAAAAGAACAGGTTAGTGAAGGCTAGTGGTTACAATGACTCATCATATGCTATTAGAATAGACTTTAAAAACTGTAGATAGATGTAATGCCAACAAAACAAATACCCCTCTTAAAAAACATTCCCTGACATAATGTTGTCCTTCTCACCATGGTCATCTTGAGTGCATTGATGTAAAAGGATCGGATCTCCCAGTAGCAGCAGACGTTGTAGATGAATTTGACCAGACGATGTAGCCAAAACACTCCAGAAATAATCATCACGAAAATCACAAATGCATTGTCTCGAATACTGGGGGAGACAAAAATTATATTGTATAATTCAACAATGTACGTGTTCAATTGCTTTGGCACATAAGTCTGTAGAGCAAATATAAACACACAAGAGTTGACATGGGTAAATAATACTGCTGACACTATTCAGATTTATCAATGACAACAGGAACCTTATTTCACCAAAGAAAATTTAGCATGGAAAATGGCACGGACTTTGTGGGAGATCCTATTCTAATATTCTTATCTCAAACACAACATAACACACTTTCGTTATGTTCAGAAACAAAAGATACGGAGAGGGGGAATAACAACAAGGAAGTCAAATAAAAGTTTGATGTGATCACTTACATTCCTTACTAATGTAAAAGGTTTGCTTGAATGTTTAATTGTTTCCCCTTTTGTATCTTAACAATCAACCTGTCCTCTACAACACACTTGCTATGAAATGACAATCAATTGTAGCTTTATTATTTTTTTTCTTTTTTAAGATATTTTTTGGCATTTTTATGCTTTATTGATAGTGTAAAGAAGCCGTTGTACTCGCTGACGAATATGGTTTAACACACAAACGTATCTTTGGGGAGCAGAGTCAACAACAGTTTGGATTCAAAGACAGCGGGGAGAAAGGTGACTCAGATTTCAGTCGGGGTTCTTCAAAGGGAGAGCTAGGCACAGTTGGGAACAATGATCCTAATACAACTTGTAATTATTGTCAGCGACAGGGGCACTGGAAAAAGGAGTGCCCTTTGCTAAAATCAAAAAAGGGTTTTAGTACAGGGCCTGCTCAATCTGTTGGGTTAGCGGTTCCACTTAGTAGCTCAGAGCTAAGTAATGACAAAATTGTCCCTCCTTTTCAGATGCGACCCAGAGTGTTGAGTGCAGCTGATATTGCTTTAAGGTATGCTCCATTTATATCAGAGGGTTTTGTATCCTTAACTGACAATAGTAAGAAGGTGCCTGTCAAAGTTTTTAGAGATTCTGGGGCTCTACAAAGCTTCATTAGGGAGTCATCAGCTTATTTTTCACCAGCTCTTGACACAGGAAGGTGTGTTCGAATGAGAGGAATGGATTTAAACACCATTGTGGTGCCTGTCCATACTGTGCATTTGTCTTGTGGCATGATACAGGGGGATGTAGAGGTGGGTGTGCGTCCAGATTTGTCAATGAAAGGTGTTGACATTATTCTGGGCAATGATTTGGCAGGAGCATGTATGTGGCCTGATGCGTCCACCTCTGATGGGTTGTGTGTATTGAGGTCCCTGAGCAGTCGGTGTGGGCAGTGTCCCGTTCTCTCAGTGTGCTGCCAAGAGTTGACGTACAAATATCTGATCTTGGGTCTGTTTCTCATGCAGAATTCGTGAGGGACCAGAAAGAGGATCTCTCATTAAAAGAACTGTTTGAGCAGGCCGGGCACTCTATTAATGGGGGAAACAACTCGAGAGGTTATTTTCTCATCATGGCCTGCTGATGAGGAGGTGGGTCCCTAATGGGAGAAATTTGGCTGGGGGGATCAGTGGGGAAGATTGCTTCCTGTGAAATATAGACAGCCAGTCAAAATGGTAGCTGGTCAGGAGAGATTGAGGAGAACATATGGGCGGGTCCTTCAATACTTTTTGAAACGGGATATAGCCACTTGTGTAAAGACCTGTTAGCATTCATTCCTGTGGTGTGTCTTAAGTCAGGGGTTGCTGGGTCTCGGGGGATGCCGGAGGATGAATGTGAGGACGGGGACGAGTGGATGTTGTCTGCATGTGTTGGATTGGTTGTCATTCCTCAGCGTGAAATGTGTCCCAGGTTTGTTTGTTTTGGTTGAATTGGTCAGTGAACTGTGTCCCACGTATGTAACTTTTGTTGCTTTGCAGGTTACGTGGAGAACCTCGTTTTTATGGAGGGGGGTGTGACAGCTCCTGGCACCTCCTGATTGGCAGGCTGCCATTGTGGAGCTGATTACTGATCATCAACATCTATGCTGGCTGCTCTCCTGAGCTATAAAAGCTGCAGGAGTCAGCCACTTGGTCTCCCCTCCCTTGACGTATGGTTTGGTTTGGTTGGTTTTGGTTTGTTTTAGTTAGTGCTGCTTTACACACACCATACACTCTTCACTCACACAGACACCGCACCCATTACTGACTACTGACATTCACACACCATTTATTAGATTAATTTACACTTGGTTAAATAAATTATAATTTGGTTAAACTAACTTTCTTGTGTGGTTCCTCATTTGTCCTTCCCTTGAGCCGGGATGTGACAAGAGACAGAGGTGAAATGGGGGCAGAGGGAGTGACATGCAGAGAACGCATCAAGGGCTGGAATCGAACCCGGTCCGCTGCTGGATGAGGCCCATGGGGACACCTACCAACTGGAGCTATGGGCGCCCCCAATTGTAGCTTTATTCTAACCTAAATAAATAAATGCAGTGTCAGACTCACCGGGCACTGCAGACATCCACTGGGAGGAAGGCATCGGGCAGGGTGACTTTAGACGAATCAGTGTGATTTACAAACTTGTTGGCAAAGAGTATGTCGTAGTCCACACAGTTAGCGAGGAAGACCGTGAAGCCAACCACAAACAGCAATTGACTGTAACAAGACATGAAGATACAAGGTGAGATTGGAGAAGACAAATGTATTCATAGGGCATATAAAGCTCTAAGCTGTAAAAACAAAGTGCCTAGATTCCCCCAAAGTCACAATTGGTGATGGACAAGAATGGATACTTACACAAGCTCAAAGATCTCTCCCATCAGCATACAGGTGAATCCATTCTTCTGGTGCAGATTATATACGTAATGGACGTTAAGGAATATTGTTAAAGTACCTGAGGTAAGCAACACAACACATCAGGACAGAACCACGTAAAGATAAGATAAATCATTCCATTATTCATCCCACAGCAGGGAAATTGACATTGTTACAGCAAAGAAAGGGAAAGTGCAAGAGAGTAAAAGGCATAATAAATTAAAAAAAAAGTAAAAGAGTAATAAGTAAGTAAACAAATATTGTATAGAAAATAAGTAACAGACAAATTGGTAAACAGGTGTTCAAAAGTAACTAAGTAAAAAAAACAAAAAAAAACACAATGGTATTGTATTTGGTGGAAAAGCTCAAGAGTGATCAAGAGCTGCTGTAACAGGCTGACACTCAAGCGACGCAGGAATTGGAAGGATATTCTCTGGAAAAACAGGTCCAGGTTTTCTATGTGGTGCCATTGTGCTGCAAAACAAAAAGTACACATTAGTAAATGGTGTTGTTGCAAGTGTTCAATATCAGTGTAAACAAGGAAGGTGTGTGATAAGTTTGTGATAAGTTTGTGAATGCATGTCATACATTTGGCTCCTTCAGGCACATGCATCAGCAGGTTCTCTTCTCCGGGGGGAGAGTCACTGTAGGACGCCTCCAGGCGCTGGTACTCTGTGTCAAAGTGCGCCATATTGACGGAGGCTTCTGTCTCACCACCAGGTAGCTGAGCTCAATGCTACAGACTGGATGGAACACAGAGAAGGATGTACAGGTGAGAGGGAAACATGAAGAGGACAGAAAAGGGAACAAAATAGTCATAAAAGAAGAAAACGATAAAGGCTAGCACATAGTATGCAGGTTAATAATTCACTCATTATGACACCCTATATTATGGTTAACATGTAGGACAGGCTATGCCCTCCATTGAAACATTACCATCAACATCTGCCTCATTTTGGAGGCCTTTGTATTATAAGTAATTTTTGCTTTTTCCCCTTATATCTGTAGACAAATTTTGGCTTTGACGGGAGGGAACCCTGGAGCTGGATTATTGTATTATAAACTGCATTCCTTGGTTAAAAGTCAGTCTCTTCAAAAATGCAACCCTGATACTTAGCTATCTTCACACATGGGTACATTTTTAGACAGAAGACATAGTGAAGGTGCCCCAAATCTGTGGTAAATATGTGATTGAAAATATTTAGTCCCAATGTCACGGATGATCACATTTGTTGTCATACAGTCTCAAACAAAATGAAAATAGTATAGCATTGGTGTGTAGAAAACTTGTGGTACTGAAACCTAGTCATAATGAAACTAAAATGATCCACACACAGGTACATTATAATACCAGCATGGGTTCACAGACTCCAAAGATTCATATTGTACTACTGATACTGATTCTGACTCAAAACCATGATTGATTGAAAAGGTGTACTAACAATACAATAAGGACAAAACAATGGCACCCAGCATGAATATCTAGTGCAAAAGTTCAGTTCTACCCAACTGTAATAACAAATTGTTGTAGTGTAATAATGACTGTCGTCACAGTGCAGTCATTACACCATAAACCAAGGACCCTCTTTGACTTAGCTCACACTTAGCTCACACTTCAGATACTGAGGAATAAGACTAATGGTGTATTTTGTAATTTGTATATTTACTAGGGAAACTCTCGCTCACACGCTCACCTCCCCCCCCCCCCCACCCACACACACACACACACACACACACACACACACACACACAGTCTCAGAGCAAAGCTATGCTATGGATAATATCTGTTACAGACTGAAGCTTACCTTCATTGCAGAACAGTGCGTCTTTTCCAGCCCAGGTGTTGACTCAACATACCCTGCTGTATAAAAAAAAAAGAGGAGAGAGATAGAGAGTGACTTAAAGCTGTCCTCCTCAGAGAAATTTAGGAACACAACATACAGCTGCTGCAGGACGGAGCTTTAGACCATTTGTCTAGTCGGAAGCAAAATGCAGCACAGCACAGGGTTACACCTACACAAAATAGACAAATGACAAATAGCAAAGGGTTTAAGAGCATAAAGCCAACACGTAAGGAAGAATTCAGGTGTTGTTGTTGTCGTGGTTTGACAGCACGGGCCTGCCTCCCTCACACACAAAAAATGTAGCCTACCTCTCAAATGCCACCACATGGAGTCTTCGCCGTTGGGTTCGTGGTAAGCTTAGAACTGTGAATTCACGGGGATTTCTTTATTTAGTCTGTTGACCGTCTTGTTTTCGTTTCCTTTTAGCCTCCTCTCGAAGTCAAAAACGAGCCAGTTTCATTTTCGAAACAGCTAGCAGTGTGGCGTCTGTCAGAGCTGAGTGAGAGTAACTTTGTCCAATCAGAACAAGAGTTCCCTAACAGTAGCCAATCAGGTGCGGTCAGAGGCGGGCTCTAACAATGCGTTCTGTGTACATACTGTATGGAGATAGCAGCTACAACATGGACCTATAAAGAAGAGCTACACGCCCTGGACACGCCCTGCATGCGCCTTCACGAAGGACCCTCGTTCACTCTGGTTTGTGTTTGCTACCACCGCGTGGCCGTTTTTAGTAACACTTCAACACTGTATTACTGCAAGTGTGCTCTTGGAGATGCTGCATGGAGATCATACAGGCTACACATCAAAACTAATAATTAAAGTATATCTTATATCTTTAACATTTCTGTTATTTCTCTGCTTTTATTGCATTACAATGTATTAGCTCTCCAAACGTGGGCATGGACGAACGAGTAACAATAGCCTTTCAATACGCTACATGCATACTTACAGTACGATGCAGACACACATGTAGGCTACAGTAAAATAAATCTAAATTAAGGAAAAGGTTATTTCTAATTTCTAAGTGTTGTGTAAAATAAACTTATTGACTTACTGAAATGGGTCGAATAAACAAATAAACAAAATAAAGCAGAATTCTGTAATACATAGGCTACTTTAAATAAAATATTAGATAAAATCCCTAGACACAACTAAAATTCAAAACATTTGAAATATAAAATATTAGTAGTGCGATCAGTAGACTACTTAAAATCTGATTCCGATTGGATATGTATTTTGATTCAGACTAGGATTCTGATGCTACAAATATCTGTATGTGAGCTTCATAATACTAAATTACACTAAATCAATAATCAGCTTGGCTTTATATGGATCAGGTTTTGATGAGTCTGGTAAAGGAGAGGTTGAGGAGCTGACTCCACAGTACAGACATTCTACAAAGCCAAGTCTGTCCTTCTCTGCGTGATGAATATTCATATGATTGTTAAGCCTCTGGAATGACAGCTGCGCTGTTGTTCACTGTGTCACTGCATTAGTTACACTCTTAACACCAATCACTGTGACATTGATTGAGACTGTGTGTGTGTGTGTGTGTGTGTGTGTCTTTGCATATTGAACCTACTAATGATGATTTCATCAACCAATCTCCCCAGACAGGAGTGAATTAATAAGGGAGTTACTGTTCGCACCATAGGTTTGCACACACAGACATCTGGATAGTCGGAGACACAACTGGAAAAATCTGACAAACATATGCACATGTGTGCAGTAGCCTACTGTTCTGCAATCTGACTGGTCTACCGTCATCTTTTTGTCTCTTTTTCAGTCCTCCCCTCTCAATGTCGCCCCCATGATGCAACCATTTCTGTTGGTTTTGTGTGTTAATGCGTCTGGATAGTGATTTAAAAAAAGGTCAGGGGTGTCTTCACTCAGAGGGGGACTCTGTGTAATCCAGATATTATAGTGATTTTGTTAATTTAATCTGCTCTGATTAGGATTAGGCTTCATTCATCTTAATCTAGTAGAAAAAGTTTGTCAAAATGAAGCTCACATAGCTGTTAAACACCAACTTGTAGATATAAAAAGTAAAATAACATGTAATCCAAAATGCTCCTATAAACCTCCAGAATTTCTATCATTGTTGGACCACGTTTAAACAGCATTCATTTAATTTAGTGGCATTTGTAAAGGAAAAATAAGGTTTAAATTGTACATGTTGTAGATGATCAAAACAAGTTCAGATTCACTTGTCTGACTGAATTGAAACGTTTTTGTTCTTTTTCAAACAAACAGAAGTACCTGTATCACTGACAAACAGTTTTAAAGCTTGATTAAAAATTTGGTTTTAAAGTTTTTCAAAACCAAAGCTGTATTACGCTTAGAGTTCATATCTCTTTTTCTCTACTAAATTACTAAATGAGATGTGTTGATTCTTTATTGCCACATTCATGAGTTATCGTACAATGTGTGTGTGTGTGTGTGTGTGTGTGTGTGTGTGTGTGTGTGTGTGTGTGTGTGTGTGTGTGTGTGTGTGTGTGTGTGTGTGTGTGTGTGTGTGTGCGCTCTGCTGTGGGCCATAGCTAGCTGATTAAATTACTCCACTGTCTGTCGGGAATTAGGGGGTTGCATTGACAGCTAATTTGGTGCAAAGACGTGCTATCATGCTGCCATGTAGCCCATGGGTGGTGGTGGTGGGATAGCAGGGCTGGGGGTTGGGTGTGGGGTGTGGCAGGTGGAAGTGCTGGGAAGGGGGCAGGGAACAAGGGAATCGGAATGAAGTCATCTCTCCAGAGCAATTTAATTAAATGAAGCTCCCGTCTGTACATGCACCCATGTACACAGCAGGTATATGAAATCCACACACACACACACACACACACGCACACGCACACGCACACGCACACACACACACACACACACACACACACACACACACACACACACACACACACACACAGAATTTATACGGGGTGCAACTTTCTACTCCTTAAAAAGAGGCGGATTTCAATCATTGCTCGTCTTCCTCTCCCTGCCCTGGGGCAGTCTTCCAAAATATCTAATTGTCCAACTTTCTTTACAGCTGTATACAATGGAGTACTGTTCTCCTCTATCACTTTGACTTCAGATAGGGAATATTTTTAAATATTGTGATTGAATCATGATTCCAAATTTAGATTATTTGGATTTTTTACTGTGTCACTTGTACTCAACTCTTACATTTTCTCTAAGTGTATTAGTCTACAGCATGAACATCTAGATGCTGTTTCAACAGGGGTTGGTTTGTGTTGAGGGATCAAAATAACAGTGATATGATATTTGACACCAAGAATATTAGTAAAACATTTTTTTTAAAGATATGAAATATGTGTAGGAGAGAAAAGAAGAGGATAGGAGAGGAGAGTCAAACTTCCATCCATACTTCACCATTAAGGCACTCCACGGTCTGCTGGTCGTAATTATAACCTCAACACTTTATTACTTAGAAAAAGAGGCCTCGTCAGTAAGTTTCTTCCAAAATAAATGACCTTCTGTAGTCCTCTTTTAATTTCAGAGATGTGATTTTGACTCTAGAGCCACACACTGTGTGTGTGTTGCATGAGTCATTTAATCGGGTGACATCATATGACTTTCTGAGAGTGTGTGCTTGTGGGTGTGGAGGTGGGCATCAGACATGAATGCATGAATCATGGTTGTTCACTAAACTGGTCCCTAGGGAGTGAAGTCAGACACCAAACTGTATGGATTGTCCCACAGTAGCTCAGCCTCAGCGTCTCTGTATTCATTTTTTCCACCATTGCAATATGGAGTGGCATTTTTACCCTAAATGGAGAAAAAAAATCAAAATATGTGATATTATTATTGATAATATTATTATTCTTTTTTTCTTTTCTTTTTTTCCACTTTATTAGACAGATTTGGAGAGACAGAGTGGAAATGGGGCAAAGAAGGGAAGGACATCCAGAGAACTGACCACGGGTTGGATTCGAACCCAGGTCTGCTGCAAGGCCTGAGCCTCTAGGGGACGCTCTAACCACTACATCACGTGATCAAATTCAATTCCGATTGCGTCCTCAAGTAGTAGTTGTTTCTCCATGCTTTCTCCTTCTTGTTTATGTATAGTAATTTCACTAATGTTGTCTGTCGTGACGTGCAAACGTCCTTCAGACATGATCAAGACAAAATGGTTAATGGTCA
Organism: Hyperoplus lanceolatus; assembly: GCA_026929865.2. Lineage (NCBI taxonomy): Eukaryota > Metazoa > Chordata > Actinopteri > Uranoscopiformes > Ammodytidae > Hyperoplus > Hyperoplus lanceolatus. Next base: position 21,272,987 of record CM049408.1, on the reverse strand, counting down.
ATATCAACAGTGTAGTTGATAATCAATACAGAAAGAGAACATCTTCTCCTTGTGACATTAGCTATTATTTCTCCATTAGCTCAAAAGTATGTTTGAAATGTTTTTGTAAAGGGTAGGATATTGATGGTTGGACTACTGGAGAATGTCCCACTTCACATTGATTAATATCTCACAAGGTGTGTAATGCTTTGTTTAAATTGTGTGCATCTTAATGCGTTGATGAGTATCTAGCTGACGAATGTGGAAACATTACTGGTACGGACAAGAGTGTTTGCCCTCCACTGGCAGAAGAAGTTTAATATTGAGTAATTCAAAGTGAATCAAATTAACAAGACTAAGTAACCTCATCAGCTCAATATTGCATTTCATTGAGAGAGGGTGTGTTGGTTGGTGTGTGTATGTGTGTGTGTAGGTGTGTTTGTTTGTGTCGCACTGAAGACCACATAACCCATAATTTAGATGGATGAAAACCAAGATTTTTAATAAAGCTGTTGCCATTGTTATAATAACTATCTATATATTGTAGTGCTGAAGGAGTGACAGGCATGCTGAAGAATGACGAAAGGTATTAAGGATTACATAGTTTACTATTTTAAGCATATGAAAAGGTTTTTGAAATTGGACAAAACAAAGCACCTTTGTCTCACTGTGACCGATGTAAAAGCCAATGAGAGCTGGTTGAGGATCAAATTAAGCCTGCAGGCTTTTGTTTTCAAATTGTCCAGTTTTTTCTTAACTAGTTTACCAGCATATAGCGAGGCTGCTAATTATCAATCTGGGCATTTCACACTGAGTTTCTCTGCATGTCTTTGACTCGACTCGTCCTCTCAGACAGCCATAAACAGATGTGTCTGCAGGGAGAAAGCCGGGTCACAGTAGAGGGGCGACTGAAAGAGAAAGACGGTGATAAATGAAAAGAGATTTATGGATGCTCCGGTCGTAAAACTGATTGGCTGTGAGATTGTGAGTGATGCCTACAAGCACATGCAAAATATGACATGCAACAAGCTAACACACACCAGTTACTAGCTACATATGGTAAATGATGTGCGCTTAGTTAACCACATGTGTTTTGTTTCTCATTGTTTTTTCATAAGTATGTATGTACAGATGAAGGGTCAGCTCCATGCATGGGTGGGTTTTGCCTCCGAGCTCTTCAGTAATATGTCTGCAATTTCACTCACAGAACCAGAGGACCTATTGATGATCTGTCCACAGCACACACTTCTCTCTGATTTACTCTGCCACACACACACACACACACACACACACACACACACACACACACACACACACACACACACACACACACACACACACACACACACACACACACACCATCAGTGTAGCAGTGAGAGGAGAAGGAGACATGAATGAGAAAGAGAGAGAGAGTCAGAGAGCTATGGTCAGATGAGTAAGCAGAGTTCTGTTCCTGACTCGCCAGGAACAAAAATCTATCCAGCAGCTCACCGCTGAGGGTCATGGTAATGGGAATTTAATAGTCCAGACACACACACACACACACACACACACACACACACACACACACACACACACACACACACACACACACACACACACACACACACACACACACACACACACACACACACACACACACACACACACACACACACTCACACTCTAATATGTGTGTATTTCTATGTGATTGATCCCAGCGGAGTAGCAACCCCCTTCCTGTCAGTCCACTCCAGGGAATTTTTCTGTGCAAATTTGCGTCTGTTGCATTTGTTCCATTGACTTCCATGCAGACCTATATCAGAAATATATTGACAGCATTTCTTTTATACATCCTGGAGCACCAGTTGGGAGGGGTTTAGTGCAGACAATACAAGGTGCCATAGAAAGTTTACTGCATTACCTTTCATAAACTGATCCTAACACAGTTTAGCTTAGGTTAGCTTCCAGATTTTGAGGCGTTTTAATATGATGTGTGTTGTATATCACAAATAGTATACATAAATTCACTGTCTAAATCAAAATGTACTTTTCTCTCTAGAGTCGAATGCTATCAGCGTCTCTCAGAGAAAAGGGCTTCATTAAATTTTAAAAGAAACACTTGAGATGGTGAATGAGATAATGTGGGTGTCCACTATGGTTTGTTTGTAAGCACTGCTGCAGGCCATTTAATCAGACTGACCATGCTGTGACCTCTGTTAGTCCCGTATCAACAAAGAGCATCTGGTACAATGCATTATAAGTGTTTTTCAGTGTATATAATTGTATCATTGTAGAAGTGACAATATGTACAATGACTTGAACTCAACTTCTGACAATAAAGCACAGGATAATCTCACATATATATGTTGTGGCTGGTTGAGTCTCAGGTTCTCCTAAGAAGTTCTCACTTACTTAAGGCAACTTTATTACAAAACCAGCCCTAATTTCACACATGTTTTGTGTATGTGCATATGTACAGTATATATGTGTGCACCCCTTTGGACACACGTCCAACATAATGGCAGAGGCCCTGTTGTTGGGGCTAGCTTTTGTTCTGTCTCCCTGAAGGAGATGAAGGGCACAACTAAATAATACTACCCCACATGCATACAGGAGGCCCCCGCTATACCTCCAGGGGGAACAGGCTGGGCTTCACAATACTTTACCCGAGAGAGGCCTCAGCATTCTGGGCTCCTGATGGCTGCACCTGGCCCCACGCAGCTTGGTCTTCTGTGGAGGAGAATGAAACCAACACACGGTCCACATCACACGCACCAGCTGTCCAGCCAGCCATTGCATACAAACTGGTGTGTTTAGCGACATAGTGAGTGATCCGTCTTTGTTTTTGGGATGATTTTCCCCCTGCTGTTCTGCTCCCCTGTGTATAAAAGTGGGTTTGTGTGTGTGTCTGTGTGTGTGTGTGTGTTGTAAGATATCATTTTTCACCCTTCAGGGGCTTTGTCCATCCCTGTAACCAAGCCTCTTCCTATGCAACAAAACCTTTTTAGGAAAGATCATAACTCTCCCCTTCTCACTCTTTCTGTCTTTGTGATTTTTCGATACACATTTGGGTGAAAACTGCATCTCATGGGTTATTTAGTCAGTTTAGTCAGTTACTCAGTGTTGTTACATATTTATATCCATTCAAGCTGACTTGTCGAAATTCATTATTTCACCCCTCAACAATACTAATACGCACGCAAAACGTGGCACATAGAGAGAAATAATAGCGTTATCAATTTCTGATGAATCACACTTTACAAAAAAAATACTTTTATTATTCGTCACTGAATAATGGCAGTTGTAAATGATTACAAATCCATTAGGTTATTTACTTTTTGAAATTTTAGAAGGTTTTACTGTGTGATCTCTTGAGATTTTGATTCTGGACCCTGCAACTAGGCTTGAATTTGTCAAGTGAAGAGAGATAGCTATATTACTTTCCTTATTTTCCTTTATGCATAAATACAATTTCCTCTGCTTTTTGTCAGGGATTTTCAACATGCTTGGTGCTGCTGTGGACAAAGGGGTTCAATCAACACCTGTAATTGGGCCAAGTGGGACAGCAGCTCTTTCATCTGTTCTGGGAGTCACCAACTAAAGCAATTTCTCAACAACACAAACACCTTTTCTGACTGTGATAGAATTTAATACAGTGTTGACCACAGAAAGAAAACTTCTTAGACCCTATACAACATCTGCCCTAGCTGTGTTTGTGTGTGTGTGTGTGTGTGTGTGTGTGTGTGTGTGTGTGTGTGTGTGTGTGTGTTTGTGTGTGTGTCTCATACTATCTATGGTGTGTCTGCTCCGCCCCGTCGGTGTGCACCGTGGGCAGCGTCAAGCTCATCCTGCCCACGGACTGGTCCTCTCCCTAAACCCCCGCGCACCACACTCACAGATGCATGCACACACATACACGCACACTCACACTCATACACATACACACATGCACACACTTACACGGTAACACAGAAACGAGGCAGGCCCGCTAAACCGGGGCACTTCAATTAGCGCTCCTCCGACGGATCCCTGTCGTGGACATTTTTAATTTTTCATCACTGCCTCCTTCGATCTTTCTGATGTGGCTTTTTGCGCATATAGCGCGGACGCTGCTGAGGTGTGTTTGAGCAATTGAACCATTTCGGAGATGAAGACAAACGCTCGGTGAATGGGAAACGCCAGCAAACAGGCACCACCACCTTTCTCCTATCTCGATAAAAACGCTCACCCTTCCTTTGGCGAGATTTGCGCACCGGAGTCCGGAGCCGGTGTCTGCGCTCTGCGGGGCCGGGCGCGCGTCGTCTGGGAGGAGTAGGGCTGGAGGATGGAGGCGTTTTTTACGGAGGTAAGAATATGTGTCACCTACGATGTTTAATGACAGGTTAGGCGTGATGGAGCTGTAGCCTACATTTTGCGCCGATGCACGCCCTATAGGATATATGTTGCATGATGCTTTGACTGGGATTCTCTTGATTCACGTCGGGCTTGGTACGGCAGGTGTTGCTTTTGCCTCCGCCGACTGGGACGGTCCCTCACCGTTCCCAACGTAACCCACCAGGAATATAGGCCTGTGCCTTTACTGCACGTCTTTATCGATTCACAATGAACCAAATTCTCCGTTAATTTTATTGTCACTGCGGAACACCAGGGCCTGTCTGCCAGCTTCGTGAATTAATTCAGAGCAGAGCTGCAAATAAATTGGCCAAACCAGAGCTGACACGGTCTTTTGCATCCATAAAGCTGGCTCTCGGATTAAAGCCAATCTGTTAACGGAGGGTAGACCGTGTTAGCCTGCAGCAAGCAACAGCCCTCCCACAGCATGCTGCTGTTCAAAGACCCTTTCTGTGTGATTTTTATGGGTGGGTGTGGGTGGAGGAGGAGGGATGGATATGTGTGTTTGGATAGAATAGGTAATATAGGAGGGAGACAAATGGTTGACACATGGTATCGAATTGAATATTAGGTAAAGTGGGTAATAATTCAACATAGCTACTGAGTATTCTTCCAGTGCCTGCTGGGAAAAACCTCATCATAGGCTTTTTACTTCCATCATCCTGGGATTTATTTGACATGCAAAACCGAGAGATATGTTTTTCCCACCCCATTCAGATCCAGAGTTGGCCTACTGTCCCGGCTTTCTCCTCAGTCTCCCCCCATATAGGGTCTCCATTGTGGACTGACAGCATCCCTCCCCCACCTTCTTCCCCCTCCCTTCATTTCAATTATTTTTTGGTCCACACACACCCTTCAATCGCACATGCACACATATCAACAACACACAATCTTGTCAGCCGACTCTGATGCCAATATCCGTCCTCTCCAAGCTACTTATCCTCTCCCCCTCTTAAGTTAATCTGATATGGGTTTAAATGCCTCTCACATTGGCAGTGATGTCATGCCATGTATATGTGTGTGCGAGTGGATGTGTGAGTAAATGTGCGATCAGGGTCGTGGTGAGCTCCGGTGTCTGAGCCTCCTCATTTTCCCCCTGTTGCTGGGGAATGCAGAGGTGTGAACCACTGAATCTTGGTGTCAAACCAATAGTTAAAAAGGGTATAAAGGCTATATGACATACTTATGACAACTGTTTCGGATGAACATACAGCAGCAGCTAAGAGTGTGTTTAACAACCATCTCCCTTTGCTCCATTTCCCATCATTCTGTCTGTGATATATTGATCAAAGCATCGATTCACAGACCACCACATCACCAACCCTGCAGCCCCACACTGAACAGACTGAAAGTCTATATGTGAGACCTGAAAATGGAGTGACTTATTGAATTATGATGATCAGTGCCCGCACACCAGCACTTGCTGCATTATCTGATACCAAGAAACCTGACTTCATACAATGGGGTTGCTGGGTTATCAAACCTCTCAGGAGGAGTCTGTCCAACATCCCCATAGTTCCATTCCTATGCTTTCTTCATCGCTCCACCCTTTCAAACTTATAACCCTGCATTTCCTGCTGACTACTTGTCTCTTTGCCTTAAACCACAGAGAGTGAACAGCTGACCTCTCTCTCCATCTCCCTCTCAACCCAGGCAGAAAACATGATAGCTGGCCGACCAGCCATGCATGAAATGTCAGGTGGCATTAGACTACTGTAAAATCCCTTCAAATTCAAGCTGGATCGGTTAGTAGTGGAATATGGAAGTTCTAGGGCCATTATGTGCTCTAAATACTATCACTTGATTTAAAAAACAACAACATAGGCCTACATACCACTTACTTAAAGTTAGAGGTGATGATGAGAAACCTAAAGGGACATTACAAATGTTCCTTCATAAATAAGTAAAGTAAGCAGATTGCAATACATAGATTTAGTAAGCTAAGTTAACAGAAAGTGATAGTAGTATCAAGAGTTAGCATAGCCTCCATTTTTGTAATATGTGATTTTGTAAATGTGCCGGTTTTAAACCTTGATGACACAGTGAGGGAGCGATTGGCCAATGCTGAGTGGAGTGGACAGGCAGGTCTAAACATGTCCTAGATGTAAAATATCTGAGACATTCGCATTATGGTTCGTACCAGTGTCTTGAAGTTGATGCGAGCAACCACTGGTAACCAGTGAAGGGAGTGGAGGAGCGGTGTAGGTGAGAGAACTTAGGTAGTTTGAAGACCAGTCGAGCTGCTGCATTCTGGATGAGCTGCATAGGTCGGATGGCACTTGCAGGCAGACCAGCCAGGAGCGAGTTGCAGCAGTAGTCCAAGCCTGAAATGACAAGAGTCTGTACCACAACCTATGCCGTCTTCTGGATTAGAAGGGGACGTATCCTTATGGTGTTGTGCAGCATGTATGTACACAATTTGGTTGTTGCAGCAATGTTGGTGGTAAGTAAGAGATGGTCGTCGAATGTCACAACAAGGTTCCTAGCATTCTGGGTAAAGGCTACCTAAGGGTTGCCAATGGTAATAGTAATGTCTTGGGTGGGAGAGCCCTTACCTGGAAGGAAAACAGGATCTATCCTGTCAAGGTTGTGTTTCAAGTAGTGTGTGGACATCCATTGAGGGATGTCAGGCAGACAGGCAGAGATGTGTGCTACTCCCTGTGTTTCAGACTGGGAAAAATAAATAATTAGTTAGGAGTTATCTGTGTACCTGTGGTAGAAAAAGCCATATGAGTGAATAACAGCTGGTGAAGAGATGGTCTGTCTCTCCTAAACAGCTCCAACACCTGCCAACAAAAATGCTGTGTTAATGGCATCCAAGGTGTTAAATGACGCTCTTGCAGGCATCCTAAGCTAAGTTTAAATAATTGTCCACCATCCTGATGTCAATGCCTATAGTAATTGCATTAGCACATACATGTGCATGTAAGTGTGGTGGGACACATAAGGATCACGATTTGGGAGTTTCGAAATATAGTCATCACCCCAAGTTAGCTACTGTGCATGCAGTCACAAATAGCAGTTACTATATTTAGTCTATATTTAGCAACAACTAATATCCTTATCCTTGCTGTGAACTCAGTAGACATTGGCTATGAGATGTGCATCAAGGTAGGCATACCAGCTCTCAACACCTGCATGTCTGTTAACGTTGTGTGTGTCTGAGTAAAATGAATGACATTTGTTCCTCTGGGGGGACATTTTGTGTTTGTGTTGGTGTATAGCCTACATAATAGATCTGGACTGGATTACAGGTGAATAGCCACCATGAGCTGATAACCGTAATGTCAGATTCTTGTGAATTTGGAAAGGACAGCTTTGACACATTATCTCAGGCCTGCTGTCGCTGTCTCTGTATCATATCGGCTTGTTCATAGCCTCATTCTCTGTCCTATCTTTGCCCAGTCAACCGTCCTCTGCTCTTTCTCTTCATTGCGTTTTCCTTAGTCTGTATAAACTGAAAGGGCTGTAAAAAACAATTTACTACTGCAATCTGCTGAGTGGCCAATACATACCCTAAGTTAACTACTGAGAATAGTTATAGAGCTTTGAAAAGCTTTCTCATGCTGAGGTTTTTCATGCAAATAACGTGCTATGCAGTAAAATATTAATGACTTGGATGCTTCAGTATGGCTGATTGTATATACTGTATATACAGTATATGCCTTGAAACATTCATGGGAGCAAAAATCCCAAAACAGCTTTCATGTTTGAACTCAAAGTATTGAAGGTGTTTTCTAATTGCACCACAAAACTCAGCCCATTCTTTTGTGTGATGCATTCTGACGTAATAAAAAAAGCTTTGAGGGAAATCTAGTCCATTGATTAAGGTCCAAATTATGCAGGATTTCACATGAAGTGCACCATGCTGGAGGCTGGTTCAATGGAGGAAAGGGAACAGTCACTGGAGATGTGTGACCTATATTCAGCAGCACCAAACGCATTTGTTCTGCTCAGGAGCTGCATCAGCTTTGCTTCTCTCTCTCTCTCTCTCTCTCTATCCCCTTTTTACCCTTCCCTCTGAAGCTCTCTCTCCCCCTGTGGCCATTCTATTGCTGCATCTCGGTCTCAGTCAACCAACCACTTTCTGTGCTGCTCTGCTCTCTTGCTTCTTCTGCATGTGTAGGTTTGAGTCAAAAAGTACAAGACCTATTTTACAGTATTTGAAAAAACTGCATCTCCCAGAATCCTACTCTTCCTGTAAAAAGGGATGCTATGGGACTTGACAATATAACAGAAAATTCATATCTAAATTAAAAATCCCAATTAGCTTGATACTATTAAGTATAACAATACATATTTATTTTATAGTTCATTGAAGATATTTGATTTATTGTATTGGGTCACTTAATTTGTCTATCCCGAGTCTATATAAGTCTATAATATAGTGTTTTTAAAAAATTGCTAGTACAATTTCTTAAAACCCAAAAATAAGTCTGCTAATGTCTTGTTTTGTCTAACCAAGCTACCCTTTGTATTGACAATCTAGAACCAATTAATTTTAAATATTGTTTTTTTATTTTTTTTGTTAAAATGATTTAATATGAATAGATTGATTGTGTTAGCCCTTCATATTACTATTCGATTATTTATTGAACTTTGTGGTGAGTGAACTTGAATTAGTAGAAGATACACATCATGCATTACATATCACCTAGCTGGAAGATTAAGCTATTTATCTTTGCTTCGCTATACACTTAAAACGTTGACCTTTTTTTCCATTTTGTGAGGTCAAAGTTCATTTTATGTCTATATAGTCTATAAACCAAAGACACAAATTTGACTGAAGTCTAAAACTAATCCACAATAAATTAATACATACGGCTATTATAAAAGATAAAATTAAATGCAATACGGTAAAGTAAAAATAAAATGATACAATAGGCTACAGAAGACCTCACAGTCCCCTCCACCTGAAAACCATCTCCCAGCATCTGCTCAGGAGGAGGGAGGCTGTTTCCATGGTGCCCTGTTTCTACACTGTTGCCGTGGAGTCTTGTTGCCATGGTGCTGGTGGGGGTGGGGTTATGCGACTGTACTTTAATCCAAGATGAGAGAGAATGTGATAATTAGCAGACTGTTCAAAACTGGCCTTTCAAAGAGGATTTGCGCTGTACAAACCCACACTTGCGCTCGCACACACACACACACACACACACACACACACACACACACACACGCACGCACGCACGCACACACACACACACACACACACACACACACACACACACACACACACACACACACACACACAAAATAACATTAACAGCTGTTTCTATCTGCTGCCTTTATCCATGTCTCTAATTTAGCAGTAAACTCTGATCTGGATAACTCTGGATGAACCAACACTTTGTTTGTTTTGGAGCTTGGGAACAGTTAAAAGTTTATCTGTTTAAAGCTTCTAATAATCAGGATAACAGTAAAGAACATGATGCACTTATGCAGTTACTGTAATACTCATAGCACTTCTGTTTCAACATTAGCTCTGTGTGAAAGGGCTTTGACCTGATGCCTTGTTGGCTCTTTTGGCTTAAAAAAACATTTCGACCTGTTTGCCAGCAGTGGGTTGTATTGTGTGGAAATGTTGGATTTAAACACAAGTTTTTCCACAAGTTGATTTTAGTAGAAATCCTCTGTAAAGGAAGTGGAGGTACTCATGATTTGGCACATTGCGTCTGAAATCTAGCGGTAGTATTCGATGCAGTGTTTGTGACTGGACAGACTAGCTCTAGTATCACAATTTGTACTGCCATATGGTCCAGAAATTAAAATATCTTTTATTTGTGGCTTTGTGCATTTGCCCCCAGATGGGTTTTTCCTTCAGTCCTTCAGTGTTGAATTTCAACTGTAATCTCTTTCACTGACAGATGTGACTCATGAAGGACAGGTGACCCCCACCCACATCCACTCCCCCACACATAAACACATGTTGTTGTCCCTGTAACAGCCGGCCTAATCTGTTGAAAGCCTTGCCGTCCTGATTGTATTATCACCTTTAATGGATTATTATTGACACAGTTTAGGTCCTTGACAAGAGGCCAAACTACAGAGGAGATGGATCAGAGGGCTTTATCACAGTAATGTGAGAAAAAAAGCAAAAACAGAATTCCTTCAAGGGACATCCACCAAAACTCACCTGCTTCATATGATAGCCTCCATCACAGCCATTGCTTCACAGGGCTGAATGACAACTGCCTTGACCTCTTTCCAATGGGATTCTGCCATTGATGGGTGGCAGAAACAACATTTGTGCATCTCTGCATCTTAAACTGAAGGGATCAAACCAGTATAACACCAGATTGGATTTAGCCTGTGAACAAACAAAGGCATGATGTAACATAAATTACAGAAGCTAGCCCACCATAGGACTGACAAGCACCATATTGACCAGAGACCCCCCCTCCCTTCTCGACTGATTACTGTAACTCACATAAGCACTTAAAACCACACCCACTGCCCCGCTTTTATACGACTTCCATCATTGCAAGGGACAGAGCAGAGGCTGTGAAGGTAAATAATTGAGGTTGATAAGAACAAGCTTGGTAGAGCTTGATGGCTGGTTTTGCACACACAGTACTAGATTTTGGGCTTAAGGTGTCACATAAAGTGCCCAAACACAGAATGGAAAGGAGAGGATCGATTTGAGAAAAGACTGGACCAAAGATGTTGTTGAATTAATAATGGCTGGTTGTGTTTTATGAGTCTTGGATGTATATCAAGTGCTACATTGTGGTAGAAGTGACAGCAGTTAATGAGTTTGCTGAAGCAGCCAGGCAGAGAGACAGACAGCTACACTCACATTCAAAGCCATTTGTAAATGGCACCCCTGACCTTTGAGTCTCCAGAGATCCTCCCACGCATGTCCCTCTTCAGTGTTCCTGGTCAGCTGTGTCCATTGTCATTTATTTATTGGGTGTTCCTCGACCTCCTCTACTTTTAACCTTTCTATATGTATTTCTTCGCTGTTGTACCCCAATACCTCTGTTTCTCTGTTGTGTCCGTCTCCTCTTCTCTGATCCATTGTCAGCCATTTTTTTTCTCCAAATCAACTATTGATTAATGGCAGAATACTTTCAAAAGTAATAATATTACCATCATCCTCACCTCTAGGTTAGTCAGTGGTACAATGCTAATTACCAAGTGTCAGCATGCTCACACAATAAGTAACAAAGGTGAAAATTGTACAAATTGTACTTGCGCATTAACATATAGAGTATTAGCATTGTCATTGTGAGCATGCTAACATTATCATTTAGCCTATCACAGATCTGCTAGACTCTCTGTAAACTCTAAAGCTGCCTTAAGACTGTGCAACAATAATAATTCTGACATTATCCGTTTGAAGCATCGTTTGTGCTTAAAAAAATCGTCATGATACTAATGCGCCCTATCCATCGGCGGTACTCTTGTGTTTCACAAAATGCAACAAACCAATGAACAAGCTTAAGCCATAGTGCTTACACCACAACACTGTTTTTCATATTGCCTACATTGTTTTTTATCCCCTAAATGTCATTTGAAAATGGGAAAATGTTGCATCAGACATTATATTCTGTGGTATTTCATTTTTTATTCTGATTGTTTGGTTTATCTTCTCTTTCTTTTCCCATCTCAGCTAAAGCAAACACCTATTTGAATATTAATAATCACATCAGCAGTAGATGTGTCCTGACCCAGAGTTATATATGGTGTATATCTGCATGTACCATTTTGGGGACCTTTATCAGTCTAGCTCCAGGGCGATGCCTCAATCAAATCAAATGGCACGGACGGCCACGTGATTGCCAGAGCAGTTAAGGCCTTTCTCACACACACACACACACACACACACACACACACACACACACACACACACACACACACACACACACACACACACACACACACACACACACACACACACACACACACACACACACACATTAAGCTGTTCAGGCGTCTGGGCCAAATGCTTTGGGGATACCCTCTTTTATAAGCTCAACAATGAAAGATAATTAGATGGTCAGGATTTACTAAAAATAGTTCTCCAATTTTTCCTTCTTGGTATAATCAAGCCTGCATGACCTTCGCTATGCATAGATGCCTCGGGCCTCAGAGGAAAAATAATAATATCCACCATCAATTTCACAGAGAAGAGATGGTGAGAAAATGGACAGGGAAAGACATGTAGAAGCATGCTTTTAACCTGTGTTCTCACCGTACATGCAGCTTTCAGCACACATAAAGCACAGGAGTTTGTTGTCATGCATGGTCAATCCTGTCTGTCTGGGTCGGTAATAGATAGTGGCGAGGGGGGTGGGGACACCAAGATGAGAAGTAGGAGGAATACAAGGGTGTTAAGGGGTAGGGGTGCATAGGTTGTATTGCTGGAAGGTAATTTATAACCCATTCGTCTCCCATTTGCTACATTGGCTCCAGAGATTTGTACGTTGATCTGGGCCTAGATACCAATTTACTTTAACTGGAGAACAGTTAGAGAGCGAGACCAATACATTCATGTTTTCATGTGCTACGAGTGTGCTGCAGGACCGGTGTTCCGAGGTTTAAGTGGGGTCATACTAGGTCATTCTCTATCAATTAAAAACATCAAGCAGGGAAACACTGATGAACTGTGAGCATAGAGCCTTAGGCCGGGTGGTGGGGGTCATTAGGTCAAGTCATGGCACCAACATCACAGCAATGGCTCTGTGTGCAGGAATCTGACAGACGAGCCGGAGATAGGGACGAGACAGGCTGACTGTGTGCGGAGAGAGAGAGAAGAGAGGATAGGAGCTCGAGGAGGGATGAGGGGGGGCTATATATAGAGAGTTGCTGAGGAGAGAACAACAGTGAGAGAGAGAGAGAGAGAGAGGGAGAGAGAGAGAAGTGGGGGCTGCAATTTTTCAGTTGTCAGAGTGATTCTAGATGCACAAGGCTTGTCCACACTGAGATTGGAGTGAATTAGCATTACACTAAATGTGCCATGCAGTGACTTAAATGTCCTCAATGAGGGAAGCCCAGAAGATGCTCATAATGAGGTTAATCCAGATATTATACATAAAACACACAATGGAGATATGTAATGATGTGCAAAGTATCTGTGAGTTTATCTTATTAGCATGTTAATATCTGTGAGATACCAATTAACAAAGTAAATCTGAGGCTGATGGTTCGGCAGGTGTTAGACAAAGTTTCGCTCAATGATGGTGCTAGATGGAAAGTCAGGAATCATCAAAGCTACTACAATAAATCCTCAGAGGGAGATAAAGTACATGCCGAATTTCATGGCAATCCATCACAAGAGATTTTGCTCTGAAACACAAATGCAAACCTCATGCCGGCAATAGAGGACCTCTAATGTCACAAGCTAATTTGATATTTCAAATACATTTTGGAAAGATATATCAATAATGCAGCTGGTATTCAAATTCGTAGTTTTGGTTCACGTTGTACAATTTGACCAATTTTGGGAAAATTTGGGTCATACAATAGACACATGAACAGTTAAATGTTAAATGATAATTTAATTACGGTAAGTTAATGTAAAGTCAAGGAAAGGTCCCCATATGGATAGAACAGCACAATGTGCATTTTTGGGTGTATCTTTATTCCTGCCTCTTCCACTTAGAAGAGTTAATGTTCGTCAAAAGCTGTTAGTGTTAAAGCATGTATACAAACACATTCAGACATTCTTCCCCCTTAAGTCTTACCTTGAGCTTCCCAACAGTGTGTATATATAGTATTCTGTATGTGTGTGAGAGGGATTTCTGCCTGTTAGACTCCATAGCCTGGGGCATGACTGGTTTTCCACTATCATCAGTGTGTACCTGTGTTAGATTGAGAGTGCAAGAAAAAGACCAACAAAAAGAAGAGAGCAGGAGAGGAAAATGAAATAGATAACAGTTGTCAGGGAATGCTTGGGGGTGAGGCACTATTGGTTGCCAAAACAATCCATCTCCACCCCTCCTCTGCTCGGTTCATTCAGATTTACACATCTGGTGGCATATGGAGTCTTTTCAGGGCCTGTGACACCTTTTCAGGCTTTAAAATCCAGTAATTATGTTGTTCCCACAACAAGATCGTACAAACAAGTAACACACTTTGATGACGCGTAACCCCTTACATATTTGAGTCAGAAGTCATTTGTATAGAAATGTTTGGGCTGGTTTAATACACTGTAGTTCATCTCTTTACTGTACTTGAATTCAACAGTCTTGTTGATTGCCTCCCCTTCTTTTCCCCCCCTCTGTTATGTTGTGCCCCATTTTAAGGACCAGAGACCAGAGGTCAGCGACTGTGTGAAAGAGGGCTTTGTCTGTGTGGAAAGGTCTAGGAAGAGCACACTTCCTCTGACCCTGAGCCAACCACACACACACACACACACACACACACACACACACACACACACACACACACACACACACACACACACACACACACACACACACACACACACACACACACACACACACACACACACACACACACACACACATACGGACAGATGTCAAACATTGTTGCTATACATTGGTGGAAACTCCAGATGTTAAAGTCTTTACCTTGCATTAAACACATCTGTGAAATATTCCTGTGCACCCATGCACACTCATTACTTTCATACTGTGTTACGTGTTGTATGTGAAACTAATCCAACCCTTGACTAACAAGTAAAGGGTCGGGTTAGGTTTCGAACAGAACTAATTTATACGAAGTGTTGTTCCGAATGGCCACGCTGGAGGCTGAAGTGGGGGGAGACACGATGTCCTTTGAATATGGGGTTTCGAAGCTATTTCTTCTGAGCACTTCTGATGGAATATACTAGCACCTTTACACAAATGTACTATCTTACAGTAACAACACTTTTCATAGTGATGTCCTTTGTCTTCATCTTAACACTTACATCGCTCAAGTACAAGACAATTTTATTTGACAGATTTTCATAGGACGCTGGCAACCTAGATTATTATATGGAATCATTATCATATCAGCTGCTGTCCACATAATGTTGGCTGTTGTGTGATTCACTGTGACACACTTCTCACACTTCGCCTTTTACTGTAAATGTACCTTTCCCCCCCAACCCTCTGTACCGCTTGCATACAGTAGCTTAACTTCAGCCTCTGTGTTTTTCTGTGATCCAGGGGGCCCGTGTTTGGGTCAGAGAAAAGGAGCAGCTGGTTCCCGCCACAGTCAACTCCTGTGGAGATGGAACTCTTATCGTCACAACCGACTATGGAGAGGTAAGAAATGTACACACACATACACATGCCTTTTCTGATCATGCACGTATGCCTGTATGTACTACAAAGCATAACACTGTACGGGTAGAATAAGGTTGCATTGAGAGCTGGAAATGTGAGATATGATGGATTGCTGTATGTGCACCAGGATAAAAACCTAATTGGATTAACCTGGCTCATTTATTGGATAAAGATGCACGATCGGTTGGGGTATTTAGCATCTATTCATTTTTACTGGAGGAAAACCATCTGTTTTGACTTGGTTAAAATGTTTATCTTGAACATATGGAAATTATTCTGATATTTCCTAAATCTTTGGTTAAAAAAATATTGAATTAGTTTACGTAAACCAGGCAGTATTGGTGAAATATAAAGTGTCTACATGAGATTACTGTTGAGCGGAAGCTGCAGTAGCTGCTTGTAATGTGTCATCTGGCCCTGTGCATTAGTTAGTCCGGATAAAGGTCAGAGTGAAGGTTGAATCAGCTGTGCAGGTTCCTCTCCTCTCCTGTGTGGATCAATATAAACTCTTGGTCATGATGATGCTCCACTTTCCTGCCCTAGTTCCTTCCTCCTCCTCCACTTCCTCCTCTTCTTCCTTGTCCTCTTCCTCCTCCTCATACATATGCAAAATTCATCTCTGACACACATTCAGCCTCCAGAGGAGAGCTAGAATAGATGGAGAGCATTATGGGTGCACACATGCACATGCTCAAATGTCAGGACACCGTTGCCCTGCACCAGCCGTAACACTTTAACACCACATCTACTGCCAAAATAATGGAATTGAATGTTTAAATCCCATTATGAGTATGTGTGTTGTGTGTGTGTGTGTGTGTGTGTGTGTGTGTGTACGTGTGCTTATCTAATCTGTATCAGATCAAGGGCATGCACACGCCGGTGGACCTTTGGATTTACTGCGTCTGGCACACACACAAACACACACTTGCGCTCCAGTTGGCAGCGTTTAGATGGAGCTAATAATAGACAGTTGTTATGTAGCCCAAATTCAAGAGTCTCAATCCTCACTTTATCGCCCCGAACAACATCCATGTCCACGACCGTGAATTCATGTCTCGTTGCCTTAAGACATCAAAGGGGCCAAATGCTGCTCTAAAAGCATCGCCTTTTCATGTAGCTGCACGGCGGTTCTTGTTCTTGGGGGCAAAGCAGGGACAACAGACAGGCATATCCCAAAATAGAGGATTGGTTATAGGAGCAGGCATTCTCTTTGCTCTGGATTATTATTATGTCCTTAACCTCCCCAGCCCCCATCCGGCTTGTCCCCCGCCTCCCTCTGCCCTGCCTTCTCCGCTTACTGTGTGTGGGTGTTTAAATGTTAGCTCTGCAGGAGGTGGTGAATATTTGATAGAGAATCAGCAGGATGGGTGGGCTTCACCCTGTTACAACAGGATCTGACCCTTGCAAAACGTTCCAGGATCCCCCATCACCCCCTGTGGATTTGCCCCTGGTTCTCCTGTTCTTTGTCATACATATTTTTTTGACATCCAGGGCCCATACAGCCTAGTGATGCACACTACACCCAAAGAATGAAGTAGCTGAAAGAAATACAGCAAATAGTATTGCCTCTATGGCTTGTAGAACTCGAAACATTCAAAATGTAACAACACATTTTTTTTGCCTTTATTTTAGTTCCCTTTGGCATATTCTCTCCCCAGCTTCCACGTCATTCTGATTCAGTAATCTACAGACCCTGACCCAGTTCACTACATTACCAATTCCGTGTTATAAATGCTGCAGCTGCAGAACTACAAGCCTGCATGTCAAATCAGCACTGCTCACAACTACCAGGGGTATACAGTATGCCTTTGCATCATTCATAGTCATCTTTACTCCTTTATTTTTCACTAGAGACTTCTCATGAAACATACCTAAGTGTGTCCTGCTGCTCACCTGTGTAACATCAAAACCATTCATTTAAGTTAACTGTAGATGTGTGTAGTGGCAGGCTAATGCTGTATGTGTTGCTTCTTTTACTCTGCCCTATAACACTAGTAATTTGAGAACACACGCTAACTGATCTTTCAATTGTTTTTTTAACATGATACCACAGTGATGTTATAGTGTAGAAGACAGTTGGCATCTACAGTAAATCTCAAGGTTGACAAGTTCAAGTTTGAGTCCTAAATCATTTTTCAAACTCAAATGTCTTTTGTCAGACCTTATCAATCACAGACCCTTTTGACAGTGATGCAGTGATTAATCAATTTTCCATAACTTGGTCCAGAGGAGCCCTGGAAGCAAATAAGACAGAAATCCTCCCTCAAGTAAACTGTTCACCGTTAAAACCAAACAGCTAAAACCAATCTCACTGGATTGGTCATACCTTGGATGATGTTCAAATAGCTCGTCCATGATCCAAGGTTTTTTTTTTCCCCAAGTCTGCTCAGCTCAATGCATTGACAATATGAATAGATTAGAATAGATTAGATGAAATTTTAACGAACCTGTGGAGGAACTGGGTCAGCAAAGAACCGGATAAAGATAAATATTCAGTAGAGAAAATAGATGGTATTAGGATAATGTAATGAACAGGTAGTTTCACAGTGGCCCTGATAAAACAGATCTCCTACTGGCGTATAAGATGTTATTGTAATATTAATAATTTACTGATGGTAGATTTAAGCAGGAAACAAACTGAATGTTGCACGTTAAAAATGTATGTTCTCGGATTAACCTTTGAATGTTAGTTGGACATAACAGGCAGCTTGAACACATTAACATAATGGACATTTTAAAGACACAATGATTAATCAAGAGAGTAATCAAGTTGATCAATTAGGAACAAGGAATAAATACTCACACTTGTATTTCTACATATACACAAACAAACACACAAACAAACAAACAAACAAACAAAACCACACACACACACACACACACACACACACACACACACACACACACACAGGTTACAGTAGGGAGGATGAGTTATGGCCAGTGTGTGTAATGTGACCTGGATTTCTGTCGCTAGCGTGAAAGCCGTGGCGAGAGCTCACGCAAGCATGCAGAACATGCTGCAGGGCTACCTTACTCCTTGTGCAACCATAAAATGACTCAAGTACACATGCACATGCAAAAAATACAGTCACACACTCTGTCAAATACACCTGATTATAAGTGCAGAAATGCAACTTATTTTTGTCTAATTTGGGAGTGCTATCCTCCTGACCCACATTCCTCTTCACAGTTTCCTAGTTTATAACCCTCGGAGGACCCCGTACTTACTAATTTGCTTAGTATCACATAATGAGATTAACTTGGATCTGTCAAACTGGCACACAAAAACACTGATATGTTTTCCTGTTTGTCTCTCACCTTCCCTGTCTCACTGCAGTATCCCTTATCTGTGAACTTTTTTTTTAAAAGTAGAGATCCCCCTTCAGGGTGGACTGAGTGTGGGTGGCCAAATCCTAAAAGACTAAAGGCCAGGACACACCAGCCCGATAATCGCCGTCGTCAAAAAAAAAGACGAATCTGTTTGGTGTGTGCCGTGACGTCGGCCGACGTAGAGGTCGTCGGGCTTGTTTTGAGCCTGTCGGCCGCCGATTGAACATGTTCAATCGGCAGCCGACCGTCTTTCATTTGGAGCAATTTGATTGGTGGAGGGCTAGCGAATCAGTGAAGCCCGGAAGTGAGGCGGGTAGCACAAACAGCTAACAACAGCTAGCCATCGTTTTAATGTGTTTGTTCGTTTCGTTTTGAGAGTACTCACATGCATCAACCCTTGTTGACTGCTCGACACCATGCTCGACACTCTCTGCTAAAAATTGTGCTCTTATGGTCCATAAATATAAATACGTATTTCTATCTATGTTTATGCTCTAGAGAGATGTCCAATCATTTCCGGCTTTCGTATTTTTTCAGGCCACAATACAGATTAGCGCCGCCTGCTGTTGTGGAGACATTACGTCCCGCGAGCGTACGGAAAATAAACAGTCGTCTCGGTGTGTTCTTTAGCAGCGACGGGAAGCTGGAGCTTCCTGAAACGGCCGACTCCATTTTTTTTGACGACGGCGATTATCGGGCTGGTGTGTCCTGGCCTTAAGACATATAACAGGAGTTGTGCATGGGTGCTGTAGGGCAGATAATGCATGAACAGATTGAAAGCCTGTTAACCTCTCCTCCTTTTCAAGCTGTACTGTTACATTTTTCATGTACATGCAACTTTGAGCGAGCTGAATGGAAACAATATATGTTGAATGATGATTATGCTTCAATGTAGCATTTTCTTTTTTTTAATGTTGATTCATCAACTCAAAGCTCTTCTCAGCAATGTTGACAAATGACAAATGTTAAAGAGGACCTATGATGCTTTTTGACTTTTATGACCTATAAACGTTGTTATGATGATTCATAGTCATGCTAAACCATACTAAATTATCAAATAATGACTTACATGCATTTCGACATATTCCCTGCTGACCGTCTGGGGTGTCTGTGCAGAGCACTAAACACTATTCTAGCCAGTCGAGAAGTCACGTCTTCAAAGCGGTCTACCCTTTCATAATTTGTGACGTCGCATAAAACTTTGTGACGTCTCCACGCGGATGTTTCCATGTATGGTAATGCTGTCACTTCCCTGTTCGCGTCTGCCTCGCGCCCTTATAGGTCCATGCTCGCGCTTCCCGCCACTGAAAGTGTTCCGGAAGGAAGGTAACCAATCACAACGGAGTGGGGTTTGCAGGAGGGGGGAGGGGAGCGGAGATGGCCGAAGCACAGGCGGAGGGAGCCGAAGCACACACACTCAAGTGTTGACAGGATGTGCTGGATCGCCAAAATAAGAGAAAGAGCTTCCCGAAAATCTACATAGTTTTTTGTGATGTGATTCGTGTCAGGTTGCTCTATAGCAGTGTAAAACAAGAAATTAAGACCAGAAAAGTAGCATAATAGGTCCTCTTTAAAGACATAGTGACTTGCCCGGCACTGTTCTCTACACAGCTGCTCATTTTGCTTCTAATATACTCTGATTGGTCGAATACCACAAAATACATCCTCCCCATTCCTAATCGGACCTATTGATGTCTGCCAGGTTTAAACCAAGGTCAGTAAGGACTCGGAGCGAGGGTTAGGGTCTGCAGAATATATAGGTCACTGTGCCCACAGCTTTCTCCCTTTCCATCTCTCGCCCCCTCTCTTCACTCGGGCTGCTGATAATATGTGAAGTCAGATGAAGAGGCTTGTCTCTCCTGGCTCTCATCCTGAATCATGCTAAGCAGCTTCAGACATCAGAGGGCTTTACCGGAGGACCGCTCCATAGGCTATGAGATTGTGTTAGTGCGAAGAAAGCACGGTCACAATGCAACGCGTGTAAATATTGTCAACAAATCTCTTGTCAACCAAATCCCACCAACACGTATCGAAATATAATATTGCTGGTTCCTTTGTTCATCCATTAGTAAATCTACAGCAATGCTAGCAGCTCCGTTAGTATTAAGGTACTGTAGTTCATGGATCTAAATGCTGACAGGATGCAAACAATCCAACGTTAGCTATAATGTTTAAGTTGGTTACCATCGTTTAGAGTGTTAGCATGTGCTAATTTTGGTTATTTATCTTTACTACTGTAACATGTATGTTTTTGTTGGTCAAAATAGACCCTTTGTGTCTACTTTTAAGTCAATCCCACATACACCACCCACTTGCTGAAAGTAGACCTACTTTCACTATGGTGCGTTAATCCACAGCTGAAAATTGTCACACACAAAGGCAGTATTACTCCTGTTTGAGTAAAGAGCTAGTCACTTGAGGAAAAAAAAACATTTGATAAAGAAAATTATATTTCTGATATTTGTGAACCCTTTCCTATATAGATAATATCTAATGGTTTTATTTTCGGGTGAATGGCACAGACTAGCTAAAGAAGTTGGAGAGTATTTAGGGGACAGACTAATGTTTTGTTGGTTTTTGGGCATAGGAAAAATTCAGTTTGACACCAGCCTTATCCTTTAAGAAGCTTCCTCTCTCGCAATTCATGTCCAAAAGTGAAAGATGCACTGCAGTAGTCATCTCCTTTTTACATTGCTCTTATTAGTTCTGTCTCTTTCTTTTAGTCTATGTATGTCGGTATGTCTCTCTTAGTGTTTTTTTCTCATTATTTCCATGTCTTTCTACTGTTCTTCCTCCAATTATGAATTATTAAATACAAAGAATCCCATTTAAGACTCTGGGTAGTGGTGTGTGTGCGTGGGTGTGTGTGCTTCTCATAAAATAGCCTACATGTTTGCGCATGTGAATTAAAAACCCACCAGAGGGCAATGGAAGAAGAGGACGTTTGCTGAAACCTTTTTTTCCCCCTTCCACTTCAGCTGCGTTGAATTTCAGTTCCAGAACAGTATTCAGTTTATTTCAGCGTTGACACACTTTCTCACAGCGCAGCATCCACTCTCTCTGAATAGTCTGCATCTGGGTTGTCCCATTGGGTTTTCCCCTCAACATCTCTTTATTCCTTATCTGCTGTTTAAGGACTTCATATTTGAAAGCAGCTTTGGCATTAGAGGCAATTGTGAAAAACCCAAAGCTGCAGCCCAAACATGTATTTGCTTTAATCTTATTGTTTAATGTGCATGGATTTTCTTTTTTCAGAGAGACCACCGATGCAGATATTTTTTTTCTTTTTAAAGGGACACTGCACATATTTTGTGCAATCATCATGAGGAGTGGTACTTAGAAAACACTTAGGTGGTTAATGTATTCTGTGACTCTGGATGGAGCTGAGAAAATCATCCAGATGATGCCATATATCCATTGATAGTAGAAAGCTACAGAGAGACTGTGGGCATGGAGGTTGAAAGACATAAGCAATGAACTACGAGACAAATAGTATCCTGTGTTTATCTTTGAAGACACTAAAAACGTTTCTCTTGCAAGTCTGTGATCTCTATGACCTTGAATCCGTAAACCTGAATTTACATCTAAATAATAATAACATTCATATTGAAGGTTAAGGTTTCAAAACAAACAAAAATGCCTATGTGTACAATAAAACCATTATTAAGTGTTCTTATTGTCCATAGTCTAACTGTCCTTCCTTGCATTAACACGTGCTGTTGTTGTGTGTGTGTGTGTGTGTGTGTGTGTGTGAAGCCGTATCTTCTGTCCCACTAATTTACAAGGCATGCTTGACTTTCTGATTGAATTGGCTCACAGTAAAGCTATAATTACAGGAAGGGGGGCTCAGATTGAGCCATTTAGACGTTTAAAGTGTGTCTGCGTGAGGGCGTGCACAGGGAGAAAGATAAAGATGAGGCAGAAAGACACATCTATGCTGCGAAAAGAAACCAGCAATAAAAAGAGAAAAAATGTAAGACGAAAAAAGGAGGTTGCAGAGGTGGAAATGTGGGGAATGCAGTGCGAGATGGGTAAATTAATGAAGAGTGGGACGATGTGAGGGAGGATGAGCCAGAGAGAACAGAGAGAAAAAAGAGGCAAATGACAAAAGAGGGGGAAGGGATGAAAGAAGAGTGGCTTACAAGAGAAAGCAAAATGAGAGAGACTGAGAAGTGACATTTGAGACTTGAAGGCACTCAGACAGCGAGAGTGGGAGAGAAAGATTTGACAGGGCAAGTACTCGGAGAAAAGGGGTAGAGAGAGAGGGAGAGAAAAGCCTTATTTAAAACTATTTTTGTATATCAAATTTCTGTCTGTCTGTTCTCACAGGAACAGTTCCTCGTTGTAAAACAGCTAATAAGAGATGTATGTTGTCCAGGCCACGACTAACAGGCATTTTAATGTGTCTCATCACTCGGAAAAGCATGTCTCCTTTGCACATCACACACACAAAAAGTACATTAGCATACGCACGTAAACATGTGTATGAAAATGTAAAAGATGCTGGGGCCCCCGACTCATCATTTAAGGTTGAGAACAGCATGAAGTTACACTAATTAAGCATGCATTAACTGATTATCGGTGTCTTGAAAAAGAACACAACACTGACATATCATCAACTAATCAGCAAACAGCTGCATATATCCACATCAAGCAGACACAGAGCAACATAAATATGCATTTGGAGTCGTGTTTGGGTCCCTGCCTGGAGTACATTACTCACTCTCTTTTTGTTTGGCTCTGTTTTGTTTCTCGACCAACTGGAATATAGCTGCTAAAAGCTCCTTTAATGATCTCTGGCTAGTTGCTACCTGTGTCTGCTCAGCCTGCTGTTGAGTGCCAAGCAGGTAGCGCACACAGTGGTTGTTTTTTTCAAAGTTGTTAATAGATTAAATGAAGAAATATTTCTGTCAAGGACTTCTTATATATATATTTTCCATTGATATCGATCCTGGGTGTAATATGTGTGTAATTGTCCAAGGATAACAACCTGTCAGTGCCCTGATTGAGCAGCACAGTTGTATAAGGTGAGGACAACGAGTCAAGTGGACCAAGTGGGGTCATGGTGAAGATGGTAAGAGCTTTTAGGCAATGAAATACACATGAGTTATGCTCTCTCTAATGGAAGACGAGAGATAATTGGGTCATTTCATCACAGCTGAGTGACTGCGGGAAAAGGTTAGCGGTGGGTTAGACCAAAATGAGAATTAACACAACGTCTGGACTTCTACATAGCATGAGAGCACAAACTGCATTACGTAGAATGGACTATAGAACTCTTATTTGTCCGCCAACAAAACATTTTAGGCCTACTTGCAGACAAGTTGGCAAACAATGTGAGCCAGTCCGATCTCCGTTGTTTGTCTGCACGCAACAGCTTTGTGCAGTGGAAGGCAGCGTTACTGGAGTGAAATAGATTTATTTAAGAGCAGGATGTTTGAATGCCCACAGCGCGGCCCCTCTCTCAACATATACTTCCAACACGTCTGCTACAGCAACACACACACACACACACACACACACACACACACACACACACACACACACACACACACACACACACACACACACAGCACACACACACACACACACACACACACACATGCACACACGCACGCACACACACGCACACATGCACGCACGCACGTACACACACACACACACACACACACACACACACACACACACACACACACACACGCACATACACAGAGGGTGAAGTGTAGGTTATATGTGAGTCTCTGAGCTGACATAATAGTGACCCGGTATTTTAAAAGGCTGGCGGTTTCTATTCTTAGACAAGTTGATTTGTCTGGAATGAATGAAAAATATTTATGCTGTAATAGACTGACAATTATGTCCTGTCCAGACATGCATGGTAGTGTGTGTGTGTGTGACATGAATACATGCCAAGCTGCTTTCACCTGTCACGTCCTGTCAGATCAGAACTGTGCCCACTGTCTCTCATCCTCTCCTGCTCCTCCTCCTTTTCTTCTTCTTCTTCTTCTTCTTCTTCTTCTTCTTCTTCTTCTTCTTAGTCTTTTGCTTCTTTTATCCATGTTGTCCCCCTATACTCTCCAGTTACCATGGTGACAGAAGACATAGATGGGATCGGGCTGTGTTCAGAAAAATAGCCATGTAGCTCCGTATTTCTCATTATGTGGACTTTCGGCATGTTGCATCACAATGAGCAGCTCATGCTAAAAAATAGAGAGACCATGGCAATGTTGGCATCTTCTTTTGAAGCTGTGTGTGAACGCATTGGCTTCCTCTGAATGAGATACCTTGTTTTTCCGGTCAGCAGCAGTTACCAGCTCTTAATATACTGTTTATGTCCACTAATACTATCATGTATGTATATTGTACATTTGAAGCTACAGTCTTACCATAAAGACTGGAATCAGAGGGAAACAGCCAACCTGGCTCTGTCCCAATGTGACAAAATAAACCCACCAACCCCTTTCTAATTATCACATTGTGTCTGATATTTTATAAGAAGTTACTTTTAATAACGACAAGTAGCATTTTTATGGGGGTTTTGTGTTCAAAGAGAAATAGGCCAGCTCATTTCAGAAGGTGCTAAGCTAAGCTAACTCTCTTTTTTTGAGAAGAGAATAAAAGGTTTTCCTTAATGCCTGTGATAAGTCAGGAAAAGCTCAACTTGCTGGTTGCAACTTTATCAAACATCTTATTCCCAGTTCATGTTCTGAACTTCTAATGACACTTTTTTTTTTGTCCAGCCACTATTTTACGGCCAATAATGAAAACAGGTTAAACATTTTCAATACCTATTCTAGGCCTCTTATGTAAAAGTAAAAGTGAATCATTATACGTCATTACATGTGCCTTGATTTTTTTGATTTTATTCCCCTTCTTGGGGACATAGGTGACCCTCCACCAGGATCCAAGTAGAGCTTCCTACCTTGTTTTTGTAAAATTCTTGAGTATGGTTGAAACGGGGATACAAAAACGGGGATATTACAACCTTTCATTACAATAAAACACATGTAATTCAACACATTTTGAGAGGGATAATGAGTGACTTTGTCTTTCTGTCTTGTCGTTTTCCAGGTGTTGTACATACCAACGGCCGAGGTCACCAGGGAGCGGGTGTCAGCCATGCACCAGTCCAGCATCGACGGGGTGGAGGACATGTCAGCGCTGGCCGATTTACACGAGGCCGCCATCATGTACAACCTTTACCAGCGCTACAAGAAGGATAACATCTATGTAAGTGCATTCAGACAGATACATGTAATACTCCCTTTTCCAGTAATTTTTGCTATATGAGGCTTTACTGTAAATAGAAACACACATCTTAACAGACCCATGTCGGGAATAGGCATAGAGCGAAGGAAGAAATTGTCTGTCTGTTTGCAGTGCAACCAACAAAGTGAATGGTTTTAGTAATAAATCTCACTCAGTCAAGACAACTGATTACTTTTAAAATACCAAAGTCTATGTTTGTGGTTATAAGATGGATATTGTTAGGAATTAATTATGACCAAGAGCAAATAATGGTACATTTTGATCACACATTGATTGCGCGTTGAAAGTCAGAGGTTTCGAAAGGACTGAAAACCTGTAAACCTGAAAGATTACCAGACAACGGGCCAATGAAAGCTGATCTAGATGATGAAATATTGTCCATATAGGGATTTCCCTTAAACTGATCATAAGAATTTACAATGTGAGGGGTCAGCTTTCTGTGTCACTGTGTGCTTGTGCGTTCAAGTGTGTCCGTGTCCTTCAGCATGGTTTGATATGTTTGTAGTAGAACACGAAATGCACCGACAGGGAAATATGACACGATGTAAGGCATGCTGACCTGAAGGTTTTTAGTGCCGGAGGATAGGAAGTGGTGTGACTGTTTCAGCATACACAGCTCAGAATGAAAATCCATCATCTCTCTGATTGAACCTCAGCCTTTCCAAAACAAAACAAAAAAACACAATACCTTGTCACTCGTCACTCCCACTCTCAGATCTCCAGCCTTCTGTGTTCGCTTATCCTCCGATCCATGATCAATGTCAGCACAAGACTGTTCCTGAGAGCTTGTTGTTGTGTACTGTATGTTAGTGGCGCCTTTGCATGTTCATGTCTGTATATTCTAAACAGAGATGAGAGGAAAAAGATTACAACAAAATAAGACACACAAAGCTAAAGAAAATGATAAAGAGAACAAACCTGAAGCGTCACTTCTTGACTGTTTTTCAGACTAATATCGGCAGCATCCTGGCGGCCGTCAACCCCTACAAGCAGATCCCAGGTCTGTATGACCCAGAGAGGGTGGACCTGTACTCCAAGCACCATATAGGGGAGCTCCCTCCACACATCTTCGCCGTGGCCAATGAATGCTACCGTTGCATCTGGAAACGCCATGACAGTCAGTGTGTCCTCATCAGGTTAGTTTCAACCATGCCGGTATCTCATTTACAGTAAATTAGAAAGGTGTACCTTGAATCATTGCGGTTGCCCATCTGTCAGTCATCTATTTCTGATATCCTGTATTTTGTCTGATGATGGACTGGAGGAGGAATTACTATAGATATGACATCTGCCTTGGTGTTGGACATGAATGAGTGGTATCCCTTCGTAATAGTAAAAAATTAAAAACTCACAAACCCACTGATGTTGGTTAACCCCTCCTGGGCTAACTGTCTTGATCGTGTTGGTTTGGACGTCTTGTCATGCTTTCAGACTCAGAGCTAAAGCAACGTCTCTGAAGCTATCGAACCTCAGTATCAATTTAACGACCAGACCAGTGTGAAATATGGGAATGTCAGAGAAGGTCACGGTGCACTTAATTAGATTGTGTTTGCGTGTGTGTGTGTGTGTGTGTGTGTGTGTGTGTACGTCTTTTATGTGTACTCCAGTGGTGAATCGGGGGCAGGGAAGACAGAAAGCACTAAGCTGTTGCTGCAGTTCCTGTCTGTGATGAGCCAGAAGTCAACCGGGAGTGTTCCATCAGAGAAATCTACACGGGTGGAGCAGGCCATTGTGCAGAGCAGGTACAGATGAGATGTAAAAATTTGAAATGCTCCACATTTGTTACTGTTCGAGTATTTTGGCAGGTTAAAACTTGACTTGAAAGATTTTGTTTTCAAATCTTAAATCAAGACTAGCCTTTAGGGAGTCATATAAAATTAAACCTATATCATAAGTCTCAAGTCTGCAGCCAATGAGCAATTAATTGTATTGTATTGTATTGTATTGTATTGTATTGGATTGGATTGGATTGGATTGGATTGGATTTACTTTATTGATCCCCAACGGGGAAACTGGTTTGCCACCATGGTCTGTACAACGTAGAACATACAATGGTCACAGGGGGAGTATGGTCAACTCCCATAGTAAAAATAGAATGTTGTAATCTTGTTTTTTTTTTTACGTAATTTATTGCTGGAAAATGCTTTCTCAGTCAGATATCCATTGAAAAGTAGAATCCAGTAAAACAATGTTTCTTTTGGAGAAACATATAATTAATAAGCTCTGCACCTCACAGTGATTGACGCAGACATGACAGAATGCTCTAACTGCAAGTGTTTTTCCAGTCCCATCATGGAAGCGTTTGGGAATGCTAAGACTGTTTACAATAACAACTCCAGTCGCTTTGGGAAATTCATCCAACTCCACTTCTCTGAGGGCGGCAACATCCAGGGAGGCTGTGTCTACGACTGTATCCTTAAATTGATATACCAAATAAGTATATTTGTATCAGATGTACCAGAATTCGTATCAGCTTTGAAATGAAAAGGTTTGCTTAAGGACTATATTTGTGAACAATTGTTGTTTCCTTGACTCTTACCTCTCAGATTTACTGGAAAAGGTGAGAAGAAGTCTGCCTCAGCCTGGTCATAACAACTTAAAAATGAATTGGATTAATAGGATTGATCGTCAGTTTTACATTGCGAGTCATAATAAAATGTTAATAATGGCTTTGGTGCATTTATTTAAAATGTATTATTTTGCAGAACCGAGTGGTACGACAAAACCCTGGAGAACGAAACTACCACATCTTCTACGCTCTTCTGGCGGGAGCTAACAAGGAGCATAAAAGTGAGGAGAAGCATAGAAATGTTCAAATATTCAAACATTCATAATTCAATGTACAGTTACAAACAGACTACATCTACATGGGGCAGTTAAGCTTCTTGGCGTGCGTCTCTCCCACTGTCTCACTGACATTATATTAATTTCCTCTTATCAGGCCAATACTTCCTGGACGACCCTCCCGAATCGTTCCACTACCTCAACCAATCGGGATGTATGAAGGACAAGAGCCTAAATGACAAAGAACTGTTTAACAGTGTCATGGTCAGTACAGCTATATATACTCTGTCTTCTCCCCATGTCCAGTCTTTGTCTAGATCAGAGTTTTAAACTATCAAATTAAAAAGTGTCTGTATTGTAGGTTTAAATCAGCCACATTGTGGTTTTATGACCTTCCAACACGATCATGGTAATCCCTGCCCTACCGAAGAGGTTGCTTTTTATTCATGTTAGTCTATTTGTTAGCAGGAAATAAACAGATCCCCCAAATATGAATGACCACAAAGGCAAAAACTGCAATCTGAAAGTGGGTGTTTTATCCATGAATAACCGATTTAGAGGTCTAATTTCAAATCCTATAGGGATGTTTGCAGCCTGCAAATTACTTTTTTTACATACATAACATAAAAAAACACAGAAAGAAATCATTTGCACTCCATCCTAGATTTTGAGTCTCCTCTGTATATGTGCACATAATGGAAAAATCTGGAAACACATCCTAATCCTTTTCATTTTCTCCTAATCTCACTGAGATGATGACTGAACCTTTTCCTGCAAAGAATTAAACACGTGTATTAGCACCTAATCTCTTTGTTCTGTGCTTTTCCTCTGCGTAGGAGGCCCTGAAGGTGCTGGAGTTCTCAGAAGAAGAGATAAGGGACATGTTCAAGCTGCTTTCAGGAGTCCTACAGCTGGGAAACATCGAGTTCATGACTGCAGGAGGAGCCCAGATCACCACCAAGCAAGGTCAGTTGTTGCACGCGTTAAGTGATGTAATAAATAGTAAAACAAACTTTAGAATGTTGAAGTGTAACTCCACTTTGTCCGTCTTTCAGTGGCCACTAATGCCAGCGAGCTGCTGGGCCTGGACACCTTCCAGCTGTCTGAAGTCCTGACTCAGCGCTCCATAATCCTCAGAGGAGAAGAAATCTGCTCCCCGCTCACTATAGAGCAGGTCAGCACACACACACACACACACACACACACACACGCACACGCACACGCACACACACACACACACGCACGCACGCACACACACACACACACACACACACACACACACACACACACACACACACACACACACACACACACACACACACACACACACACACACACACACACACATTTATTGTTCCCGTCTTGATTGATCTTGGCCTTTTCACTCACTCTATCACTCCCTCGGTCGTTCCTCCTCATCGCTGCAGGCGGTGGATTCCCGGGACTCTGTTGCCATGGCGCTATATTCCCAGTGTTTTTCCTGGATCATCCTCAAGATCAATCAAAAGATCAAGGGGAAGGAAAACTTCAAATCCATTGGAATCCTCGACATCTTTGGCTTTGAGAACTTTGAGGTAAGTGCTTTGAGATGTTTTCTCTCTAAATACCAGCAGGTAGAAGTCAGATCTGTGTAGATATAGATTTGTGTCTCTGCTTCCAGGTCAATCGGTTTGAGCAGTTTAACATCAACTACGCCAACGAGAAACTCCAGGAGTACTTCAACAAGCACATCTTCTCCCTGGAGCAGCTTGAGTACAACAGGTGCATTTCTACATCCAGTATATCTACAGTATACTTACATATCGGGTTACATTGTTAGTGAGTTAACTTAGTTTATAAACTTCAATAAACTATGAAAAATGGGAAAATCTACTTTAAAGGATCATATACAAACATTGGATCCAAACAATAATCTGCAAATAATGCAATTCTGTCTCCAGAAATATTGTTTTTCATGATTTTGGTTTCTTTACTCCTTTTCATTTGTTGTTTCAATCACTTTTTATGCAAAGATTTTATACAAGTTTCTGTTTTTAACCAGCTTATATTTCAGTTTACCGAACATCAGTGTAATTGTTTGCTTTTACTCTCCACAGGGAAGGTGTCCAGTGGGACGCCATAGACTGGATGGACAACGCAGAGTGTCTGGACCTTATAGAGAAGGTAGGGAATTGATTCTTCATAATTCGTAACGCCTATAAAGTGCAGTGTTTCTAATAATGTCTGTTGGTGCAGCAAATGTTTCCAACCTAATCTTCCATTATTTCCATGCAATGTTGGTGTAATTACTATAAGATAAAGATGTACTTCTTTACAATCTACTCACCGCCAAAGTGGGGTTGAAGAAGTGATTTGAAACAAAAGCTACTTTGCTGTCAGTTAATAGCCGCGTTGGACGCCTGCCCTAGACGCTCTCTGGAGGCCGATCTGATTATGATGGACTGGATGTCTAAGAAAGTGGTGCTGATTTGATAAAGCTGATGCAATAACATGATGTTTTTTTTTCTTTCTATTTTTTTCCCCCTCTCTCTCTCTCACACTTAGAAACTTGGCTTGTTGGCTCTGGTGAATGAAGAGAGTCGATTCCCCAAAGGAACAGACTTCACTCTGCTGGAGAAGCTGCACAGCAGACACTCTGTGAGTTATTTGCTTGCAGAAATCTGCGTGCGTTGTTCAGAAAATGTGCTGTGTGCTGGTAATTCAACATCACAATTTATTGTTTTTTTTTGTGCTATTTTTTCTGTTTTTCTGCAGACAAACCCTTACTACGTCAAGCCCAGACTTGCCGACCATCAGTTCGGTATCAAACATTACGCCGGAGAGGTGAGTTAGTTACACATACTTCAATCCCTTCATTTCAACCGTTATTGTGCGGAAATCTGGGAGATTGACGAATAATTTTTTTTGCTCAGGTCCTGTACGATGCAAAAGGGATCCTGGAGAAGAACAGAGACACCTTCAGAGACGACATCTTGAACATGCTCAAAGACAGCAGGCAAGACATTCAGACAGACTCAAAAATAGTTAACCATGAGGACTGAAACAAGTTTGAGATTGTATTGAGCAATACCCTTAAAACGACGAGTATCCAACTGCCATTGTTACAATCTTGACTATATAGTCAACTTTTCAGGGAATGAAAACCTGTAGAAATGCATTTCTGACCATATCTGAAAGAACCAAACAGGTCTGGAGGCCATTTAATCCCTCAAAGCACTGCAAATACTAATCTAAAATCTCCTGCAAGCAAATTAATGTGAGTTATACAAACACTAGAGGAAAACGGTTAATACTTTGCTTAAAGTATTTTTCTAAATCAGCTCCAGTGGATTTTCACATTACACTTTTTTCCTTGTTGATCAAGGCCATTTTTCAGCTGACATAAACTTCATTATACAGTATGTAGGTGTGTAACCTCACAGCCTTTCTTTTTCCTCTCAGACTGGACTTCATCTATGACTTGTTCGAGAAGGTCGGCAGCAGAAACAATGAGGAGAAGATGGGAACAGCCCGACGCAAACCCACCGTGAGCTCCCAGTTCAGGGTGAGTGATGCTTGAGATTATTAGATATACCCAACATTACAGGCGACTCATTACAAGGCGTGTAGGTCAGTGCCACAGAGAACTGAGAGAATACTTCTTGATAAAAGGAAAGACTTAGTCTTCTTAAGTATGTCAGATATGAGCAAAAATGGCCGTCATATTTCACCTTCAAATGTCCTGTGCTCGGTAAAATGTGGTCACTGCCATTCAAAAGGCATAAGAAAATGAATCTTCTTTCTCCGGCTCCTCAGGACTCCCTCCACTCTCTCATGGCCACTCTCAGCGTATCCAACCCTTTCTTCATTCGCTGCATTAAACCCAACATGGAAAAGGTCAGTCTGTTTCTGTCTCAGTGAGATTTCGATCAACTGTTTAAGTATTGTATATTTTAATGTTAAATAATCCTTTGTCATTGTTCCCGTAGAATCCCAGTGTGTTTGACCCAGCGGTCGTTCTGAACCAGCTGAGGTATTCTGGGATGTTGGAGACTGTGAAGATCCGTCGGGCTGGGTTCCCTGTCCGCAGGACCTTCAAAGATTTCTTCTCTCGGTCAGTATCTCTGTGTGTCCCCCTCCCTGTGATGTTTCCCATATCTCTCTCTTTCTCTCTCTCATGTTGTCTATCACATGTTGTCTTCCTTCTTCTATGCCTGCCAGGTATAAGATAATTTGGAAAGACAAGGCACTAGCAGGAGACGATAAGAAGCGGAGCACAGACATTCTAACCAAATATGACAAGACCAAGAAAGAGTGGCAGTTGGGCAAGACCAAGGTAAAATGAGTTTTTGGCAACAACCCTTTAAGACTCAAGCTATCATGATAGATACCAAAGAAGTTTTGAAACAAAACCGACAGGTGAATATCCGTGATAAACATTATCTATCATTTGATGTGTGTACGTCCCCCTGGTTACCCTTCACCCTTGTTCTGCAGGTTTTTCTGAAGGAGTCTCTGGAGCAGTGTATAGAGAAAGACAGGGATGAACTCCGACGCAAAGCTGCCATGATCATCCGAGCCCACCTACTCACCTTTTCTGCCAAGTAAGACCCTCCAAATAGGAACTGACATTTCATTTGGCATTCACGTACACAGTTGTACCTCTATGACGGTTACAAAAGGTATGTGTGCTGGTTCTTGTTCACTTTGTATTATGTTTTTTTTTTTTTTTTTCTCCACAGAAAGCACTTCAAGCATGTGCGAACCAGCGTGGTCACTCTCCAGAAACACTTCAGAAAGCACATCCAACACAGACGCTTCGTCAAGCAGCGCAAGGCGGCGCTGGTGCTGCAGAGGCACCGGCGAGGTCAGGTGGCGCGCTCCCGGGTTCGAAAGCTCAGAGCGGAGAAGGTGAAGAGGGAGGAGGAAGAGAAGAAGAAAGAGGACGGAGAGAAGACGCCGGGCCATGGGGAGCAGGAGGAAGCGGCTGTCGGAGGAGAGACAAAGGCAAATTCGTCAGAGGCAACTGATGATCCTTCGGTACAATTTTATTTTTCAAATACAGATAAAAAATTTTAAAAATTTAACCAAGCTGTCACTTTTTATTTTCCTCAGCTTCTTTGATACTACTCCTTTCCTCTGCTCTCTTCCCCTCTAGGACGAGGCCCTGCAGATGGAGGAGATCCTGCAGCTGGAGCGAGAGATCGAGCGCCTGCAGAAGAAGAGAGAGGACGAGGTGTCCCAGCTGTGTGAGTCCTCCAAGCAGGAGCTGCAGCTGCGGCGCGACGCCGAGATTAAACGCATGAAGAAGGAGGCTTCGCGGAAGGCCACAGAGCTCATCGACCTCCTCAACTTCGGTGGCGTGGTGGATCCTTCCCTGGGAGCGGCCGCGGAGAAGCCCGCCGCAGAGGCTCCCAAAGCTCCCAAAGCGGCGAGCGCCGACACCAGAGGAGCGTCCAAAGAGGAGGAGGTAGACGAGGGCTTTCATGCTGAGGATGAGTGCATCCCTCTGCCTGACTTCCCTCCACCCGCGGAGACAGACGCTCCTTTGGATCAGGAGATATTCGCTCACCTCCCTCCTCCGCCGCCTGCCTTTGCGGAGGGCACGGTGCCTCCTGCGCCTCCTCCTCTGCCCGTGGACGGCGTGCCTGTTGCTGGGATACCTGCTCCTCCACCCCCTCCTCCCATCCCTCCACCTGGAGATGGCTCCTGCTCTGTCCCTCCTCCTCCACCCGGGCTGGCCCCACCTCCGCCTCCCACAGGAGAGGAGAAGAAAGAGGAGAGGGAGGTGAGCATGGTGGAGAGCCTGGGGGACGGGGAGGAGCCCATCTACAGCATGCCGGCCGACACCGAGTCGGATTACGACCAGGAGGAGGAGGAGGGCTCGGTCACCGCGGGAGACGACAGCTCCGTGTCCGGGAGCAACCGGGGGAGCGCCGCCCCGACGGACGACGAGCACCCGCGGAAGTCCACGTGCACCAACGCCAGCATGGAGTCCTACAGAGGCAGCTCAGACTCTGTGAGGAGACACACTCACACGCATCATCACCACCACACGCGTGCACGCAGATATGTATGAGCAGCTAAACAGCGAAACAATTTACACTTTTTGGAATTTTACTCAATATTGTGTAGAAATCTGGTCATTTTGTTGTACTGTTTGTACTTTTTTTGTAAAAATTTTTGGTCCGTTTATCATTTAAAAAATTCAAAAAAACTAACTGGTCCTTTTGTTTGATGTTTCAGTATGCAGACAGTGACGATGAACATGATGGCATGATGGACACTGATGAAGAAGTGACGGGCAATGGCAGAGTGACCTTGTTTAATGGAAATGGACCGCCATATTTCCATGGCTACCTCTACATGAAGGGTGGGTACTATATTGTATGACCGTATTAACGGCTATCCTAGCTTTGAAGTTAAACCATCTCGACTTTTTGAGTTCTACTGTGTCAGTCATTTTCAATCTCTGCTCCCTCAGCTGGTCTGATGATCCCATGGAGGAGGCGCTGGTGCGTGCTGAAGGACGAAACCTTCATGTGGTTCCGGTCCAAGCAGGAGTCTCTCAAGTCTGGCTGGCTGTACAAGAAGGGAGGAGGCCTCTCCACTCTCTCACGGAGGTTGTTGTAGTTGTTACTGAGTGAAGCCTGCATGCTAATCAAAGGAAATTGAATGATTATGCTGTGATGCATGGGTTAATAAGGTCAGCCACACACTTTTACAGTTAGTTTAAAATGCACAATCATCTTACGAAAAGCAATGCTTTAAAAACTGTTGTAATTTTCACATAAAGGCCAATAACGTAGTGCATGAAATAAACCGTTTGGCTAGGGAGCTGGATTGTTAAAAAGATTGTCTTGCACATTGAAGAAAGTAAAGTATGTGAGGTACCATCTGTCTTGAATGAGTATGTCTGTATGTTCTGTGTATGTTTACCCCAAAGCTTTGAACCCTCTGCCATGCTGAAAGAAGTCAGTGTCACACATATTGCTGATGCACTATGAATTTACCGAAATTTTAGTTTTTTAGTAAACAGTTGGAGGTTTAAAGTATTGTCTAATGCTTTTTTATGTTTTTGTATAGTTTAATCATAACCCTACACACAATGTTCTAAAAATAATAATAATAAATACATTTAAAGAAAGAAATTACTTAACAATCAAAAAGATAATTACAAAACGTTAAGTACAGCTTTTAAACTACACGACTGAGATTTTGTGAATACTTGCATCCAACATGTCATTCTAATTCAGTTAGAAATGATGTCCAATATGTTTCCTTAATGTTGTCACATTTCTAATACTCTAGTCGACTGTCGTGGCCTTCGTTTTCATTGTGTCCCTTTCTGCCTCAGAAACTGGAAGATGCGCTGGTTTGTCCTGAGGGACAACAAACTGATGTACTACGACAACGACAGCGAGGAGAAGCTGAAGGGAACCATTGACATCAGAGCTGCCAAGTACGATCTCGAGGAAGCTAAAAAAACACAACATAAAATTTGAGAAAAAAACACCACAAACACGCTATCTTATTCAGTGTTTCTCAGATGACGCATTAACTGATTGTGTAATAAACAGGGAGATCGTGGACAATCATGAAAAGGAGAACGCCTTGAACATAGTGACGGAGGAGAGGACCTACCAGGTGTTTGCTGAGTCACCAGAGGATGCAAGGTGTGGAGAAGACATGAGCTACAAGTTACTGTTTTCATATGAGTAGATTCATATACTCTAGATTAGAGTACTCTAACAGAGGAACTGCCTTTCTTTGCAGTGGATGGTTTAAGGTCCTAAGTATGGTCCGTGTGTGCACTCCTGAGCAGCTAATGGAGATGTCCCATGAACAGGCCAACCCAAAGAACGCTGTGGTCAGTATCCAAACACAAGATCACAATAACTTTACAACTTTCATTTTTTTAAGCGGTGGTGGAGAAAGTATTCGGATTCTTTGCTTAAGTAAAAGTACTAATGAAGTACTTAATTAAGTTATTATAAAGTTTAAATAGTTTTAAACCCTAAAAGTAAAAGCACTGAAAATGCCATCTTTTGCTGTTATAGTATTAAATATAATATCAATTGATCATTATTACTCCTGCAAAAATCTGAAAATGTAAAAAATATCGTAAGCTTTCAGATGGATTTGCTGGAATTAAAGGTAGAATATTTCCCCAGTTAAATGTAGTGGAGCAGAAGGAAAATGTGATAACTCAATTTAGTTTGCAACACTTTTTTATGTCTTGAACTGCACAATATGCAAAATATCTCTTCATCCAGCTTCATTGCATTATGCTAAATTAACGTTTTTTTGTGTTAAATTAGACAACTTTGTAATCACTGTAGAAGCGATCGTGTAACATTAACTCATTTTTTGATTTGTTCTCCTTACATCCCCTCAGGGAACTCTTGATGTGGGGCTGATTGACTCCGTTTGTGCTTCAGACAACCCCGATCGGTAAGTTGGATCCTTTGTATGTGAAGAGAGCATTTTGTTATTTTTTAGTTTTGTTTTTTATGTCTATTGAAGTTAGAGGACAGTTATTTTCGATGTCAGTTCCTTCAAATAAAAGAGAGCTGATTAATGTTTTCCAAGTGATACACGACAATAATCTACTGAGTGCGGTGTCAACAGACCATGATGCAATGCTAATAAAGCTTGCATTACAGAAAAACAGCTACATTTGAGTGTATGACACACAACAGAGAAGAATCTTCAAGTATCTGAAGGTGGGGTCTTTTATGTAAACGTCCTATCATTTCACCTATGCAGGCCCAACTCCTTTGTCATCATTACGGCCAACCGTGTGATCCACTGCAACAGCGACACGCCGGAGGAGATGCATCACTGGATCAGTCTGCTGCAGAAACCCAAAGGAGACGCTAGGATAGACGGCCAGGAGTTCCTTGTCAGAGGTGAGACGTGGGTTGATTTGGAGGGGGTGTGTATAACCCTTCACATGCACTCCTTTATTTGAATATTTTTTTTCACCTTTGGACATTTTTTAATTTTATCAGCATAATATCAGTTATAAATGGTGATACATATAAAGTTTGGGGCTTAGAAGAGAGCGTCAGTTGACTTGGTATTTGGCGACTTCTTTCTTTCAGGCTGGCTCCAAAAGGAAATGAAGACGAATGCTAAGAGCACCTCCCTGAAGCTGAAGAAGCGCTGGTTTGTTTTGACCCACGGCTCCCTGGATTACTACAAGAGCTCAGAGCGAAACTCCTCCAAGATGGGAACTCTTGTCCTCAACTCCCTCTGCTCCATCATCCAGCCGGACGAACGGGTGCACAGGGAAACGGGTGAGGAGACAGAAAAGCAGGGTGAAGGCAGAAAGGGCTAATTTAATGAGGGATTATTAGACCTAGGAGGTTAGGGAATAGATGTAAGGAGTTGTTATTTTAAAGCTATAGTGCATAACTTTTATATATATAAATGAATGTCGGTTACATTCAAGCCATCGCCAAACAAGTTGGCACAAAGTTGATAAAACCTATCAGCTCCACAAAACTCTTGCTGTATCCGACTGCATGCTTTTACAAACTGGTCTCCCCCCGCCCCCCCGACACTAGTTCAGGTGCTCAGAAAAATCCCAAGAAGCGCCTAAAAGAAATGTTTCAGTTCTGATATTAAAACCTGAGAAATCCCTCAGTGATATTATTTTTCATTAAATCTTTTGGTAATAAATGCTGAAATTAACGCTTTCACAGGTTACTGGAACATCATCGTTTACGGCAGGAAGCATTCATACCGCCTCTACACCAAGATGCTGAACGAAGCCATGAGGTGGACAGCTGCCATACAGGGAGTCATAGACAGCAAGACTCCCATAGAAACTCCCACTCTGCAGCTCATCAGAGACATCAAGGTGAAACAAACGCAGAAGAGATATTCCCGGTTAAATCTTAATTTAACGGTCCGTTGACACAACCTAATGCGTAACATAAATTGGATCTCTCTCCGTGTCCTCTCAGGAGAACAGCGTGAACCCGGACATTGTGGAGCAGATGTACAGGAGGAACCCCATCCTCAGATACACTCAGCATCCTCTGCACTCCCCTCTGCTGCCGCTCCCGTATGGAGAGATCAATATCTGTGAGTAACACTCGGCAAACTCACACCCTTAAAAAATGACTTTGGGACTGCTAATATCCACACTTTTTGTCATAGATTTAGTAGTCTGAAATATGCCAAAAAACATAAAACTATTTTCCTAATTCACACTTTGGATTCAGGGCTCAGTTTTTCCCACAATTCACCACTGCCACTATGGCAACACACCATACAGCTGTAAGCAGTAATGCTCCATTAAGAAGAAGTTGCATTTTTGGATTTATTGAAATTTTCAATTACTAAATATCACTTACCTTCATTAAAGATTTTGACAAATATGTTACATTCCATCCTTAAAAAATCTATCAAGATGGACTTTCAAATTTTTATCATGCTGTCTCTCTTTTATGTAGGCTACACAGTAGACATCACACTTCTAGATATATGCATGCACCTAATTGCTTTATCATCATATCTAGTGTCATCAAAGAGCTATATCCTCTGTCTGTTTTCACACTTTTCTTTTCACTTTGTATCTTTTTCCGTGTGCAGTACAAAGGCAGCAGGGCTACGCCAGTTTGCAGGACGAGGCGGTGCGAGTTTTCAACTCACTGCAGGAGATGGAGACGCTGGCGGACACGGTGCCAATCATTCAGGGCATCCTGCAGACCTGCCAGGACCTGCGCCCTCTCAGGGACGAGGTACTTTGTCAAGAAAACTCTGCAGTACTTTTATTTACTCGATTTTCGAATTAATTTGTCTTCATTTGAATGTTGGGTAAAACTTTAGATTTCTGAAGTCATCTCCTTGTCTGTGATTTTCAGGTATATTCTCAGGTCATCAAACAGACCAATCACGTGCCTCAGCCTAACAGCCCGGCCAATCGGGCACACTGGCATCTGCTCACCTGCATGAGCTGCACCTTCCTCCCTAGTCGAGCCATTCTCAGATACCTCCGCTTCCACCTCAAGAGGTGTGTGTTTGTGTGTCTGTGCGTGTGTCTTATATGTGTGTGCGCGTGTGTGTCTGCATTACGTATCATGCTTTCAATATTTCCTTAGTGAAATAAAATGTGTAACGTATTCCGATTCAGGGTACGTGAGCGCTTTCCCGGCACAGACATCGAGCGCTACGCCACTTTCATCGGGGAATCCCTGAAGAAGACCAAGAGTCGTGAGTTTGTTCCCTCTCAGGAGGAGATCGCCGCCCTGCTGGTGAGACAGGAGATGAGCACCACCGTCTACTGCCACGGCGGAGGCTCCTGCAAGATCTCCATCAATTCACACACCACGGCTGGAGAGGTGCACATCCAAATACTCACACATACAAAACACACTAATGTTATCCCTAATGGGTGAACTGTTACAAACGGGCCAGTGTTTTTTTTTTTTATTGATTCTGCTGCAGGTTGTGGAGAAGCTGATCAGAGGTTTGGCCATGGAGGAGAGCAAGAACCTGTTTTCTCTGTTCGAACACAACTCCTCCACGGACCGAGCGCTGGAAAGCAGAGTGATTGTGGCAGATGTTCTAGCCAAATTTGAGAGGTATTTCAGTTTCTATACCAGTCAGTCGTTTTCATGGAGAGTGATTTTCAACCAACTAGTACGATGGGCATTGTATTGGTCATTATGGTTACAACACTTGTATGTATTCTTTTTTTCCCCCAGACTGGCAGGCAGTGAAGAAGAAGAGGAGGAGGGAGAATGGAAACTTTACTTCAAGCTCTACTGCTTCCTGGACGTGGAGAGCATGCCAAAGGAAGGAGTGGAGTTTGCGTTCATGTTTGAGCAGGTGAGCTTTGCCTAACCACACAACAGATTGTTTTGTTATGTTACTCAGAAAAAGGAATCAATTGCTCATTTATTTTCTCCCAACATAAATGGGGTCCATTATTTTCCTCTGAACATTAAAAGCATTGCTAATTACTCTTGAGTTTTGATTTCATTTCAAAAATCCTTATCGTTTATCAAGGTAGAATCTGTGTGGGATGGCACAAACCAAGTAACAGATTGCATATTGACTGTAGTGGACAGATTTCTCACTCGTATAACATCGTTATCTTATTTTCCTTTCTGTAAATCAAATAAAAGATAATACAAGTTGAATGACATACATTTAATACTCTCTCTCTCTCTCTCTCTCTCTCTCTCTCTCTGTCTCTCTCTCAGGCCCACGAGTCTCTGATAAGTGGTCACTTCCCGGCCTCCGAGGAGACCCTGCAGCACCTGGCCGCCTTACGTCTCCAGTACCTCCACGTTGACGGGGCAGGCCGGGCCGGCTGGAGCCTCGGGAGCGTTTATCCAATCATACGCCTCCGCAATCGCATCATCCACTCCACCAAGCCGGGCGTGGGGGCGGCGGGCGGCGCTGGAGGGGCTAGTGGTGGAGGAGGGGGAACCGGGGATGGAAAGGGTACGGCAGGGGGACAGGGAGGAGCACCGCCAGGAGCAGAGAAACGAAAGACGCCGAGCTTCCTGGATGGAACCCTGAGGAGAAGCTTCAAGACGGGTTCACTGAAGAAGCAGAAGGTCAGTGTGGTGGAAGTGAAGGACTTTACATTGCAACTAACTTCTGGGCAACTGTAAAATGCAGACTTTTAAAAGTTGTAATGTGATATTGGTAGTCAAATTATACTAATATTATTTATTACACAATATTATGATATATAAGTTTCACAAGTCTACTTATTTATTATCATATGGAATGGAAATTAATGGACAACAATGGCTGCTTCCAACGGAGAAACTTAAAATGTGTCAAACAATTTAAACTGCATGCATTCAAAAATGACAAGCTACGGGGGGCGCTAAAGGCTCAGGCCTCGCAGCAGTTCTCTGCATTTCTTCCCCTTTTTGCCCCATTTCAACTCTGTATCTAATCTAGTAAAAATGCCCAAAAATAATCTTTAAAAAAAAAAGAAAAAATTACAAACTAAAACACCAGATATGATTTCTTTAAAAACAGATAGCAATGTTAACTGGTAACACTTTCTTTTTTTTTTTTAGAGACTGTCAATACAAATGCAATGTAATGTTGACTCAAAACAATGTTTCTCTGCTGATGTAAATATAATTACCGGTACTGACTTTGTGGGAGCCAAGGAAGTCTTAGTGAATTGGGAAGTCTTCAAATATGTTTTCCCACATTTTTTAAATTAGTCCCCAAGGAAACAATTATTCTGATTTGGTCATAGCTGTCCTGTGATACCAATTCCAGGAGCTGTGTTTCCAAAGCTGTAGTTCCGCATCATGGCAACATGTCCGACATGATGGATCTCTTTACTCTGCTGAATTCCCAAAAGCTCAGTCAAATCAGTCTGGTTTACTGACGGATGTGGCAGATGGACCGCTCCACAAACTGGATTTCTGACTGACTGATTGATAACTGTACATACTTATTCTCCAATGATGGGCTGACCTGTGTGTCTTTGCAGGTGGAGGAGGAACAGATGCTGGAGATGTGGGTGAAGGAGGAGACGTCTGCCACTCGTACCAGCGTTCTGGAGAAGTGGACTCGGCTGCAGGGCATGCCTCAGCATCAGGCCATGCTCAAATACATGAGCATTATCAAGGAGTGGCCTGGATATGGATCAACTCTGTTTGATGTGGAGGTTAGAAAAATAACAGAGGAAATGATTGATTTCAGAGATTTTTGCAAATACCTGTCGAGTAACCTCTTCTTTCTCCCTGCTCTCTTCCTGTTCACTTCCTCTGTCTCTTCAGTGTAAAGAGGGAGGTTTCCCTCACGACCTGTGGCTGAGTGTGAGTGCTGACAACTTATCGGTGTATAAACGAGGAGAACCTAAGCCGTTGGAGACCTTCCAGTACGTACACATCACCTTCTACGGGGCTTCACAGCCGTGCACCTACAAGATCATCGTGGATGAGAGGGAGATGTTCTTCGAAACGCCACTGGTGAGAGCTCACTACTCGTTATTCCTCTTTTCTTTTTCTTTTTTTTCTTTCCTTTTCATATTTACTTTACCCTTTACCCTTTAACTTTGCCAACACGTTA
Source organism: Hyperoplus lanceolatus (assembly GCA_026929865.2). Lineage (NCBI taxonomy): Eukaryota > Metazoa > Chordata > Actinopteri > Uranoscopiformes > Ammodytidae > Hyperoplus > Hyperoplus lanceolatus. The sequence goes on along the minus strand of CM049408.1, from coordinate 21,229,965 downwards.
TCACCTAGTAAACCACACATCAATTCAGCCATGTATCAGGGGATTTAACAATGCAACACCACCTGTTTTTCTCCCTTTAGGTTATGGAAATCACCAAGATCATGAGGGCCTACATCAGCATGGTGGTGAAGAAACGCTGCAGCATAATGTCGGTGACCAGCGTGGCCAGTTCCTATGTCACGTGATCGCCAGCAGCCAGCCAGAGCACTGGGTTTGGTCCAGTGGCAGCTGCCCCACTGCATTAGCTGGTTGGTTTTGATGGAGGCAGTCACACCAACCAGCTAATCCTCAAAGTCCAAGCAAGAATGGTGGATGATCATCTGTCCATGATCGAAATGTGGGGGAGGGGTAAAATCGAGATAGAATTGGACACAGGAGCCAAAACGCACACTCTTCATGGCCTATAGGTTCCACTTGGGATAGGCGATTAGGGGTCTTATTTACAAATGAGCATGACATAGAAAACCTGTAACTTTGGGACGGCCCTTTCAAATACATAACCCTCCCCATCAGCTGTAGTCCTGCATGTAGATGTTCAAGCACAATCCAAACTCCTCTACGCTCCAACAAAACTCAGTAAAACAAGCACAACTCAGCCGCCCAGTCCCAGTCCCATCCCAGGTGGGGCCCCCTCCGTTCTCCCCTCAGTGCACTGCCAGATAGAAGAAAGCCACACTTTTTTCAGTTAGATATGTTACTTTCTCACCCCTCCAATTTCAGAGTCTCTCTCTCTCTTTCTCTTCTTGTGTCCTCACTCCTGTTGCACCTTTGTTTGGTATTAAGTTTTAATGCTGAATTCTTGTTATTGCTTGCTTTTTATCTGTTTTTTTTATCTTTCTCTATCTCTGTGTCGTTTATCTGCAACGTCAGCGATAATACATTTGTTTGTGTCTGAGGGAAAATAAAAAAGGACTTGATGATGATTCTTGTCTAGGACTACCAAAAGGGATAAGCGAGTGCCCCGGCCCGACTTTATGTGTTCACTTACTCGCTCTTCAGTGCCACCGTGTGGCAACAAGAAGCGAGCACAGCCAAAGGAAGTGGCTTAAAATGTTTCTGAACAAATATCAAATAATATCCTCCAGGCGTGGAAAGTCGAGACGATGATCCACAAGGATAACAATATCAAGAATATTATGAGACAAAACATTTCCCTATCTATGTCTACATATAACACACACTGCATATATCTACTGTATATTCACATACATGTACACATAAGCTGAACCAACTTGTATCGTTTTGTACTGTATATCACACATTATAAGAGTTATTATGGTGGCCACCGCACTGTACAGTATATAGGTTCCATACTAAATACAATGTGACGCCTCTTGTGTAAAATGACATGCAAGTGAATGGTGTTAATAACGACCACTGTATGTCTGAATACGATGCCAACATCCTGTACATCATTCACTGGCTGTGCCATTAATGTGACTCATAAAGAGATATAATAATTTATAGTAAAAAAAACACAAAGACCATAATGATACTGACCGCTATGGTGGTCATGTGACGTCTTCACAGTGTTTTGATGAACTTACCATTGTTGTGTGTGGGACTCACTCTGCAGCATTAATCGAAGCCATGCAATACTGTATGTGCGTGTCTGCTTATGCGATTTCTTAATCTAATTTCTTTACTTCAGTTCAGTGACTTGAACAATAATGCACCAGAGTTCCAGTCCTTCTGTGTTTCCAACCTGTTTATGAACATGTGACTTGTATTACTGATAGCACTATTATTACTGTATGCCCCCGCTATCTTAACCACCCTGAAGTGCTGTGTCGGGAATGCTGCTGTGTGTGTGTGTGTGTGTGTGTGTGTGTGTGTGTGTGTGTGTGTGTGTGTGTGTGTGTGTGTGTGTGCGTGCGTGTGCGTTCGAGAGTGTATTTACGGTGTAATCCAAAAGCAGTTTGAAAAAGAAAAGGGAAATGCGAAAAAGAGAAGTGATTTTACTGAGTGTGTATTCCTTGGAAATAAGACGTATATTAATGACTAACCTTTGCAAAGAATGGTGTTGTGATTGTGAATTGAAGGGAAAAGCATGGGATTGTTGTGAGGGAGGGTAATGGGTCAATTATTTATAATTGTATGTTATTGCAAAGGGGGCTTGGGAGGATAATGTATCAAACAATGTAATGGAGTTGTTCAGTGTCAGTGTAAGAGGAAAGGGGCAGATAAATACACTGTGATGATATGGGCTCGTAAATGGTTCAATTGTGCACTGGCAATGCTGAAAGTCATCACTGCTGTATTTGTGTGTGTGCGTTTGGGTGTGTGCATTGGTTTTTGGACTGAAAGTTGTCACTGTTCTGTCAATATCACCTGACTCTGTGGCACTGCAGGTAGACCACAGCATGCCCTTATGTTTGACACCAAAAAAAACAGTGTTTCCCAGGGAAAATTCTTAATGAGCACAGAAAATTATGTCTAAAATCAAAATACGGTCTAATTAATTTGAAATGGTTAAGCTAAAGGTTCTAACCTAGATGTGTCAATTACAATTTCAATATTTGCCAGCAACATAGTTATCATTTTCTGCTCTTCAGGTCAGATATTCAAGTGAAGTTGAACTTATTAAGGGGAAATTGTTGTCTATCTGGAATGCTACAGGGCTGTAGCTATGATATTACAAACACAGAGGTCATGAATCCAAATTAGTCAGTGACAAAATGTTATTCTTCTAAGGAACCTAAAGATGTTGTGTTCCAGCAGGGTTTAAATTCTGTTTCAAAGCCTCCCCCACATTACCAGAATACTATTTTGGTGAGAAATTAGCAAATTATTTATGTGGCCTGCCCTGCAGATATTTACTTTTTAATATTTAAAAAAATCTGTCTTAAAGTATCCACTATCTATACTTTTTGTAAATTGTTTTTGCTTTGCTAAAATGTCTTTTAAAAAAATACCCAAGGACAAGACCTCAGGTCCTTCAATGGTAGCTGCATACACACAACCCACTGGGATCCTGCCTTTAGAGTTAGAATAAACAGAACTCACTCACAGGTTCTAGTTTGAACTTTTGGTTATCTTTAGTTTTGGCTAAAACGTAACCCATAAGCCATAATTAACGAGGAACCTAGAGCTGTCTGTTCTGGTTATTCTATATCTATGGTTCTGTCTGTCACTGATATTACACTGAGTAGGAGGAAGTTGCCCCCAAAGTTTCTGAGATGTGATCAGCGTATTTGCTAAAGAGAACAATGAATTGTTTCAAAGTTAGATTTTAAAGTATCCGATCGCATATCAGTTTCCAAAGGGCAGCTTCATCACAAAGGGTCCTGTTATCAGCCGCAGGCGGCCAGAGTGGGGCCCATTCTTATCTTATGTTATGCTTATTCTCATTATTACATAGTGCTTGTTTAAAAAAGAAAAAAAGAGAAAGAGAGAGATATGTGTGTTGTTCTTTTTTTTATTTGTAACTGGCTTTACAAAATTATGCTTTAATAAATTATTGGAATTATTGTCCTCTATTTTGTGTTGTCTTTGTGAATTTATTTTGACTCTAAACAGCAGAGAAGAGTTATTAAGGATATTTATTTAAGTAAAGAAAGTGTGATTTCCTCTCTATAATGTTCCGATGACTTAATTTTAATTCCTGTTTGAGGATCAAAGCATATCACAAAAAGAGCAAAAATCTGATTAAAGACCATGGATTCGGTAACACTTTACAATAAGGTACACAAAAAAAGAGTAGTTACCCTTTTTAAAAGGTAAATTTACAAAAAAGGTAAGTTTACCTTTTAAAAAGGTTAGTTTACCTTTTAAAAAGAGTAGTTACCCTTTTAAAAAGGTAAATTTACCTTTTAAAAATGTAAATTTACCTTTTAAAAAGGGTAACTACCCTTTTTAAACTTACCTTTTTGGAAAGGTAAATGTACGTTTTAAAAAGGGTAACTGCTCTTTTTTTGTGTACCTTATTGTAAAGTGTTACCGGCTAAACCAGCTAAAACAATAAAATGCTGCTTAAAAATAAATTTAAATTTAAAAATGTCATATCCATCCAGTTTAGGTGTATTGATTCAAATTTTACAAACACAAAGTTCGAAAAAGTTATTCCATTACAGCAGTGTATTCATAGAAATAGTTTGTTTTAAAGATCTCCACCAACGACATCAACGGATATATCTCACGATCAAAGTTGATTTGAGCTCTTAAATAAAAATAAGTACAATTTTTATCCGTCAGAAGTCGCTCCCTCGTTACCTATACTCCCAAAATGACAGAAATAGATGTACTTGCGAAAGACCTTGGAACTGTATGATGCACACATTTTACACAATTCAAACACACAAATAAAAAGCTGGAGGAAAAAAATACAGTATAACTTTTTATTTTTTGTCATTTTTTACAGTTGCTGAATTCATCCAAATCCAAAATTTTGATTACAGCTGCAGATTTTGTTTTCAGTTTTCAATCACCCTTAATCACATCGCTAAAGCCCTGTGATTACATGTGTGTCAAACGCGCCAGGGTAGTAGATTTTATGGGCTTATTAATAGGCTTGTGTCTTAGATCCTCTATAAAAGAAACAACTATTTTCAATCACAGTTGTTTGTATTGATCATTCCACTGGGAGAGTTTCATGCTGATTCAAGCAGTACAAGTGCCCCCATATAGGCCAATATCAGAGGAGCCATTTACTTCAGACTGAGTTCCTACCATTCATTCTGTAGGCTACTTTTTTGAGTCCACCGTATGTTGGACTTTTGCTTACAATTGAGTCTTTTTACATTGCTGTATCGACACATGCATTTAGTTAAGTAGACTATCTTAATTAATCTCTCACCACTACCTGCAAGAAGAATAAAACGCACTCAGGCGCTCACCACGCCTTCCCCTCCTTTGTCTGTGGTGCGTAATGAGCATGCGTCAGGAGTCAACGTTTGGTTAATTCTCGGCCAGTTCACTTATCGAGTTTCAGCTGTGTCGAAGCAGCCAAAACATTTCCTCTTCCTGACTTAACAAGTTTTTCTAAATCTTCTAAAACGAAAGATAAAGAAACTCTGAGGATTAACGTCTGGTGGTAATCAAAAAGTGGTCGGATGATGGATTCGCGTATTTTACTCCCCGTTCTCCTGCTTGTCTTCGGTTTGGCGACGGTTTTCTCCGAGTCTTCTGGCAAAGGTAGGAGTGGAATTCAGTAACTCTGTGGTGACTAACGAAATAATGGCTGCTAAAAATAAGCTCTCCCTTTCTCATTTAATTGCTTTCGGTTGCGTCATCGTTTTTTCTCTTCTGTGCACTAGGTAAAATGCAAATGATAGAAACTCCTCGCCTGATTTATTTAAACTTTTATTTGGCCCTGAGTTACCATCATTTGTTTTTATAAAGATCTATTTAAGGGCTAGGGATTTTTTGTTTAGCTCTCTGGTGTTTTCAAAATACAATTGATTTAATAAATATAGTAATCCAAAAATACTTAAATTTTTCGCTATGTTGGCCATGAATTACAATATAATGGTTTACATTTTTTGATTGAAGATTTATCACGACAGAATTCAGAAAATCCCAGGTTAATGCTTCCTTTCATCGTATAAAGCTACACATTAAGGCTGGATACAAAGGGATCCTACTGTTGTAATTGTACCTGTTTGTTTATGTATTGTTGAAAACTCTCAGCAGGGACAATGAGTTTAATTTCATTTCACAGGCCCCATTTTGATTGTTTTGAGTTGCTACAAACCACACCAAGAATGATACCTTGTTTCATTAAACCTCAGTCCTGTGTAGTGCTGATGATTATAATACAAGTGGTCTGAAGTCTGTGTGTTTACTGAGCTGTGTCTCCATGGAAAAAATATCCCAGGAGGATTAGCCCTATAGTTACAAAAACCCCAGTGAGCACGAACCCACAGGCCTCAATTAATCTGGGTCTAATTATGTTTTTTTCCCCAGCTAATCTCTCCAATATTAATCATTTGTACTTCTCTCCTGTGAGGCAAAACGTTTGTACATACATCATGCCATCAAGACATCATGTTTGACCCAGTTTACTTAGGAATTTCCCTCCTGTTTTGGATTGTTTTCCGTGTTTTAACTTCACTATCTGACTATTTTTTTCTCTTAAACACAGCGTGCGAGAAGATGAATGCAACAAACTGTGACGAGTGTTTGAGTAACGTGACGGTAAGTCCTGAGAGGAAAATGTTTTGTTTCTGCTGAGCTCATTCTTGTCCTGGGTTTACAGTGTGTGCTTTTTGGGAAGGTGGAGGAACTGTGGGCCAGTGGCTCCTCCTCCATTTGCACACCTGTTAGACAGGTTTGAGGAGTAACTGTTCTCTCCATTCCTACCCCGGTGTGTGGGGGGGGGGGGGGGGGGGGGGGGGGGGGGGGGGGGGGGGGGGGGGGGGGGGGGGCGTGTGTGTGTGTGTGTGTGTGTGTGTGTGTGTGTGTGTGTGTAATTTGCCCTGATGCCTGGGGAGTCTTGTTTGTGCAGATAGTATAGAGGTCATAATGTGTTTTGATTTTTTCTTCCACAGTGCTTGTGGTGCATCAAAACAAAGTCCTGTATTACATATCCTGTGAGCACTATCCTTCCACCACATAAACTCTGCCCGCTGAATGACGCACGCTGGGGCCTTTGCTGGAGTAAGAGAGTGCACACGCACAAACACACACATACAAGATATTTTCTTTTGCACAGAAAAACAATAGCCTATTATAAAAGATTTATTATGTACACAAAAGTCATTCCCATATTCACAATCACTGTTTTATATACATATACTCAGGCATAGCTACATTGATTTAAGTAAACAAAGGCCTGTGCAGGAGAGGTAGGAAGCTAAGAGCTTTTGGTGTAGTTATACGAAAAACTTGCCATTTCTTGTCCCTTGAAGAAAATGTCTTATAATTTAGTTAACATTTTATGTTTGGTAACAGAAATAATTTTTGTACAAAGAAAAAATATTAAAAGGGTATGTCCCTTTTGTATGATTGATTTGAATTGTATAATCTATTTAGGCCAAAGAAGCCACCACAGACCATACTGTAAAATAACACTACAATAAAGCAACATTACGCTCTGAAATGGTTCAGAGCGCTGTGGTTAACTAAAGTCACCTGACGATATACATACAATGATTTTAAAAGGATGATGTCTGTGAGAAAGGCAAGAAGTTAGAAAAGAACTGAAGACAGAGGTTGAACACTTATATAATGTAACTAAATGTACTTCTATCTCAAGGTAGATCTGAGACTGTGGATTCCTGCATAACTTTATCATTGTGTTCCTCTGCTTCCATCTGCAGTGAACTTCCAGATCTTGATAATCACCTTGTCGGTGCTCGGTGGAGTCATCATCATCGCCTTCCTGGTCTGCCTGTTCTGCTGCTGCAAGTGTGAGAACTTCGGGTAAGTGAGATCTGGTTAAACCTGTCTTTTAATCTATCTCATAGTAGACTCTTAAGTAGGGTAAAAAAGCTCAGACATGGCTTATGTATTTTTGCTGTGTGTTATAGTGTTTGCAATTTTCTTGCTTCTTGCCATTAGACATGAGGCAAGAACTAAATAATTATATACAGTTGCATTAACAACTGGGACAGCATAACACTAATATTATTGTACTCTTGTGTCTTTTTTTGACTGTCTGAATGTGAGTCATTCCAAAATCACATTTCATGAGTAGTATAGTGACTGTTTTAACATGAAGTATACCAGGTTTTGTTGTTAATGCATGGGTTGTGAACATTATACCACAATATTTAGAATAGATAGTTAGGTAGGTATAAGTCTAAAAGTGGTAAAGTTGTGTAGTTTACGTACACAGTTATTGTCACTGTTGGTTATTCTGGTATGATTTTTTTTTTTTTTTTTTAATAATATTTTTAAAAAAATTGGAATTCATTGCAAGATGATGTCATGTGATTGTGATCACAATACTTTGCGGGGAAGTTCTGGTCAAATCATGCGTAGATATTGGGTCAACTGACGTACATTTCTGCAAACTTGGGTGTGGTTACCTTTTTTAAAGTTTGTGAACTCGAAACACATTCAAGAACACACACAGAAACACACACACGCACACACACACACTCTGTTCGTTTTAATTACCTATCCAACCACACACCTAACCTTGGACTTATGTTTGTATGTCAGATCCCAAAGGTTCGAGGCCAAGATGCAGAGGAATGCCGATAAGACGAGAACCAAGCAGGAGGAAAGGTGAGATGATGTTCTGTCAATGAAACAATGAGTGTGTAACACAGTTTTCAAGCCTGGCATGGTTCATCATTTGTAACTGTATGTTATAGCTACATCTATCACCACTTTCAGCTTGTGTGTTACACATTCTGATGAAGCTGTACACTGTTATGACTCAATCACTATTGGTGGACTGTGACTGCTTGTCCAATGTTTAAGTCGTGGCAATGCCTTTTTAATGCAAATTAATTTGACTGGGTCAGAAGTGAATTATAATATCTTTGTATTTGCCCTTACAGTATGAGTTCATACACACAATACATGCATTCATAAAGATACATTTACAGTTAATAATAGCTGATACAATTTTTTTGTCCGCAAAAACACATTTTAACATTTACCCTGTGTTGGTGCTTTCACATAATCTCTTAATAGGCTCAATGTGTAAGTTTGTCTCATTGATTACAAGCTAGAGGACACCAGCTGCCCCTGTTGTATTGTTCATCATAACCCATATAATTTTACTTCACCTCACAACACAAGAGCAACACTGATGAATGACAACTGGTTTGTGACCACAAGCCTTTTAGGAGTGTTGGTAATATTATCAGTCGTTGTGTGGCTCAGAGGAAAATGTTTTTGTCTTTGCAGGAAGGTAGAGATGAGACAGCGACACAATGATATCAGGAGTAAATATGGTGAGCGTCCTCACTCTTTTCTTCATTTATTTTTCATAGACATTTGCATAAATTAACATACAGTAGATATGTCTTTCTGCTCCTTTGAGATAAACACAGAACAATTAGGGTAAGCTATAGATTCCCTGTTTACACTTCATAGAGACCATTAAAGAAGTAGTTTTGTTTAGACACAGTCACTTTGGTGTCTGGATACATATGCTATATATTGTCAATACGTTTTTATTTAGGTTTTCTCATAGGCGCCTTTGGTTGCCTTCAGAAAGAGTCAGGCTAGCTGTTTTCTTCTTTTCCAATCCTTGTGCTAAGCTAAGCCTGACAGACTTGAGTTTGCGTGGTATCAATCATCACCTCTAACCCTCATTAAGAAAACAATAACATGTATTCCCCATAACATCAAACACTTCTTTTTATATCAGAGAATTCATTTTACTGATAGTTTTTTTGTTTCTTCAGGTCTAAGTGGGCAAAACCCATATTCCAAATTTGCCTGAGAGGGTCCATGAGCTGAAATCTACACCATGACTCTTCTGTTTTATTCCCGTGAACTCTGATTTTTCTCACGACAAACATTAGCACCAACCTGTCTTGAGGTTGTTAGAGTAGACTTGACTTAACATTCACTTTAACACTATTTCAGAGAAGTGATATTAGTTTTGTATGGACAGTCTCAACTTCCTTCAGTCTATGAACAGGCATGTTGTGTTCAATGCTGTAACCAAATGCAATAAACACATGTAGCAGCAGTGATTTTAAAGACTGTTGTAGTGTATCCTGGGGCTCCTATAGCATCAGTCTACTTGCACTATTTATTATCTTAAATCTTATGGTGAATTGCACCGACTGGAAAGGATCCACTTTGTTACTGAACAATTTATTTTTGGTTAAGAGACAATCTGCACATTTTAAGAGTTAATCTGTTTAGCTCGGAGTTTCTGCTGATTTAGAGAGATGCATAAAATGATAAACCTATTTTTGTACTGTGTGATTTATCCTTGTTTTCAAATTGAATCATTCCTATTCTGAAATGTACTTGTTGGACTGACAAGATTTTTTTTATGTATTAAGTTTGGAAAATATAGTTTCATACTTTGAGGTCAAATGAAATCTTCACTCCTGTAGGCCTACTCTTATAATCATTAACTTATGTTATATTTGCTGATCCTTATACGATTGAAGTCTACCTAATTCTACATTTGCCAGTACTTCCTGTGAATAAACATAAGCCCAAAAAAAACTTCAGTTGCATTGGATTTTTATTGAGTTTTGAATCCATTGTACTTGAATTAAATAAAACGTATGACTTATATTTTGTGTCCTGACTCCTGAGTTATCAAATAGAAGTTAATTAAATTAATGCTAAAAAGAACAAACCAAAGGTCTTTACAGTCTAAAGAACATGTGGGGTTGTCCACTGAAGGCTAGTTATTATATTTTACACTAAACACTGATTAGGATTCATCCTCATAAGTGGCTAAATATGATGTTTAAAAAATATGAAATAACAATCAACGGCCAGAAATATCCTGTTAATTTAAAGGTGTTACGGGGACCTTTTAAATATTTCTGAAAGTGTTTAGTTTGACCTGATCACATAAATTAAATTTAACGGCAAATAATGCTATTTTTATACAGTTTTTCTTTATGCCTTTGTCATACACTACTGCTTTTGTCCAAATGGGGTGCAAGAATTAACCCAAACTGAAAGTTCCTCACAGCACCTTTAATACAATATTTGACATTGCTGAATGAGTTTATTTTTTTGAAAAGATGCAATTAATATTAAGGAAATAAAGTTGTATGACAGAAGGAACACTGTTGAACCATTATAGTGATTACAACAGACTATATTTTTACATTTACTGTGTTACATATTGTGGTGAGGAAAACAAGCACAATGATACGTTTGTAAAAGCAAAAGGTTTATTTTCAATCAATAGCAAGAAACTCTGCGGAGTGGTCACTAGTAACACATGTAAGTATGTTGCAAGGAGTGACAACGTTTCCTTAAATCGTCAGCTATTTAAGGAACATTTGCCCCCCAGGGGGGGAGGTGTCTAAAGGCCAGGACACACCGGCCCGATAATCGCCGTCGTAGAGTCGGGAAGGGGCGGGGAGACGAATCTGTTTGGTGTGTGCCATGAAATCGGTCGTCGTAGATGTCGTCGGGCTTCTTTTGAGCCGATTAAACATGTTCAATCGGCGGCGGACAGTCTTTCAGATGGAGCAATTTGATTTGTGGAGGGCTAGCGAATCAGTGAAGCCCAGAAGTGAGGCGGGTAGCACAAACAGCTAACAACAGTTAGCCATCGTTTTAATGTGCTGACTGCTCGACACCATGCTCGACACTCTCTGCTAAAAATGGTGCTCTTTATGGTCCATAAATATAAATACGTATTTCTATCTATGTTTATGGTCTAGAGAGCCGTCCCATCATTTCCGGCTTCCATGTTTTTTCGGGCCACAATACAGATTAGCGCCGCCTGCTGTTATGGAGACATTTCGTCCCACGCAAGCGCAGAGCGTACGGAAAGTCAGCAGTCGGTTTGGTGTGTTCTTTGCACTTTTTCGGCCGCGACGGGAAGGCTGGAGCTCCCTGAATCGGCAGTCTCCATTTTCGGGTAGTCGGACTAAGTGGGTTTGGAGGAGAGACAGGCTGAGAGGCAGACAGTTCTAATATACATACATTGTTATTGTAAACATGGGAGTGGTCAGGTTGATCTGCATAGGAGGGACAGGAAAGGGTGGGGGAGGTAAGAGACAGGTAGGAGACAGGTAGACACATAGACATAATAATTATTATAGACATAATAATTATTATGTCTATGGGTAGACAGGTAAGCTGGGTGGGGGAAAACGGGGGGGAGACAGGTTGGGAGGCCGACAGGTTTGAGATATACATTCATATTATAATTGTGGGTGGGGCAGGCTGACCCAGAACAACAGGAGGCTGTCTGCAGGAACATTGTCCTCTTTCAAATGTATAGTCAGGCTGGCTAATCTCTCTCTACAATATCTTAAGGAAATGTGTTGATATGATTTAGACAAATACAGGAGAAGGTTCATGAAGGGCATTCACTTTACACATGCCACAATCCTGACAAGACCTCCCAGCTGAGCATGACTGACTGCACCTGCAGGTGGATCACAGACTTACTCACTGACAGGAGGCAGCCCTTCAAGCTGGGGAATCACTTCTGTCTGACTCCTGGACCATCAGCACCGGTTCCCCTAAAGGCTGCTTCCTTTCCCTCCAGTCGTATCCCTGGACACCAACAGCTGCACCTCCATTCATCACATTTGCTGATGACCCCATCCTCATTAGGCTATAACTGCCACCAATATCACCTCAGACCTCAATGGTAGCTGAACACCGGCCTCCATCACCATCTGGTTCGCTTGCTCTGGTAAGAAGATGATAGGCTGCAATCTGCCCTCTCTTCATCAGTACCTGTAGCCTCCAGGACTTGGAGGCACGCAAAAAGAAAATCAGAAATCAAAAACAATGGCCGACCCCGTCCCCTAACATTTGCACATTTCTTGGACAATATTTTGCACATTCTAATCACTTAATTTCGAAACACTGCAACTCTTTTCATTTTAAAACCATAAACTGAATATACAGTAGCCTATACTGTGTATATTTATTTTTAAACATTTTATAAATGTTTTAATATTTCTTATTCTTGACTTGCAGTGGGCTACTTGGTTTCTTGATTTAAAAAAAAAATCTAGATTTACACAAGAAACTATTGTTTGCACTTTTTTACGTTTTGATTTTTTTGTGACTTAAAGGTGCAGTCAGTGATTCTGGAAAACACTTGTTCTCAAAATCACTTTTTGTTCTATATCGCTACCGTCGGTACTGTGTGCGCACGCTGAAAAGAAATCCAGTGTTAATACACAGCCCAGGCTCTGTAAATGGGCATGTTGCTAGTGGGCACCATTTGTTTACAGAGCAAAGGCTGTGTATTAACAAGTTTTTGTCAGTGCGCACACAGTAAGCCTGCAGGTAGCAGATTGTGAGGAGATTTTCACTGATTTTGACAAAGTGATGTTGGCAACAAACATTCTCCAGAATCACTGACTCCACCTTTAATTCAACATAATTTATAGGCATAGCCTATGTGTGTGGGTAAAATTTTAAAACAAATACATGCACAGGTGGTTTGCTACGCAGTGTATTGTTCTAGAGAGAGTAGGCCTACTACTAGACCTACTCATTTTTTGAGGGCCTACTAGGCCTACATTCACAGGTTCTTCAGTTCGCGTGACCGAGTATTTTGAAAAGGTGCTCGCTCCCGTGTCCGCGCCCCCGCGGTTTAGTAGACACGTGGTCCTCTCCGATCCAATCGCTTATTTGCGGCAGCGGTCCAAAGCGCGCACCCGACAGCGGAGGAGAAGCGAGGACAGAAGGCGGCAGAAAGACAAATAAAGCCCAATTAACCGCTTATTCTGAAAACCCGCACACGAAATAAAGCCAGGATGTCAGAGGAAAAGCCAAAGGTAAGATATGATGCATAACAGAGCTTCAGATTTTTAGTGATGGCTCAGCCGAGCGCCTGCCAAACCATTTCTCAGATGTGCAATATAAAATGGCCTGGTTTGCACGTTTCTCTGAATCGGCGCAGTGTTTGTTTCGCAAATGAATGAGTATCCGCACAGCCACAGTCACATTTAAAGGCGCTCAGACAACACGCGCATGAAAACAGAAACGATTGTGGCATACTAACTGGAGTCTCGAATATTGTGACCAGAAATTACAAATTACACCATGATTGTCATTTGCGGATTTTTTTCTTTGTCGAAACGGGACCACGTTATGTCCGCAACGCCGCGAATACCGCAGCGACAAAAGAGCGCTAACGGGTGACGCACTCGTGTAAAAACTGACCTGGCCGTGCTGTTCTTGCTGATTATAATGTGTCGCCGGTTTTTTGGACACAGTGCAACAAAACAAAACAGCTAGCAGCGTTAGCCGGCAGCTAAACTCATTGGCGGTCTTAAAGGGAATAGCCCGGAGCTACCCATGCTACTACCATGTTAGCATCTGTGACTGCCCGGCAAACAGCATGCTGTAACCTGCACACACTGTCCTCACTAATCTAAGTTTGTTTCGATTCAAATATGTACATAACTGTTTACATGTACACCTACACCAGATAGCTTTATTGTGAAATTCCCTCTTAAAGTTTCTCTGTATGTCCGGTAACTTTGACAGCAGCAGTGCTCTTCTCTTAAGTGTTTATGTGACTTGTGTAAACTCCCAAGTATAATGGACGTGCTCGGGTACCTCAAATCTTGTGCAGGTTTCCTTGATGTTAAACACAGTTTGTCTCTGCAGGAGGGAGTAAAGACCGAGAACGATCACATCAACCTCAAGGTTGCAGGGCAAGATGGGTCGGTGGTCCAGTTCAAAATCAAAAGACACACACCCCTCAGCAAACTAATGAAGGCGTACTGTGAACGACAGGTGAGCGGAAACAACAAAGCCAAATGACTGCTCTTACATTTCTTCTTCTCCAAAATCTTGTAATTATTTGGGGATTTGCTTTAAAGCCTTTTCAACCTCCCCATGAGTTGCAAACTTCACCTGCACCATTAAGTCCTGTGCAAATGGATTCATCTTCATGCATGTTGTCTCGCTCCTGCAGGGACTCTCAATAAGGCAGATCAGGTTCAGATTTGATGGCCAGCCAATCAATGAGACGGATACGCCTTCACAGGTAAGATATTGTGCTATTTTTTTTCTGTAAGCTTCCTCTGAAATATTTATTTTACTTCATAATAACATGATAGAGAAACCTCTCACAAGTTGTAAGTGCTCTCAATGCAGACATTCAGCGTCTCCTGAATAGTCTTATGTAGTATGTTTTAATCCAACACTAACTGATTCCTCTCTCTCCTTTGCTCCTCTCAGCTGGAGATGGAAGACGAAGACACCATAGATGTGTTCCAGCAGCAGACAGGCGGGCTCTGCTAAGCCCTCCCCAGCTCATTGACGGCCACCCTCAAAACCACACCCTCAACCACCTCCACTGTCTTGTCCCTCCCCATTGCTCCTCTCAGCCTTTATTGTTATTATTATAATTATAATTATTGTTATCATTATTATTATGATTTCTTCAGTTTAACATTGTCTGTCATGGTTTTTCGTCAGGTGTGTGTTTGCACGTGCGTGCGTGGGGGGGACTCCTCAGCTGTTTGTGTACTGTCTCAACCGGGACTGAACTTTTTGTGCGTGTCAGCAGTCTCTCTCTGCCGGCCCAATCAGGACAACATTTCCCTTCTGGCACCGCAGACTGCAATTGGACCAACAGTGCTTCGCAAGCTGTTCCTGGTCTGCCAGTGCTTCTCATTCACTGTCGGCTGAAAGCTTTAGTATCCAGTAGTCTTTTCACGGTTTTCATCCATGCGGAGAAGGTGTGGGCGAATGCGAGGCTCTGTGTGTTTTTGACACCCATGGTCACAAGTCAGTCAGTGGGCATGAAACTTATTTGAAGTGGAAGCAGTATCTGACTCCTGCTCTTCTTGTCAAACAGCTATTTTAATTCTCTGCGTTTTAGGTGCTTTTGCTAAAGAGTTCTGCAGTTTTTCTTTTGTTTTTTTGATTTTCCTTTTTTAAGACTTAACATCCATTGTTTTTCTGTACAGAAGTATCTAAAGTGGATGTTGGAAAAATGTTGTGGGGCTTGGACCAATACTCCTAAAACCGAACTTCTGTTCCATATTTGATGTGCTGGGATCACTCCAAAAGCAAACTGCGAGGTCATAATGGTCACATTTTATGGTTGTTTATGTCATTGGCTTCTTCACCATTGATGTGCATCTTTTTTGGGGTCTAGCTGTGTAAGGATAGCCTCCTAAGATGGACTACATCACCTTGTTTTGGTTTTCTTAACCCCATTTTCCGATGATGCGGGCCAGTGACAAGGCCCTCTGCTGTTCCTGGGTTTTTCATTTGCCGGGGGGAGTGGAAGGTGGGCTGTGAGTTAGAATACCTGGAAGGTCATTCCTCAACGCTGTTTTGTGCTCAGCTGTCCCATCTCTGTTTTGTCCTTGTGAATGTAAGCTGACTGGATGACTGATTCTAAATGCGTGTTAAAGGGAAGCAGCTTCCAATTTGAATAGGAATATCAAACAAGTCAGTATGTTTTTGTTAACACTTTTTGAAGACACTTTTCACTGCTGTTTCAACTGTAGAGCTTTTTCCTTGTTTGTGTGAAAAGGCAGACGTGGCAGGCTATTTGTTCAACAAGCCTGACTGCATTTTTTTGCAAGCTATAAAGATATCAAAAGTGATGATTGTCTCCAAAGTTTTAAAGGTTCAGAGATGCATGCATGTAGGTTGTTGCATATCAGGAAGCCAACCAATGCAGTTTGGGAGCTAAGTGTTCTGTACCCACAGGACCCCGTTCTTTGAACGCAGATGACCGAGTTGGCTTGATTTGAATGTCGATGGCCTGACA
Organism: Hyperoplus lanceolatus; assembly: GCA_026929865.2. Taxonomy (NCBI): domain Eukaryota; kingdom Metazoa; phylum Chordata; class Actinopteri; order Uranoscopiformes; family Ammodytidae; genus Hyperoplus; species Hyperoplus lanceolatus. Next base: position 21,213,647 of record CM049408.1, on the reverse strand, counting down.
TGAGCTTGGATTTTTCAGCTTGAAGCCTGCAGTTGTACAAGCTTATCACGCATGCTTAAGTTTACCTAATTTAAATTATTTACAGATAAGGCTACACCTTTTATTATGCGTTTTCCGATTGATCCATGTCGTCACAACTGAACAGGTTTTGAGTTAAATTGTCCTACATACTGACGAGTACAACAAAATAATCCAAAGCAATAAAAATTAGGTACTAGTGTTCGACATTTTCAATATAAATACAATTCTTGCATTGAGACATTTCAAATGATGCAATATGGGCTGCAGTTGTAATTGGCCTTGTGACTTTCAACTTTCTTTAGTCTCCCTTACTGTTAAAGTTGTGTTCCCATAGGCTTAAATGTGGTTTTACAAGGCCACTTTAGAAAGGTGGTGTCCCTTTTTTTTAAAGCAGTAATTACATTGTAGTATACATCATGTTTTTCATTTTGTATTTTTTATGCCAGTAAACATTTCTAAATGGTTGACATAAAAAGCTTTACTGTACTGCCACCTGCAAATATTCACTGGGGTCCTCGCTGGTCCCCCAATGAATATACAATCTGAGGACTACCCACATCCCCTCCATCCATTAACAAGCATTTTTGTTCGTACAGTCATGCCAAATCTGTATGTGATGCCTCTGCACAAGCCAATCACAAGGAGTAATTATGGGTTCATCTTTTCCTGACCCACAAAATAAGAGCACAGTTATCAAGACAGCCTTCCACTTCCATTTGAAGAACCGGGTAAGCCGGACAAAGATAATTTGGTCCAGCTAACGTACAAGCTGATCTACGCAATGTACGAAGAACGGGGCCCAGGTCTTGTCAAGTTATTTGTTTCTCTACTGATTTGTACATTATTTGTGGTCTTTTACTACTGTATACAATAAATATAGTTTGGTACTCAGATTTGCCGTCATGTGCTTCCTTTTTTCGATTTGTGTATTCAAATATGGGTAAGATACTGAAATGTTTATTTAAAATGGCTTAAAATTACCCCTGGAGATATTCTGAGGATGAGGAGAGGGGTAAAAAATATTTATTTTACACAGCACTTACCCATGTCAGTTATTTTATAAAATTGTATTCTTAAATTAATAAGAATGAATCCCATGCATGTCTTAAACAAATATGTTAAGGCAAAGTGACCCTGTGTTATTTGGGTCTTAAACCATTTAAACTCACTGCTGCCTGGTAACCTGTAAAATATTTTCACTTGTCATTATATGTGGTTGGTGTGTGTGGTTCGTTATGTAAGCCAGGGTTGCAGATCCCAATGTGGCCTCTTGCATGTTTAAAAAAAGAAGTGCACGCAAGTACTATGTAAAGATTGGAACGCCACGTGTGGCTTGGAAAAAATATATAAATCAACAGCTAGGTGGTGCCAGTGAACTATGACGATCTCATGTCTCTGTTTTGGGTTAATTGTGTTGTAAATAAAGCTACATACAACACACTTGGCCAGGTATTCACAAAAAACAAACTCAAAACATATCTGACATCAACCATGAATACAATCTAAAAATAAACTATAACAAAACAGTAAGACAAACAAGTTATGTATTCAATTTAGACATGACATTGGTTGAACAGCAAAATTTCAAATAACATTTCAAAGTTGGTGCTGAAACACAAATTTACTTTGGACTAGTCAAAGAAATAAAAGAACACTAAATTAAGTGAAGCAGGTAATATAAAAGATCTGTAGACAAGTCTGATAATTATTTCAACTAGTGTATTAATTTCAATGGTGTACTATATAAAAAAAATGCCTGATTTAGAGCCTTAGATCTCATCTCACTGACTGATTGTGAACAGTGATACAGACAGTATGATTTATGGAAGCAGGTGATGAGTCAAACTAGGAAAAACAGGCACATGAGAGGACAATCTACGTTAACTTCGTCGTATCCAAACGGAATGGATCCTTCTGAGTCCAACACCCTATGCCATGCCTGGAAGGAAGAAAGATTAATGAATGTGTAATATCTCGTATCCTGATCTTTGTGCAGTCTACGTTGTAAACGTGGGCGAGAAGAGAGACAAAGTGAATTTGCATTGTAAATGTTCCAGTCGGTAGATGAGAGAATTCAGAGAGATCTGACAAAAGCAGAGAGATACAGACGGCTCCCAAAACCTCTCTGTTTATGTTATGTTTGCCTAGTTACCTACAAACCAGGCTCAAATAGACTTTAGATCTTTCATTGTTATAGATTATTCTACTATAAGTTATTTGTAGTGGGGTCGAATGTTGGGTGACCATGGTTAATCAAAGCTTCCCTGGAGACTTGCCAGGAAAGTATTTGAAAGTCAAATATCTGTGATTTACACAATTTAAGCACGTAAACATAAATATAATAAAAATTATTAATTGCACTTCCTTTTGAAAGCTTTCTTAGTACTTTGCCATTGCAGTGTCCACTGTCCTACATTTTCAACAAGTAATAATCCCGGTTTGAGACTTAAATATCACAGCTGGGTTTGTGCACATACTTCAGTTTCTACGGTAAACTAAGGGATAACAGCTGACATCATATCCATCTGTCCATTAGTGGATCAAAGGCCACATATGTTCTGTTGCTGTTCTTTTTTTTTAGATTGCCCTTGAATTAAAGAGACATTTGTTTACCTCCTAAGGCCCTTTTAATGTAGTGAATGTTTGGAGGACTTTGACATACATTTTAAAAATCATTACAATCAAATATTTGATGTCTGCATGTCTTTCAGTCAATCCATGAAAACACACACACACACACACACACACACACACACACACACACACACACACACACACACACACACACACACACACACACACACACACACAAACACACACACACACACACACACACACACACACACACACACACACACACACACACACACACACACACACACACACACACACACACACACACAGTGTGAGTTGAGCAGCTAACCCCTCTGGCAGGTCTTTAGAGGCGGTTGAGGGAGGATGAGTGACGGGCTGGTAAGTGATTTGCATGGCTCTGGTGTTTAAAAGGAGTTGCAGGTGCAGGATTGTCCACACCGATGAATGGATTCCTCTCTAAGCACAGATGCTCTGAGACTGTCTCCTTCTACTACCCTAGTGCATGTGGATCCTACGTAGCCTAGATAGCTTTGGTGACTTTAGATTTCTACTTTAGATTTCTATTAAGATCTGAAAATGCTCACTTGTATCAACATGAAGAACATACAGTCAACCGGTGTGTGTTGTCACTTGAGATAGAGACAACTCCAATGAAAATACAATTCAATGTGGAGACATGAGTACCAGCTGGCAACTGAACCATTCAGGCTTCTTGTGATGTCATTGCTGATACTTGTGCAGTTCCTTCTCTTGGGGTTTAGGGTCGCTGACACCGCCACAGACACATGGAGACACTGTACAGGTATCGTACCGTTTTATTCTGTATTAACTCTCAAAACCTCAGCTTCACTCTGCATTACCTCAGCTCACTTCGACAGATCTGATGTTCTGTTAATGATTATTCAGTGAATGGTTTAAGGTTTCATCTAGAAACCTGGGAAACCCCTCCAGCCAAAATTCTTTCAGATAATTCCAACTGTCTGTTTCTGCTTACAGTGCGATGGGAGTGTTTGTGTGTGCAGTATTGCGTGCAATATTAACTTACATTAACATCCACAAACAAGTACAGACATTGGATGTGGTTAGGATTCCACAACAATCCTATAAACATCAGAGAATCGGGACGAATGGAGTGCATGTTTTTGTGACGCCTCATCAATTGCAGAGTAATTCTCTTCCATTATTCCTTTTTTTCCAAAGGATGTCTTTCTTAATGACAGCCCCTCCTAAAACTTCCTATTGCTGCACCGCCACCCAGGGCTATTTCTCACACACCAGGGCGGGGGTTAATAGTTTATAGCAGTTGGTGCTAATCTTTTTAATGTGTGTGCCCTCAAAACAAAGCTAGGCCTACTTGTCACCCTTTGGTCCAATTTATGGGCAGTGTATAAGTAATGGTCCTGCATTGAAAATGTCAAAGTATGAAAGCATAATCAGGAGGATTATACTAATATTATTACTGATGCAATATTGTGTTAGCAGGACTACTTGTAATGTGAGTATAAGCTATCAAATAACTGCTGTGGATTAAAAGGTACAATATCTCCCCCTGGAATGTAACCCCCATTAGGGGGTCCTGACCCCAAGGTTGGGAAATGCTAGTTTATAATGTAGCTTTCTGCATACAAAGCAAAAGCTTGAACAGTAAAGCAATTGTCCTGACCTCTTTATTTACCTATTGTCTGCAGATTTGGTCCCCCTGGATCTTCTGTCCTTTGTCCTGGAGAGAGACCCCTCCAAACTTGTACCAGGGGTGCACATGAAGGAGTCTGGTGGGGTGAGGGGGGTACATTTCTCAAGCCCACATACCGCCATGAGGTTTCCCTCTTCCGAGGTGCTGGTGAACTGCGACCTCTTCCCCAAAGAATTCTCTTTTGTTGTGACACTGAAAGTCACTGATATCGCACACAAGGTGAGCTTCTGCATTTATTAGAAACACTGACGGGACTGAATGTGAATCTGCACTCAAATGAAAGTAGCTATATAACAGTGAGAATATACTCTGTTTCAAGTAAAAGTCCTGCTTGCAAAATGCTTATTAAAGTATTTCTTAAGTAAAAAGTGCCCAATATGAAGCAGGTTAATGGATTATTCGACCAATTGTTGCAACTCTAAGTACAGTAAAAGTACTTCAAAATTGTACTTGAGTATATGTACTCTGTTCCTTTCAACCCATGTCAAACACAGTGCATCTGAATGTTTTTCCTGTTTTCCTTTCAGAAAAATGAATATATATTTTCTTTGATGGAGTCAAAAAAAGCAGAGAAAATAGAGACGGTGGTGAAAGAATTGGAGAACGATAAAGGGATAATTTCGGAAAGGAATAAAGAGAGGGAGCAACCTGAGGAGAGGGAGAAGGAGAAACAAGTCTCCAGTAATGAGAAACTCGGAGGGATCATTTTGGGTCTAAGGATCTCGAGAAAACGTCTGCACTTCCTTTTTCGAGGTCACGGAGGGGTTGTGGAGCACATGGTGCTTCGAGGACCCCAACTGGCTGATAACCAGTGGCACACTTTGGTCTTAACCGTTGATGGTCATCATGTCAGGCTTACTGTGGACTGCAAATCCCCCGTGGAAATGTAAGTATTTTCTTGAGTGCCTGGCTGCTTTTGTCTGTGTTCCCTTCATGGGGTGGGTACACTGTCTGTCTCCCACCATCCTCTCTTCCTGTTCCCTTTGAGTCCCCTTGAGGGTATAGTAGATCCTTCACCACAATACAATGGCACCAATCCAAATCTGCTCGCTCCCCCGCAGCCATATCACAGTGGCCTGACAGTATGTGATAGATGGCTTTTAGTGGAAACTCCCTCTGGCGCACAGAAGGCAGGAAGATCAGAACCCGTGCATTGCCTATATGATACATTCTCTGTCTCAGTCCTATAAATAGAAGAATGGCGGGCAGACTTCTTTAATTACAGAGACTTTTATTTCAGTTGTAGAAGAAAAATCAACTTACCACAGCTATTAGAAATAATGATGTCTCTTTATGTCGTACAGTGCTCCCTCCAGGCCTTTCCCCTCAGACCTCAACATTCACGGATCCAGATTCCACATTGGCAGTCGGGGGAGATGGAAAGGCTTGTTTTCGGTTAGACGTACCATATTTCCTCGTCACTATAACTTTAATAAGGAATAAGCTGATAACCAATGTTTTCTCTACAACCGTCAAACCGTTTTCTTTCTTTTCTGCTGCCCCCGTGTCCAGGGTCTGTTGCGACAGCTGGTTTTGGTGCCAGGTTCGGATGCCACCCATCACGTCTGCCCCTCCTCCGACCCCCAACTAGCAGCTCTGTCGGTACCACCACTTCTCTCAGACCTGTCCGTCATAGGCAGGGAGGGTGACAACCATGTGACTTCCTATGGTAACTTGCACACACAATTTGCAATACATTTTGAATGATGTGTGTGTTTTCCTATACTGTATATGCTATTTCTAGGTCCTTGCAACTTTGATTGTCTATGTGTTTTACGTCACGATTTGTCAAAAACAGAGGAACGAGTGTCAGTGGGGTTGCAGAGGTCGTGCTCAGAGCTTCTACAAGGCCAGATGTGGTTCAATCCGCTTAAGAAAGGCCTCTACCTGTGTGATGGGAAAGTGTGGATTGCTGTGCTAGAAGGTGAGAATCTGGACATCAACCATCCACTCATGAGCTCAGCTTCGGTTGAAAAGTTTACAAAAGTCTCACCTCTCCATCTTCTCAGATCATAAACGACTGGACTACGTGTTGGAACACCAGGTTCTCACCACCAGCTCAGAGACGCATGATGTAGAGGTATCATTCAAATCTCTCTATGTGTATTAGTTGTTTCTACATTGCAAGGATCCTCTCTGTTTGTAGGCACCAGAGAAGACTAATATTGTCATTTGTAGGGAAATCAAATTTTTCAAGACCACGGGGCTCCCAACCGTGATATTGCCAATCACACAACGGGTTATTTAGACCTCTATAAAATATTTAGAGGGGAAAATCTGTGAGGGGAAAATTGCATTTCAATGACTGCACAGAAATCACCCATTATCATCCTGGGACAAGGGATAATGAGTAGAATTTACTTTGTATTAAGGGGTTGTCACAACAACAAAACTATTGGGAATTAGAGAGAACTTAGTTTTGGTTCTTTAATGTTAATTCTGTTGGTAGAAAGTTGTCCATTCCTGAAATGCAATCTGCTCGGTTTGTTTTGGCAGATAACATTTTTGCACAAAATCTCATGTAGCCTTCATTTTCCATCCTGAGCATTCCTTCTGCTACACAAAATGTTTTTTGTGAAGGTTGTTAAAGGAGTTTTTTTTTTAACATAGCGTTTCTTTTATCCAATCTTTAGGTGTTTCAGGTACCTGGCATGGGCCTGATGGCTGCTATGGCTCATAAATCAACAGCCTCTGGTTCTGCTGTGTATCTCTGGAGTGGAACTGGCTTCCAGCACTACCAGAATATCAGCACGTATGAAGCTTTGGCTTGGAGACACTTCAGCATGGGCAAGAAGGTATGACTAAAAAGAAGAGAGATGGGCTAAGGATTATGAATTGAGCACATGCATTTACCCAGGGCCTGTTAAAAATAGTGTATTTTGTGATCTTTTTACTTCTATGATCTAGACATTTCTGGTGGTGTCAAACTCTGGGGGAGAGAAGCGTGTTAACAAAGTATCAGAGACGGACTCCTCTGTGATTTACAAGTGGAGCAAAAAAAGGAAGCGATTTGTGCAGTTTCAGACTCTGCAGACCCACTGTGCACGAGACTGGGAGGCCTTTCAAATCAATCGACAAACATATCTTGCTGTGGCCAATCATAGACAAGGTAAACTCGCCACCAAATATCCGATAACGTTTAGAATTACTGGGATGACTTTCGCAAAAAAAAAAACTCTATTTCCGGTTTGTCTTTCAGGTGATAATAATCACACTATAAACAGTGTGATATACATATGGAACAAGTTAACAAAGTCTTTTGAGGTTCACCAAATGCTGCCGACCATAGGAGCCTATGACTGGGAGTTCTTCACAGTTGGACCATACCATTTCCTGGTGGTCGCAAATGCCTTTGATGGAAAGACCACTTCTGTAGACTCAGTCATCTATGTTTGGGTCAATGGAAGCTTCCGGGTGTTTCAGACAATCAAGGTATGTGGTGAAAAAGAATACAAAATAAATGCGTAACTGCCCTTTTAGAAATGCCTGAAAATACTAAAGATACATTGATATCACTTACTCTCTTGATCTTTTAAAAAACATACCAACCCCAAAATGAGGTAAATTGAGCAGGTGTTCGATCATGGTTTGAGATTGGGTTTAATAGCACTTTACATTTTTGGGATTTCCATATACCATTTATCTTCTCACCAGCTAGTGTTTGATTTCCTCTGATGAGATCTGTATCTGCAAGATGAGTAGACTATGAAAAACAATTTTGTCTGTACACAGAGAAGGAAGGGAATACAAACTGGGAGAGATAGAAGAGTAATGAAAGAGAGATGGGATGCAAGGAAAATTTAAGACAGGGACAAAAATAGAGTGTGTGGTTTGCCATGATTTGCTTGAACGATAGCAGCGCTTTGACTTGTAACTGATAGCTGATCATATATTTGAATCTAGCCACATATGAGAAGGGAGTGTTGACACATTGATAGTCACATGAGAAACCATAAGAAGATGATTTAGGGGAACTCCACAGCTGGATGTGAGGATTCTTAACACCACCTTGGGGCAGATGAAAATTGATCTTGTAAAATCATCCAGAAATGACTGAATTTAGCTTTTTTTCATAAGTAAAAGTACCACTGCAACAATGTTTAAAACACAATTAACAATTAAAAGTAACATACAATGTCATACTGAAGTTAAAACAGAGAAGTGCCATCAGCTTAATATACTTATAGTATCAAAAGTAAAGGTACTCACTTCATAGAAAAATTGCCTCTTTTCGTGATCTATTATAACAGTAATTAATAGTGACGCAAAAATGTCTAAGTAGCAATACTGTTGAAGCTAATGTGGAGCTAACTATTTTGTAGGTCAAGCCTCCTTCAAGGGGTCACAAGATAAACACGTCATTATGGGGTCATGAAATTATTAATGAGGAATGAAGGAAGAAAATAAAATGTACCATGACATTTGTTTAATTTTTTTTGACATTTCTCATTGTGGTTCATGGTTGATGCCCTCTTTTTTAATTTGAACTTGATTTGTGAAATAGTCATTTGACCTTTTTTTGAAACTCAAACATTTATCTAAACCATCAGATTTGAGTTTAGAGGGAAAACGTAAAAGTACTACAATATTTCCTAAAATATACTAAGGTAGGTAAAAGTGCCTTGAATTTGAAATGTTTGAAAAGTACCTTACATTTATTTTTAATTATTTTTAAACACAATTAATTTTTTCTCCCTCATGCACGTAGACATTCTGCGCCACAGACTGGGAAATGTTTCAAATCGGCAGCAGAGTCTTCTTAGTTGTTGCTAATGGACACAGATTTCATGGTAACGGAACCAATCTTTACGCCATCAACTCCACTATCTACGAACTGGACATGATTGGGAGGGTGTTTGTCCGCTTCCAGGATATTGTCACCTACAGGTAGCCTACTACGGATGTGCAAACACTATAGTATCCCAGGTGCATGAAAACACTTCCTGTGTAATAACCTGTCATCGTCATGGCTGCATACCTTTGTGTGTCTCCAGTGCAGTGGACTGGGAGTTCTTCAGCCTTGGGGAGGAATATTTTCTGGTCGTCGCTAACTCCTATAACGGAGAATCCTACTCTCTCAACAGCATTCTCTACAGGTACTCAACTTGTCAACAACTCCCCTGCCACTGTGAAATAATTCATCCATTCTGTCTGCCCTCTAACTTATAGCACGGAGACACACCTATACACTGTTGTAATGTAGATTTATTTTCCTCTTTGAGCGAGACCATTGAACTTGCACTTTGACATGTGAGGAATCTGTTTGGTCTGGCTTTGCGAGACTAGGAACTGACTGACTGCTAATTTTAGATGCCTCTGTTAAGCAGATGCAAATACACCTTTTTGATTTGACACTTCCTTTTCCGTCTGCTGTTAGGTGGCAGGGATATGAAGGCTTCGTTCCCGTTCATTGGCTCCCAACAATTGGGTGCAGTGACTGGGAGTTCTTCAGCTCTAAAGGAGAATCATACCTGATCTACTCAAGCGCCAAAGACCCTCTTTCAAAAGTGTTCAAGCTGAAAACCTTCTAGGCAAGAGAGCGTGCATGTAGTTTTGCTACTATATTTATGTGCCTGTATTCTGTCCTTCTTTGGAAGGGTCTGTGTGACAAAATGTTTGCAGTAATGTCTGAGAGCATGTGAGTGTGTTAAAGTAAAAGGGCTTCTACAGTGCTTTGCCTGCTCACAATTTGCATACAGTCAGGGCAATAGCAACCATTAACGTCATGTCCTTAGTATTGTTTCTGAAAAGTTTAGGAGATTTAACAACCTGAGGAAGATTGTATATGTTATTTCTATTTCCTGTAAATACATGTATTATTAATGATATTTAACATTTTGTCTATTTACTGGAATGTGTTTTATCTTATAGAAAATTGGACTGATTGTTTTTTTGTTTTGTTTTTTCCCTGTGACTGTGTGAATTATATATGAAAACTGACAGTAACTTATTGAAATTACAATAAATCAGACTAAATGCAAGATAGGAGTTGTTTGTGCATTGGCTAATCTTCTTTGTGTTGTTCATTTAAAGCTTGTGGTGAACCAACAAGGGTGGCAAAAACACCCTGCAGGACCGAAAGTACACTAGTTTTTATGACAAGTAATTTCATGGCTAATCAACTACAGGTAGTGAGGTATTTGATTGGTATGCATACATGAATGCATGGCCCTGGGCACATAACAACAAACATCTATAAACACCATGATAAACACCATCAACCCTTAAACATGTTTGTTGCAGAAGGACTTCAAACCCCATGAGTTCAAGACTATACTTGTTGGAAATGTAGCCGATTTATAGCTACAATCCTGGTAGGTGTTAAAAGAAATATAGCTGTTAAACATTATTTTTTTAATGGCTGTATCACAGAGTGACATCTAATTTTCTGTAATTACAATAAACCAGACTTGACATGTTTGTAAGCACTGTCCAGGTAATGAAAATATCTTATCTATCTTTTCTAATGAGAGCGTTCACCTAGTGTGATACTACAAGTACCACAATGCACCACTCGATTTTCTGCCAGGAAGAAACATGGCGGCCTACAGTCCACCGAGGGTATTTTTATTTATGTTTCGTTTGTTACCAGTTTTAAGACAGACAGAGGGAAAAAGAGAGGGTGTCGGAAGCTACACCGAGTAATAGCTCGATCAAATTATTCGTTAGTGTTTCGTTGGGAAGACGCCAGTTTTGTTCCTGTCGTAGTGACACAGAGCGTGAATGTAACAGACAGTCAGATTTTTTTCTCCCATTTTCGCTGAGTTGTCAAAACTGCTCATCGGTGTTGGCCTGCCATTGAACTGCCGTTGTTAGCGTGACAGGCTAGCTAAACAACGTAACTGCGAGTCAAACGCTCATATATCCGGTAAAAGTCGCTATGTTCAGTCCGGTGAAGTCTTCTTACTTCAGAGTCAGTCCGGCCATTGTCAACAGAGAACTCGGCAAGACCAAGATGAGATAGCAAGAGGGAACACCGGAGTGCTGACACACACCTGTTTACTACGAGGCACCGGCACAACTGAGAGAAAACGAAGGTAAATTAACATGTTTGGGAACCTTTTCGAAGAAGAGGAAGGCTTCTCTTCATCCTCCTCCAGGGGGAGAGTCGCGAGGGCGGGAGATGAGCCGCCTCCTCCCCCCCGGGGAAGGAGCAATCTGTGCGGCATCAAGAACCAGGGGGGAACCTGCTACTTGAACTCTCTGCTTCAGACTCTGCTCTTCACCCCAGAGTTCAGAGGTAAGGCTAAGGAAAAGGGATACATTGCTATTGGGAGTGAGATGAGTGAGGAGCGTTTAACTGATTATTGTATTTTCTTATTCATTTTTTGGTGTGTGTCTTTGCAGAGGAGCTGTTCAGTTTGGGGCCAGAGGAATTAGGATGCCTTGAGGACAAAGAGAAACCAGGGGCCAAAGTAAGCACCTGTACTTTAGTAGGTGTAACCACACATGTATGACATGCATGTTTATGTATATTTTTTCTTTCCTCTCCTCAGGTCAGAGTGATCCCACTGGAGCTACAGAGACTGTTTGCCAGTCTGCTGCTTGTCGACCAGCAGAGTGCCTCCACCGCAAACCTTACAGACAGTTTTGGCTGGAACAGCAGTGAGGTCAGTGTCCATCTTTGACAGTTAAAAGGACAAAAGGGAGGCTCGGGTGACACTTCCCATTTTAGCAATTGATTTGTCTTCCAGTCATATCTGGGATGCAGCATCTTTATGTTACTAATTTTGGTCCTCCTTCTGTTGTCCTGTCTTAGGGAACAAATCAGCATGATGTCCAGGAGCTAAACAGAATTCTGTTCAGTGCGTTGGAGCACTCTCTTGTGGACACCGCTGGTAGTACGTTGATCCACCGGCTGTACCATGGGACCATTGTCAACAGCATTGTTTGCAAGGAGTGTGGCAACGTCAGCCAGAGACAGGTGTGTCCATGTGTGCCACTCTGACTTGGCTCTTTTTATACAGTTGGAAGTATTTGTTTGTCTGTGGCTCAGTATGATATCCACTTGGAATAAATATTTTCTTTTTCTTGTGTGTGGTTTCCTCTTTAGGAGGACTTCCTGGACCTGACGGCGTGTGTTTGTGGCGTGTCCAGCCTAGAGGAGGCTTTGTGGAACATGTTTGTGGAGGAGGAGTTGTTTGAGGGCAATAACCTGTACCGCTGTGCACAGTGTGACAGGCTGGTCACTGCTGCCAAGGTCAGTGCCAGTTTTCAGCCTATGACGACACAATAAAAAGGGTTATATCGTGGTGAACCTTTACAGACATTAGAAATCTTCTTTCCCCTGAGATTTATTTTGCATAACCATTTGACTAAAAAAAAGGGATTAAAACAAGATCTATAAAGGACTTTTTATTTTTTGATGTTTCTAACCTTTCTTATTTTACTTTCATTTAGTCTGCCAAGCTGAAGAAGCTCCCTCCATTTATGACGATGTCTTTGCTGAGATTTAGCTTTGACTTTGCCAAATTTGAGCGATATAAAGAGACTGGACGCTATGGTTTCCCCCTGACCATCAACATACGGCCATTTTGTGAACAGGTACCTAGCCTTGCTTAATTATTCTGTGGTGTATTCTTGTTTTCCAGACTTGCACTGAGCCTCACCCTGAAGGCTTTGTTACACTTAGATGTCTTAATAATTTGTCTATTACTGTATGTGTTTCTCCCTTGCAGACAGATGGAGAGGACTCTGATTACTCCTACGAACTGTTCTCTGTGATTATCCACAAGGGCGGCTGCTATGGTGGCCACTACCATGCTTATATCAGGGACATTGACCATCTCGGCCAGTGGGAGCCGCCGGTGAGTACAGTAAAAATGGAATAAATTACTATTTAAAACTGCTTATTGCTAACACTCAGATTGGTATACTTATCTGATGTGCATTAGCGTCTGCAGTGTAAAAGTATCATAATCTGCAAGCTTATGAGTGTGTGCATCGGGAAAGGCATCACCTCTGTTGTTTTGTTTTCAGGAGGAGGAACGTAAACCCAAGACTCAGAAGAAAAACAAAGAGGAAGTCAAGGAAAAACTACAAGAGGATGACCCCTTATCCGTCCTCACGGCTATTATTGCCCAGGTAATAGCCACAGCCAATCTAAGAGATTCCTTTGACAGAATTTAGTTTATTTTATAAAGGTTGTGTTGTGCTGAAAGTCATGTTTAAATAATTAGGTGCTGTTAATTTCCTGTCCACTAGGAGCCATCAAAGAGTGTTCTGTTGGACCAGCTGGGACAGAAACTTATGGATAAGATCAGTTCATCCTGGAGCAAGAAGTTCAGAAAACCCTACGGTCCCATAGGAAAGGTATTTTTGGTTTCTTTGTTTTTACGATATTCTCATTTTTAATCTAAACCTCAGATTATTGCAGCTGGATTAGATATGGGTTTATAAAGGTTTATTGTTAATTTCATATACCAATAATTGTTGTTAACTTTTTCATCTTCTGCTGTAGTTCCTGCAGTCCCACAATGATGTTTTCCTGTTGGTGTCCAATGGTACTCGAGTGGCACTGAAGGCGAACCTGCCAAGCCCTGTGACCGAGCACCCCAGCCCAGCTGAGCAGACCACTAACTCTGACCCTTCAACACCTCCAGACCCGGGAGCTGCTGAGCAACTGCCAGGACCAGGCCAGAAGCCAGAGGAAGGGGTAGTTGTAGCAGCAGTCACAATTTACAGGATTCAATGTCTAAAATTACATTGTGAAGAATTTTGAAGGAAATGACAGACCTTACGGTTCTTGTTAGAAATCTTGTGATTGCTTGCTGATGTCTGTTTCTTGTGGCGTTTCGACCTTTCTGTCTGTCTGCAGGGTAGCCATTGGTTTGACCTTAACGACTCTGCAGTGACCTCCATCAGGGAGTCTGACATAGAAAAGCAGTTCCAGGGCAAAGAGAGCGCATACATGCTGTTTTACAGAAAAACCCAGTTGCACAGACCCAGTGAAGGTAATGGACACACCATTAAGTGATGTGATTTGAAATTGGGGTTATCTGATTAAATGAAACAGTGAATCGGTTAATCATTTTGATAATTTATTACTATTTTTCTCCTCAATTGCACATAAGTGAAGGAGTTAAATCATTAATATATCTATTAAAGTGTGTATGTGTTTCTACAATTACAGCTCTCAACAATCCTCAATACAAAGTTCCTCTTCACCTTATTCAAATGGCCCAAGAGGAGAACACCAGACTACAGAAAACACGGTACAGAAACAAACACACATCCAGATATTACTTGCTTATTACATTTGAGCTGTTACTTAGGTTCTGAATGAGTGTGACATTTCAGCGCTATTTAATTAGCGAAGATCAATTCTCAGATAAAACAAGACAGTTATGTAAAAACTGGTACATAAATGATTTGTTTCAGTCAACAATGTTTCTTTCACAGCGAGGAGTTTGAAGCCACTAATAACACTGTCGAGCTGCGTCTCCACCTGGCACCCCGCTATAGGCTTGAAAATGGGGCCCTACAACCAATCAGCAGAGAGCAGAACGAGAGCACCCCTATGAGTTTTGACCGTAGGAAGACTGTGGGGGATCTTCGATTAGCTATTTATCAGGTAACTTGATTTCCAAAAACACCAGCTGTTGTGTTTCTGAAAATGCTGCAAAGACAGGTAGAAATGAGCTATTTTGTGCATTTGTTTATATAGATGCAGGAACTGTGGGAAGGGGATATGGCTCTCACTGTGGCCAAGAGTCTTCCTGCTGGTCTACACCTCTACAATACGCTTACAGGTGAGACACTTAAATTCAAGAAACCTCAAGAGGATAAAAGAGGTTTCACAAATATTGTAACTACACTCTTGTCTTTGCAGATGACAGTGTCTCCCTGTACAGTGCAGGCATTTATACAAACTCTGACCTGTTTGTGTGGAACGGCAGAGAGGTAAGGAAAGGCATAGTCATGCAACAACTTTTCTCATTTTAAATCCTACTTTTTTCTGTAAGGCTTCCTTGTACTGCTGTTCACAGTCATCAACTCTATTTGCACAGACCTGCCGTACATGGCTTTGCCAAAAAAATTAAGACATCCAAGAGTAAAAAGAACAATTACACAACGCAGAACTTCATCTCAAGCTTATGGACATTAGAACATGACAGATAACAAATTGAACTGTCAGCAGTCATAAAAAGAAACATATGAATACAGCTGCCAACGAGGTATCACCAAAGCAGCAGTCGTTTGACAGTAATAAAGAACCACTTGCTTGACATTTTTAGATGCTATAAAACCCCACTAAAATCAAAACAGTCTATTACTTACAGTACATGGGAGGGGGTCAAGGGGTTATACCACTGAACCACCACTACATTTCTATGAAGTTTCTCGTTTGTGCCACCTGAGAATGAAATGATGGTTCTTACATGAAGCCCAATGCTCTGTCATTCTTGTAAACTAAACTCCATTCACTTTACAAAATCCTACATAGTTTACTGGTTTTTGATCTCCTCAGGTCTGTGGTGCAACTGTCCTAACTGGAGCTGAGTGGGAGCCAGTGCTGCTGACTGTAGTTCGTCCATTTTTGGGGGATGATGGGGATCTGGAGGTGGAGGACGGGATGCTGTCCGGGGAGGGAGGAGGGGGTTTTGAAAATGGGGGCCCAGGGCTTAAAAGGGAGGCGAGAGGGTTTGCAGGTGCCGTGACTCTTGGGGAGGTTAGGGCAGCATTGGGAGAGCCTAATGAAAGTGTGCTGTGCCAGGAGCATAAGGGGGCTAAGAGAGGAGAGCAGGGGGCAGGGGAGGGGGGAGGGGCAAGTGGATGGAAGGTCTTCCCCCCCGATGACATGCAGCGGACGCTAAAGGAGCTGTCACTGAAAGACGGAGATGCACTCTTAGTGCTGGAGCAACAGTCATTCGACAGCAGGTAAAATATCCCCTGCAACGAGTGTACATATTGTTTTACTCTAGGTGTTTTACTCTATTTCAATGCTGTCTTCGTAACTTTGTTCAGCGTGTTCATCCTAAACGGAGACGTCGTCACCGTGACTACGCCGTCTGACTGCCGCTGGCTGCAGGTGGAGTTTCGACCACATGCAGTCGGTGGAGGAGAGGGAGAGAAAGAAGAGGAGAGGAAGAAGATCAAGGTTCCTGCCACGGGGAATATGGTCAGTAGTTGTTGTGATGCTGCATTTGTCTGTTCTCGTCTCTTCTCTGTCTCTCTATTTATGCATCACATTGTTCTTTCCAAATTAAAAAAAAAAAAAAAATAAATGTAAATGTTCATATGTCTCTCTTACAGCTGCTGTGTCAGGTGAAACAGAGGACCATAGAGGAGCTGCAGCTACAGGAGCAACCTCCAGGCAAGCTGCTCAGTGTTTAACATAACCGTGTCTGCGACGGGTTTCATACCTCAAGTACACCAAAGTTAATTGAACCAATGCGTTTTACGTGTGTAAAATACACTTTGTAATTTAAAACTGAATATGATTGAACAAATAAAAGATAAGAGCTTCATTCATGTCCATAGATAATTAGTTTCTTCCAATTTAGATGATAAAATTAACTAGCGAAACATAAATGTATCTTTCAAAATATAAAATCACATTTTACTGGACTGTTAAAAGTTGAGGCTGGGCTGCTTTGTGTTAACCATAGTTAATATAGAAGATAATTAAGCATAATATACCTATGATGAGGACCTTCCAACTTTAAATATATTATTATCTTCTGTTCAAGCAATCACAAAACATGTCTTTTGTTTAGAATCATTATATTCTTGTGTAAGTATTTATATCAACTGTTGTCTTTTCTGTTTACTGATCAGGTTTACAGTACTGTCTGCGACAGGTGGACTGCACAGGGAAACTCCTTCCTCCAGGTACTGTCATTTCTTACCTGGGGGTGATTTTTAATGATGTATATAACTTAGATCTGGAAATCCCCCTCATTTGAACAAAATATTAAGCATTCCTTTTCAATGCCCCCTCCATAAAAATCTTTAAAGGTACTCCCCCTGCTTGTAATCTTTCTTCTCATTATCTGTCTTTGAAGTTTTAATACACATTTACTAAGTGCACTTTGTCTTACCCTGGTTTACCTAACAGTGTGTGAGGAGCTGAGTGTTCGGGATGCAGGGGTGCGACTCATGACCACACTGACTCTCTGTCCGGGAAATGCCCCCAAGGCATCACAGGTGTGTCTTTTTTATTTGAAACCTTCAATAAGTCCTTTGTACTTGCAGCTGCACAGGTGGAGGTAACTGAACCTTTAAGTACCAGCAAACCTTTCCCATCCTACATCTTAACACACATCTAGGTCACAAGCATTTAAAATGCCTGTTTGATGTTGTTATTGTGAGATTATTTCTTTGCCGTTTCAGCTTTTCTTGCACTTCTGTGTGGGCACAGCGCCCTCTGCTGGCATGGAGATGGACATACTTGTGGAGAACACTTGTAGTGTCAAAGAGGTGAGTCAAAAAGTAATTTATTCGTAATGTGAAACATTTAGTCACATCAGTGAGCTTTTCAAATGTATTTGCATTTTTTTTATTTGCAGTGTTTAAAGACAATGCTTGATGCAGTTGGACTTGATGGTAAATGTACATTTTTTCATCTTTTCCTGTTGTTTGTTTCTTTACAGTCTCAACATTTGTGTATTGAGTGTTGCTGTGTAATAGAGTGTTGGTTTTCTCTGCTGCTGTAAGACTGTAACCTTATTTGTAAGCGTACTTTAGTGCAATGTTTGTTAATGTCATTCAAATGTGTGTTTGCAGGCACCTGTTGGCACTTAAGGAGGCTTGATTGGTGTGAAGAGGTTGGAGAACCACTTATGGATGAGGTGCGAGTAAACTGTAGTGTAAACATGTCTTACCGGAATTGCAGATACTCCTTTTACTTCAAAAGGAGAAAATGTCCGAACGTTAACTAAATACTCAACAGTGAACGAAAAGATTCATGTTGCTAAAAACATTATTTATTAAGGTGTACACACCAGGCTATGTAAACTAATAAAGTATGTTAGCCTGGAAGATATTGTGTTTTTTGATGAAAATAGCCAACTGGTATAGTATATCAGAATTGGTGTTTTTTTTCCTTCAAATGTTAGTCCAGATGTTAACGACAACCATTTACTCCCAGGATGCCTCTTTGTTAGAGCTGAAGATAAACACTGGGGATACATTAATCGTCACAGAAGGGCAACTTACTCCAAAGGTACTTAGATGTTTTGTTTTTGTCTGGAGATTCATTCATTATATTCTAAAACGTTAAGTCTTTAGCCCTTGTTGCCTTTTTCTCTTTCAGGGTTTTCTTAAGCTATCTGTGTGGCTGTATCTGGATCCCAGAAACGACTCATCTGTTTCCATGGATACTGATTTGAATCACACTGAGAACGGGAATGGCGAGGGGCAAACGCGGGGAGTTATGAGTGCAGGTGAAAGGTTCACCGTTAACATGGTCGAGCTGAGGAGTGTAGGACAGGTGGAGATATCGGACGAGGACACACTGGAGGATCTCAAGACTCAGGTAGCGCATGAAGCTTATGTGTGCATGAAAGGCAGGAGTCGCTTGTACGGTACCAAGTTAGGTAATCCTCAAAGACCCCTAATTAATCCTCTTGGACTTCAGTTGTTTTCAGTCTTCCTTACTTAGAAAGCAGATAACAAATCTAGCACTGCAACATTGAGAAACGCTACTCCATTTACAGTTAGATAGAGAATGCATAAAGACATTGTATC
Source organism: Hyperoplus lanceolatus (assembly GCA_026929865.2). Taxonomy (NCBI): domain Eukaryota; kingdom Metazoa; phylum Chordata; class Actinopteri; order Uranoscopiformes; family Ammodytidae; genus Hyperoplus; species Hyperoplus lanceolatus. The sequence continues at coordinate 21,194,647 of CM049408.1, read as the reverse complement.
TGTCATTTTTTAATGGGATGACCATTTCATAGTCAGTTCTTGGTTTTGTAATGAAATATTATTTTCTTCATTCATAGACAATTGGTGCTGTTTATAAGGAAAACGTTGAACAATGAGGCCAGGAGATAAATTGTACTTTCAATTTACGCTTATTTTTTTTTCAACTTGTGTGTCAGGTGTTGACATTGCCGGCCCTTCAGGATGTGTGTCTGCCAACCACTGCGTTTATGCGTGTGTGGCATCTCGAGGAGCGGAGGCTTGCATGTATCCTCAGAGGACAACAATCAACACTCAGGTGCAAATACTTTTCCTTCCACAGGGTTTTATTCCCATTTATATGTGAGTGACTGATGGGCTCCAGATCCCGTTTATAAATGATAAATGCTTTCATCATCGCTTGTTGATATGACCCGAAGATTCTGTTTGGTTTCTTCCTATCAGGAAGTTGAAGCTGACCAGTGGTACTGACCTTTGTGTGCAACAGCTGCTAAAAGAGGAAGATCTTGGGTAAGGGTTGGGAGATCAATAGTGTTCTGATATATACATGATACTATCTTTCACAATCATTTACCCTTGTTTTATTTAATTGAAAGAGTCACAGAGTACAAATATCTCGGCATCTGGTTAGATGATAAACTCACTTAAAAAATAATACACATCAAAACATAAAAAATCTTGTTTGTTGACTACGACAAAAAATTGGCTATTTTTATAGGAACAAAACCACCTTCCCTTTATTTAGTAGGAAAAGGATTATTGAGGCAGTTTTCATGTCTGTCCTTGATTACGGTGATGTGGTTTACCGGCATGCATCACATTCATGTCTTAAACTCCTGGACTCTGTTTTTCACTCTGCTTTAAGGTTCATCACAGGAGATGCTTATGACACACACCATTGTCTTTTATATGAAAAGGTTGGGTGGTCCTCCCTTAAAGAGAGGCGTGACGCACATTGGCACATTTTTATTTACAAAGCCTTGACCGGGAAGCTTCCTCGTTATTTAACAGAAATGCTGCAAATTTCAGATGGGCTTTATCAGACCCGCTCCACTGACATGCTTATGCTTTATGTCCCACAAGCCCGGTCTGAGCTGGGAAAGACAGCTTTTAGCTTCAGTGCCCCAGACTCCTGGAACAACTTACAGCAACAAATTAAACTAAATACCTTCATATCCTTTAACCAATTTAAACAAACTATCTTAAATCTGCCAAACTCTACCTGTAACTGTTTTAATTAGGCTATATTGTACTTTCACCCATTTCATTTTAATTGCTGCCACTCTTCACCACTATGTAAATGTTTCAATTGTTTTTTTCTCTCTTCACCTGTTGTTGTGCATTTGATGTTTTTGCATTGAATATTGTTTATGTATTATTGTTTTTCCTTTGAATTTGTTTTGAACTCGACGTCATTGTAAATGAGGGTCACCCCTCAATTGGTCTCTCGAGGATAAATAAAAGTTAAATGAAAAAAAATTAAAAAGAAAATGTATCTGTTAAATTATTAATATACTTTTTGCGAAGCCCTAAGGAAGTGCTGCTGAATGTTAAAATGGCAGTGCCAGGGGAGAGGTGTTTCTACCCTCCAGAGGAGCTGGTTTGGGATGCATCCCGTGACTCTTCTCCTCGCTCGCTGCGCTCTTGTCTGGCTGCACACTATGGCCTCTCCCCAGACTCTCTGCTGTTGGCCAAACACCAGCCCGAGAAACACACCTGGGAAGAAATCTCAAACTGGGTAAGATTAGAAGAGTCATTTATTACAGCGCAAACTTTTTTTAAGGTGTTAGGGGAAACCATACATTTTGTCTCGCACGATAGAAATGTTGACTGCATGAAAAGAGTGGCTAACAATAGGAGTCGACTCGATCATTCAGTGCATCTTTTCATGAGGAAAGATGTGGGATTATTATTAGGAAGGAAATTATCCAAATATCTCTGTATAATATATTCTTGTTTGTTGTTTAATCATTGTAATGTTATCCATGAATAATATTTCATATAACTTTTTATTTCAGAACCAGCAGGTTTCCAAAAAGAAAAAGAAGAAAAAGGCGGAATCATTACTGGGAGCACCATTTCATCTCAAAGATGGCGACACAGTTGGAATCAAGGTATTGATAAAACCCTGTTGGTTTAAAAATGTTGAAAAAATGTTAAAAATGTCAGTTTTGGATTTACCTGTTTGAGAAACACTGAATCTGTTCTTAATATTTTCCCCTAGAATCTTTTGATTGACAACAACAGGGACTTTGTGACACTGGAGGATGAGCAGAGCCAGCAGAGGCTCAGAGAGCTGGCAGAGCAGCGGAGGAAAGGGTGAGACTTCTTCACTTTGATGCATGCAGCAGCAAAGAATATGCTTCTGTTGTGGTTTAATAACTGTGATCATGGCTTTCTAGATATTAACTACTTGAACAGAAAAAAATCCATTGTTTTTTATGGCACTTATCATTTAGAAAATGTTTCAGTTAGTCAAAGATCCTTTGGTCAAATGTTTTTTCTCTCGCTCCTCTTCAGAGGGCAGGCTGCAGGCTCTGATGGTATAGGACCACAGAAGAAGACTGAATTAACCAAATCCAGGAAACCAGAGGTGGCGCTATCAATCAACGTTGGGGTATTCAGATAGCACCCTGCTCCTATGGGTGGGGGCATGCACAAGACAAACCAGAACTACCTTTGAAACACAGAGCCTGCCATGTTGCATATAGGACAATCCACTTGATGCCAGTCTTGTGCCATTTTTATTTTATTTTTTACTTTTTTTTCTCCACAAATCTTTCAAATCTAACTCGAAATTAATTCCTGCCTCATTTGTCTGACATTTGCAGGAAGAACAGAATGTCATTTTTGCACTTTAATTTGCCATTTAGGAAGAACTTGCATTACTTATATTCAAAACTGGATTTGTTATCTTGCTTCCTCCCTCTTCAGGCTTATTTTATTTTCTGCAGATATTTGAAGTTGTTGTGACCTTCACAAAAACAGATTTGTTGCTGCATGGATCAGTAGCTTATTTGTAACCATATACTCAAGTATCAGCTCAGAGATAACGGTTTTCTACTTTGTGTTTTAATATATATTCAAGGCTGACATTTATATATGCTGACTCACTACCATCATAGCCTATATTGTTTTGTATGAACTGAAGCAACATTGATGAAAAAAAATCTACTCATAATTCTGGCATGCTTGTCAAATTGTCCTGTAAAACATGCCACTATAGTAAGAAATCAACTCAAATCATTAAGTCTCATTGTTGCTCATTAGGCAACTTGTTTTCAGTGAGGCTAATTTTGATGATAAACCTGTCACTGTGGGGCCAGAAGAAAAATATTTGCTATGGATGATGGGCATGTTTTAGGTTGATAAGAGAGAGGAGAGATGGGCCTTAATGTGGAAAAGCCTGAGTGCTGCTCTGTCCTCCCTACCTCGCTCTCTACCTCTCTCATTTGACCTCCGTAGCCCTGACATAACCTAACCCAACATAAAACGTCTCTTTTAGTCGACAACTACGGTTAAAATAAGGGCCAGTTTCACAGACATGGATTAAGCCTAGTCCTGGACTAAATGGAATTTTGAATGGAGATTGTCCATTGAAAGTACAATTTAGTCTTGAACTAGGCTTAATCCATGTCTGTGAAACTGGCCCTAAGTGTTATAGGAGTTAAACATAGTTTGATTTAATGACTTATGATGTGCATATTTCTGCCTTTGTTCACCCCTAGTATTATTCTATAAAAGGTTAAATTTGTTTATTTTTCTCTTATTGGACATGATCCACCCTCTGTAGCTCTTAAAATGAGGATTGTGTTACGTGACCATCCATAGCACTAAATTAATATGATAACATTTAATTCCTCTCTGTTACTAGTCGGTTTGATTTTGTGAAAGTAAAGATCCCCGGGACTGTACATGAGTTTTCATTGTGGGAGATTTAACATTTCATTTGCATGCACTAAATGTGAACTTCAGGGAACTGCAAATTATTCTTGTAGATCATTTATTTGAAAAGATAAAGGTGACAAAATAACATCTTATCTGTAGGAGGGGATGGGGGCTGGGGTAAATCTGATTTGTTCTAGTTTTTTTATTTGCCGCTTGCAGGTTTTGTTTCATGCCTTTCTCTGGCCTTAATCAGTGCCAATAATTTAAGAAGTAAAAAATTATTTTGGAAGCAGATGCAGGAAAACAGAAGATATATTCAGCAATAGTGAACTTTCATTTTGTACAATATGGTTTAATTTACTAGTGATATTGATTACAACGTTGATGTTAAGGATAAGAACTGACCTAATGTATTATGACAGTGGACATCTCTTTGTAAATGCGTCAGATTGTATCTGCAGGAAGTATTTTATCAATAATAAAGGTATACAGAAGTAATTGGTAGTCATATCATATTAATTAGGCTTAAGCTGAGCAACTTTGGTCATCCCTTGACTGTTCCTCTAGCACCACCATGAGGTTGAAAATTACATTTGTGATTTGAAATTAAATGTCCCTTCTACTCTGGACATTAAATTAACCACCTCACTCAGGATACATTAAATATGTCACAACATGAAATTGTAATAATTATTAAACCAAACCTGGTTTGAATCTTTAAAACAGAACCCATAATTGTATGATGTTGATGGGCATGAAAACATTTCAGTGCTTACATTTGCAACCGAATCAGACACTAATAAGTGATGCAAGCCTTTATATGATTTTCCAAGAATCAAGAAAATTCTAGACTTTTAGATTTCTAATTAGAAAAAGTTGAAAATCACAGGCTATCCAGCAGTACATTTAGTAATTAAAATAGCTCCACCATTACTTGCTGCAACATTAAAGTGAAATAAATTATCTAATAAAATAATATTAATATTAGCAAATGTCATTAACAAACATATAAAGGCTACAATAAGGTCTTAATTGATCCTAGTAGGGAAAACATACAAACTACTTGACACAAAGTATTTCAGCAACATTGAAGTGATGCTTACACAATAATGCATCAATAATTGTAGTACAATAATATATCTAGCCAATAATAATGGGCCATCCTTAACAATTAGTAGGCCTACTTTTACTTTTGGTACTTTAAGTAGGATTAGCCTATTATGCTGCAAATACTGCATATATTTTGCTTGTATTTGCCTTTGCATAAAAATCAATAAAATAAACTATATATTTTAAGGCGCGAGCATAGGGCGCGAGACAACAGTAGGCTACAGTGAAATTCCTCATTCATACAATGTCACACATTTTACGATGACCTATCACAACCCACGACACGTCCGGAAGGTCCAATCAGCGTTCGCGCTGCAGTCCGAGTGCCCGCCCTGTGTCACAGTATTAAATGAACGGGCGGACACGCTGAGAGATTTACTGCAGGGACAACAGAGGCTGTCTGAAGTCTTGATACTGACCTGGACCAACTACATCTGCAAAAATGGTTGATGCTTTCTGCGCTACATGGAAACTGGTCGACAGCCAGAACTTTGACGAATACATGAAATCACTTGGTAAGATAATTCATTTTATTCCTTGAAATAAAACATCATTGTGGTGTGAGCAATGTTGTATGTTGTGTTTGTGGATAGAAGTTGCTTATTTTTGCTCTAAAAAAAGAAAGAAAATAACTTAAATAAATGGCTGCCATTGTCTTAGTTTGTGTCCCAAATAATAAATTACAAAAAACAGTTGTATTTAATTATGTATTTCTTTATTTGTTTACAGGTGTGGGTTTTACCACAAGACAGGTGGGCAATGTCACCAAACCGACAGTAGTGATCAGCATGGACGGGGACAAAGTGGTGGTGAAAACCCTGAGCACCTTCAGGAACACAGAAGTCTCCTCCAAGCTAGGAGAGGAGTTTGATGAGACCACGCCTGATGACCGACATGTCAAAGTAAGCGGAGTGAAAGTCGGGGTGTAGCCTTCACTGTTACAATTGCTCAGGCTGAAATGGTTTATATGATGCTGTGTGTTTGTGTCTGCAGTCGACCTTCACCATGGATGGAGACAAGCTTGTGCAAGTGCAAAAGTGGGACGGCAAGGAGACCAAATTCGTCCGAGAAATCAAGGATGGAAAGATGGTGATGGTAAGAAGAAATAACATGATGGAGCATGATGTGAATCACTGTAGAGATTTGTGAACAACTTTTTGTAGGTTACCTGTAATTTGGGTTACATTTAAAAGTTTGTCGCTGCACTTTAACTTGCATCATACACAGAATGTATAATTTATTTTCTTTCCCAAAGCTAAAATGTCTTTTGCTTTTTTCTCCTCTCTGCCTCTCAGACTTTGAATTTTGAAGGAGTCCAGGCAGTCCGCTCATATGAGAAAGCCTAACTTTGCCATCCACTTGAATTGGAAAATAATCCCACTGCACTACAAGCAATCAACATGGTGTTCTCCCCTTTTTTAACAAAAGTGTTTTTACATCATGGAGTGATTTGTTTTTGATTTGTTGTTGAGATAAATAGTTTGGGGAATCTTTTGCAAGATACGTATTTTGTAAGAAATTAAAACAGTGGAGGTCCTGTGTGTATCACATGTGAGGAAGGGAAAAAAATAAACTGCTTGACTAAACTCTTTTTTCGGGATGTTTCTTCTTTTCTTTTCAATTGTCTACATTTCTTTTCAAAATCCTAAACCGTGGGAACAGTGCTCTCCCTGTGATGGGTCAGTTCCAGGTGACAGCTGCAGGCCAGAGCCGGCAGTGCAGCAGCAGCAGCCTGTGTGACCATTGAACTCAGGGGAATGAATGTCCTGTAGTAACCCCCCCCCCCCCCCCCAGATGGTCAGAGAGTGGTGGATAGGGTGGGGCGGGTGATGTCACACTGCCTCGGGATAATCCGCTTTTACTTGTGGTGTGATCATTACGCAGAGGCATCATTCGATGGACTGTGGACCAACCCTGAAAGCTGCTGCTGGCAAGACTGATGATAGACAGACAATTATAAGAGGGGACACTGTGCAAGGTGTATCCCACAAGAAGCACACATCTTTGTGGTCACCTGTTGGGGTTTATCATCTTTCACCTTGTGAAATGAGGACACTGTTTGAAACTCCCTAATGTATCCTTAGTCTTTCCCATATTCTAATAAGCTGAGCTAAAGCCTCCCTGTGTTGTGACCAGCCTACTGAGCAATGTGACTACAAGTGGCCATTCTTCTCATCTCAGCACAAGTTTCTGGCCACCTATGAATAGTATGCAACACAAAGAAACTGTGCTAACTAGAGTGGAATTCATTTGGCCGTTGCCCCCTGAATTAATTTAAATTAAAATGTATCTTAATGCTCTTGTTACAGTATGCCAAAATGCCCCTACTCTCACAAAACCAGGAAAAACATTTGCATAAGTATTTTGGGTGAAAGAAGACAATAGTTTTTGTCACAGTATGTCACAGCGCCACTGAGAACGGGGGGAGCTTAGCACGGTCCACTCTGGAGATAAGTGGAGAGGTAATAGTTTGGTGTAGCTTCTACTGTCCCCAGTGCACTTCCCAGGCAGGAGTCTTTGTGTGGAATCTGTGTCAGTGGTGTAAACTGACCTGTAGTAACCCCTTCCTCTGGCCTCATTAGAGAAATACAGTGGGACCATCTAGTGTACATCCTCTTCGTTTTGTCTCACCCTTATCATTTCCCATTCCAACACATGAACATCATACACTCACTGAGGAATGTGAGGTCATTGAAGGGGATTTAAAATGCAATGACAACACACATATAATACATGATGTAATTCCTTTATTGAATCTTTTATCAACTTTATTATGTTTTTGTTTGGCAAAAAAAAAAAATTAAGGGATTTATTATCCACCACACTAACAAACTAATACATACCTAAAATGTTGTGAGAACTTGAAATAGTAGTTTAATTCTACAGAGTTTAGTTGGTGGCCAGTCTAGCTGTTTCTTTGATGGGTTGATCTGTGGTGTTGGAATTTGGCTTTGTTACCTCAGTATTTAAAAAATCATGAAACTCTCGCAAAAATACTGCATGTTTATATGTGTAATCAAAACAATGAGGAGAATGTTGGCTATAATACAGATTCCTGCTTTTATTCTACCAATATCAATGATTTATGGAGAATTATCCAGTGATATAGTAACATCCAGCATTAGACAACTCTAATCTTAGATGAGAATAGCCTGATGATTTATAATGATGAAATGGGAGGATGATCTAGATTATCCAAATATCTGGATTTAGAAATCCACTATTACATGGGAAGGTGTTTTAAAATGAATTCAATTTACAATGTTAGGATTAATAACATAAATATGTAAGTATGTCAGTGGTGATTTTATACCACTGAAGCCAGGGAGTAAAACACCATACTTTTCATGACGTCTTAGTGTTACAAATCTTTAGATCTTAAAATAAAGACAAAAAGTACAAAAGAAACACTTGCATTGCTATGTTGTAATGTCAAATCTCTGCTATTCACAAGTATAAGGACAATGTAATTGACAAATGGTACAAAATGTAATTTTAATTTGAGTTAAAGATCAGATTCAGTAGCAATTGTTCAGGGATAAAACTTTCCATTTATTTGACTATTTATTTACAGTGAGATTATTCCAGTAATGAATGGTGAGATACTTATGTCATGTTAGAAACACAATTGAGGGACAAATGTCATTCATCGGTGTCAAATATATTCAAGTAGGCTATTTAGTGATACCATTCTCAAAGTTGAGGAAGAAAATGTCACAAAAACATTCGAGAGCATAAAACGGAAACACACACACGTCATGCAAACACCTTTCAAGGTCTCTCCGACAAACATACAGTCTTTTAATAACTGAAAAAAATTAAAAATGTATGTATTGCACATGTTCAACTGTTTAAAGTGGGTCTGCAAATTGAAATTAACATGATTGAAACAAATATTTTTTCTTTTGTCTCTGTGAATGAAAATGTCTGTTTTTCTACACAATCAACATCATCTTTACTAAAAATACAATAATATAAGAAAAAATCAAAGACACCATCTTTATGGGACTAAGCCACATCATAACTTAACCAGTAATAGAGGCGCATCGCCATACAACTCAAGCTTTTACAGTACAGTTACTGGAGCCTGAGCTCACTGTGAGCTACAGAGGGTCTAATGCACCATCTATGAATTAATAAAGTGTGTTTCTATTATTTTAACAATAAAAAAGTGGATTATTTTTCATCAGATTTGGGATTAGTGACACAAGCTGTAATAACTGTGTTCTATGCAGCATATGGAGCCAAATCTCAAGAGCCATATGTAAACAGCAGCTGGTACAGGCTGAAAATGAATGCACCAGTTTACGTCTGAGGTCATTCACCCAGTCACATGACGCACAGATGTAGCCACGTTAGCAACATTCAGGTTGTTAAATATGATCTTGCAGCTCTCTTGTCCTCATTCTTCAGAGATTTCAAACACATGACTTGGATTTCATTTCTGACCAATTACAGTATTCAAAGTCTGAAATCATGTAACATCACATGCACAGGATACTCATAATCTCTAATAAGACACCTGTTACCAAGATGTACTAATATGAGATATGCTTTGCCATGTAATATGTTAAGAAACATAACATAGATAATACTTTTCAAATGCTTTATGAAGTCAACTTGGAACATCTTTCTTTCTAAAATATTTTCAGGAACTTTATAGTTTGTGAAAATATTGTGCTCAACAAGATGTGCTCAACAAGTTTGCAAAAATATATTGTTTTCCTTAGGTTGTACAACCTGTCAAAAAGCCACTGACTAGTGGCTAGTTACAGCGGGGTTTTGGTCTATCAAGGAATTGCTGCTAGCCACAGCAGCCAATCCCTTTTTTTACTGTCAAAAATAAATAAATCGTCACCTGTTTCCCAACTTGAAAAACATATTTTGATAACGGTGCAAGAAAAGACTTGAACTCTCCCACAAGTAGTATCACATAATCTTATTATGGAACAAATCTGATACCTTAAAGTTAGAACAGCTTAATCTGAACTCAAACTTTGTTGGGACTGTGGGGTTTTTTTTTTTCTAGCACCGATGACAAAATGAGGAGCTGGTGCACGTGTGTACAGTTCAATAAGACTTTATAGGTAGTGTTTCATCTAAACATTTGGGAGCTCTCATATACAGTGCATGGTCATTCCTTTTGACACTTAACAAGTAGACTGAAACAAAAACAACTTTCCTTGTTCGTACCCATTGGAGAAAAAACAGGAATATGTGTGAAAAGTTCTTTCGAAACGACTGAAATAATACAAATAAATCATAATGCATTAATATTGTAAATGCCCAATTGATGATTCAAGGGTTGAAAGCAGGATTAAAAACGTTGCCATCTACAATACAAAGAAGACAGAAGATAAAATAACACAGATCACTGAGGATAAAACTGTATGTTTAATTATTGTACAAACCGCATTTCAAGTAAATATGGTCTTAGAGGAATTCAACCCCTTGAATCAGCAAATGTGGCTATATTTGTACAGGTTTACTGTGTATTTGGACATATTCTACACTATGTTCCTTCCTTAAAAAATGCACCTTCTCATGTATTGACATGTGTTGCTGTAAATACCTAAATTAACTAACCAAAAAATGTGTATCTTACTTTGAAATGCTCTCATGATATCCACCTTTCAAAATAATTGAACAGACACACAGCCTTAAAAATGAAGAAAAAGATAAAAGGAATGACACTTGCATATATTTGGTATGAGAGCTCAACCAAATCTGGAAATTTGAAAAAATAAAATCGATCCATCACATTTAAATCACCCATCATCCTTTGCTGTCCAACAGCAGTAAAAGGCAAGCTGCGTTTCAGCAGCTACGGGGCATGAGGTGATGTGATGTGACCTTGTCGTTATCGGTGATTTGAGTAAATCGTAAACCTCAGACTGGATTCAGACTGATGATTCAAACTTGAAACGGTGAGAAGGCGTAGAACGGAAACTGAGCCTCTTCCTCGTCCACAAAGAAGCACTGGAAGTAAGGCATCTCATCTGCGTAGGGAGTCACAGGACAGCAGAATGTATAACTGTACAGCCTAGTACAGTATGTTCCTCAACTCTCTACTATTCTCTCTATACTCTCTCTACTCTCAGAGGATTTTTCACTGTGAGAAGTGGAACTTGTACTTACCCTCCATGAGAATGTTGTCTGATAGCAAAGGCTCTGCAATGAAAAAGAGAACACAATGTTAATCATAAAACATTACAGTGTAACATTACCTTATATGACGGCATCCCTACAGTACCTTTTACTTTCTCTTCCTTGGCAACTTTCTTCTCTGCAGCTTTTTCTACAACAAAAACAAGATTTTTTGAAATAAGAAGTAATGATGTAGCCTACTTTAAAAAAACACTCAGAATTGAATTGCTAAGCAAATATCGATACCTTTCTTTGCAGGCTCCTGTATCTCTTTGAGAACTCTGTCCACTGTGAATGGAAGATTAATAACTATTATTAGTCAACAATTCAAGCTGCTTCTACTATAGATTCTGGCGTACAGACATTTTTCTGGATTTGATGATACCTTTAGCTTTCTCTTCTTTGGTTGCCTTCTTTTCAACAGGTTTTTCTGAAAAAAAAGTTAAGAAATCAAGAAGGTTGTTTTTGTCCATTGAGTTATTCAGCAGTGTGCATTAGCACGGGTAGAGTAAATTGTTTGTTTGGTCATAAAGTTACAGTGGATAACATACCTTTCTTTGAAGGCGCTGCTTCTTTAAGAACTCTGTCCTCTGCTGTAAATCACAAGGAGTTACAAATAATTTTTTTTCAATATTGTTTGTTTTGTTCGTATTTTGCCAAGGTGTTTTCCATACATTTTTAGATTATTGTAGATCTATTCATGTAATTAAACACTACTCAAAGCTGACTGTATGAGGTACCTTTCTTTGTTGCACTGGGTTTGACCTTTTCTTTTAAAACCTCGGGCTCTGTTTCACAAATATTAAACAAACACAAGAATTACAACATTGTTTCATTGCCAGGCAAAAGAAGGTTTCAGAATTATCGTCTCCCAGCAACATTTAAGATTGACTTTATCTTTGTTGCAGTTGTAAGCCAGTGCAGCATGTGCATATTTTTGTGATGACGGAGCTGTTGGCTGTCTTATTTACTGTAGCATATTTTCAAAAAGATATACATGTTGTTCTGAAAATACATGAATAAGATACCATGGCAGAGCAAACGTTGAAAACATCTCCACCAAGAACATTTTTAGGGATGTTAAAACTACTGTACTTACATGCAAGATACTGGAAAATATTACCAAACTTTCATTAGAATGATCATCTACAGTATCTCACAAAAGTGAGTACACCCCTCACATTTCTTCACATTTTTCTTTATATCTTTCCATGCGACAACACTGAATAAATGACACTTTGATACAATGTAAAGTAGTCAGTGTACAGCTTGTATAACAGTGTAAATTTACTGTCCCCTCAAAATAACTCGACACACAGCCATTAATGTCTAAACTGCTGGCAACAAAAGTGAGTACACCCCTTAGAAAAATTTTACAAATTGGGCCCAAAGTGTCAATATTTTGCTTTGCCATCATTATTTTCTAGCACTGCCTTAACCCTCTTGGGCATGTAGTTCACTAGAGCTTCACAGGTTGCAACTGGAACCCTCTTCCACCCATTTATGACAGCATCACAGAGCTGGTGGATATTAAAGACCTTGCGCTCCTCCACCTTCTGTTTGAGGATGCCCCAAAGATGCTCAATAGGGTTTAGGTCTGGAGACATGTTTGGCCAGGCCATAACCTTTACCCTCAGCTTTTTTAGCAAGCCACTGGTCGTCTTGGAGGTGTGTTTGGGGTCGTTATCATGTTGCAATACCACCCTGCGGCCCAGTTTACGAAGGTTGAGTGCACGTGGTCAGCGTCGTACACAGAGGTTGGCTTTGGAAAATAGACGTATGAGTGCTGCCAGCATTGCTGAAGGGCTTGAAGGGGTGGGGGGTCAACCTGTCAGTGCTCAGACCATACGCCGCACTCTGCATCATACTGGTCTACATGGCTGTCATCCCAGAAGGAAGCCTATTCTAAAGATGATGCACAAGAAACCCCACAAAAAGTTTGCTGAAGACAAACAGACTACGGACATGGATTACTGCAACCATGTCCTGTGGTCTGATGAGACCAAGATACATTTATTTGGTTCAGATGGTGTTAAGAGTGTGGAGCGGCAACCAGGTGAGGAGTACAAAGACAAGTGTGTCTTGCCTATAGTCAAGCATGGTGGTTGGAGTGTCATGGTCTGGGGCTGCATGAGTGCTGCCAGCACTGGGGATCTACAGTTCATTGAATTCTAACATGTACTGTGACATACTGAAGCAGAGCATGATCCCCTCCCTTCATAAACTGGGCCGCAGGGCAGTACTGCAACATGATAACGACCCCAAACACACCTCCGAACGACCACTGGCTTGCTAAAGAAGCTGAGGGTAAAGGTTATGGACTGGCCAAGCATGTCTCCAGTCTTAAACCCTATTGAGCATCTTTGGGGCATCCTCAAACGGGAGATGGAGGAGCGCAAGGACTCTAATATCCACCAGCTCCTTGATGTCGTCATGAATGGGTAGAAGAGGGTTCCAGTGGCAACCTGTGAAGCTCTAGTGAACTACATGCCCAAGAGGGTTAAGGCAGTGCTAGAAAATAATGATGGCAAAGCAAAATATTGACACTTTGGGCCCAATTTGTAAAATTTTTCTAAGGGGTGTACTCACTTTTGTTGCCAGCAGTTTAGACATTAATGGCTGTGTGTCGAGTTATTTTGAGGGGACAGTAAATTTACACTGTTATACAAGCTGTACACTGACTACTTTACATTGTATCAAAGTGTCATTTATTCAGTGTTGTCGCATGGAAAGATATAAAGAAAAATGTGAAGAAATGTGAGGGGTGTACTCACTTTTGTGAGATACTGTATAAGCTTTAGATTTGTAGACAAAAATCAATTTCCTGGTATTCTGTCAATGATTGTCTGTAAATCTAAGATTTATTACAGAATATTTTTCTTGCTGAATAAAATCTCAATTTAGATTGTAACACTCACATTCGGCAAGAACGTATTCTTATTCTTCAGCAGCTTCTACTTTTATAGATTGTAATCAGAGGACATGCTGTACTCAGATTACCACTACTGGTTAAATGAATTGCTGCCACTACTAAATCTACACACATGTACCTTTCTTCACACGGACTGGTTTGGTCTTTTCCTTAGAAATGGCTGAATCATAAGGAAGAAATTGATAAAACATACTGCTCTTTAAAAAATCTGTGGCAGTATTGCTGGCAGCATATGTAGATTAAAGACTGCAAAATGTACTGGATTGTTAGCACTTTGGTTCTTGAGTCATATAAACCTGCTCTAAATTAGGGTGATATGTAGAATAATAGATGTTATTGTTCCAGACACCCTACCTTTCTTTACTGCAGTGAGTTTGTCCTTTTCTTTACGAGTCTCCGGTTCTGCAAAAGGGAAATCAAAACGTAAGAAATGGACAATCGGAAGACAGAGCTTGATAATTAAAGCCCCAACAGTTAATTTCAAGACATTGCATATTTCTACGGAAGCCGAGGATGGCCATGCTTACCATAACTTTTAATGCCATTATGTATGTATGTAAAAAATAACTAACTTGCCCTTTTTCTCAAGATCACAAGATTATTGAGAACTCGATTAATATCATTAAAATTAGCTTTGTTTTCTTGAGATCAGGAAATAATGAACTCAAGAGGTAACACATTTTTGTGATAATGATGGTTGACTCGAGATAACAAGATAATTAACCCATGATCTATAAAAACTGTATTTAACATATTAAGTAATAAGAGAGAAGAGTATTATGTTTTCTCATTGACCGGCGAATACAAGCTCTGCTTTATCACAAGATATTGGCATTAAAAAAATAATTGCAAGCACGGTCATTCTTGGTGAAAAAAATGTGATCTTCATTGAGCAGAAACTGAATTTGTGGCTTTCCCATTAGCTTCTGATTTGGGCATTTCTGCAAAACAATGATCTAAAGTGTGCTTTCATACGTGTATTTTTATACGTTAAGATAAATAAAATAGGCATGTCATTTAGTTTTACCTCTTCCGAATCACATTTCAACATTGAAGACACATTTTTCACGTTTGTTATGCAGCACTTTGCAGAACTACCTGCTACACCTATCCAAACAAGCACTCAGTATTTCTATGCATCACTGCATGGAAACAGCTGTTTGCAAATGGAGCTGCTGCAGATAAATCACTCCCTGTTCACTCTCATAATGTCCTCTACAATGATTTAGTGTCACATAGGCAAAGTGCTTCTTTCCCTTAGTGAGCGACCCAATTAGAGCTTTTACAGAATACTGTGACCTACATTGTGTGACTAGATCACCAAACTGTAAATACAATCCCACACTGTTTATATGGATTACTGCTCCCACTGAAGCACCACTAATGTACCTTTCTTCACATGGACTGGTTTGGCCTTTTTCCTCAACAAAGCTGAGCCATCAGGGAGGAAATGCAATCAATACATGTTTGACATTTGTGCTCATTAAAGGAAAATGCTGTAGTTATAGAGCAGTGGGGTTTGCAACAAAAATGTATCTTAAAGTGTATGTATTTGTTACTTTTAATGACAATGTAATTTGAGAAGTCACTGTTGTTTTTTTGTACCTTTTGTAACAGCTGGTTTCACTTTGTCCTCTGGTACTTTGGGCTCTGAGTAAATAAGAATGTAAGCGTTTATTGATAAGCGTTAAATAGTTTTGTTGTTATT
Source organism: Hyperoplus lanceolatus (assembly GCA_026929865.2). Classification (NCBI taxonomy): domain Eukaryota; kingdom Metazoa; phylum Chordata; class Actinopteri; order Uranoscopiformes; family Ammodytidae; genus Hyperoplus; species Hyperoplus lanceolatus. The sequence goes on along the minus strand of CM049408.1, from coordinate 21,178,865 downwards.
AAGTGTGATAACAAGTTATAGTTGCTTTAGGAATATTACAGCACTATAATATACTCTCATTTGCCAGTTCATTATGTGGACCTTTCTAAGACAAATGCAGTATAATTGTTTACCTTATACAATTCAACAGCATCATAAACTACAGCCTCCAAAATCATCCTATTGTTGAATCATCAACTCCCTAAAACTTTCAACAAGAACTGAACATTATAACTTCCATTTACTGCTGTATTGTTGTTTTAGATATGTGTACCTTATAAACTGCCCATTGAGTGTTGATGATATATATATATTTTTTAATAATCTACAACCCCAGAAAATCATCTGCAAGCAAATCAGCAGCCGGCTACCGTTCCTCTTTAGGAGAGATTGGACGTTTTCTTTCTGTGTTTCAGCCACTGGTTTAGAAGGAACTTATTCAAGTGGAATACAATTTAACTATTGGAACTAAATATTAATATGAAATACTATGTCTTGTCGATGATAATATTTACCTTTCTTTTCGGTAGCTGCCTTCTCCTTTGCAGGTGCTGATTATATCACAGGATAAAATTATGTAAAATTTTACCGTAAAGGATAGTTAGCTTTTTTGCCAAATAATGATGGATTATATCTGCATTACCTTTTTTGGCCAGAGCTGGCTTGGCCTCAGGTTCTAAAGAGAAAGAAGACAAAATATGCAGGATGGTGATTCTTGCTTTTTGTGACAGTCGTACTGATGAACGAAACAATTAAATTAAATCACATTTTTGAAAGACCGGAGTGAGATGTTTGCTAATCAAGCATAACAAACTAGCCTGGACATGTATTTATTCTATGGGAGGTGGTAGAGTATAACTGAACACTACCTTTCTTGGAGGTTTTTGCCTTCTCTTTGTCAACAGCTTCTACAGTGAAAAAGGAAAAATATCACAATAACTCTATTTGAAAAGCTACAAGTCTAAAAAACACTTAACACCCATACAATGTGTCAGTTTGTTCACATGTCACTAAATTAACAAAACATTCTGGGATATCACATATTTGATTTCTTTGACATTGGGTAACCGTTGCCATTTTGAGCTGTGTTTTTATTGTGTGGCAATAGCATGTAGCTGGGATGAGCATTTCATCAGCAGTACATTTAGCAACCAGCTACTAAATCACTACAGAAACACACTTGGCTGCATACCTTTCTTTTTATCAGCAGATCTACGTTTTGCTTTGATAACAGGTGCTAGAAAAATACATAGCCCGATTAATTCTAATGTGATAAACCACAGAGAAACCACTGTTACAAAACCACAATCTGATAATATTTGAAATAGAGACAAATACATTGTGAAATTCATGAAAAACACTTAAGACATGCAAACCTTTTGCTGGCTCGGCTTTCTTCTCCTTGATAACCTCTGCTTCTAAAGAAAAAGATAAAAACAAAACATTCCGACAAGTTGGTAATTCCCACGTTATTAAAGCTAATTTAAGCAGTTTATTTACATACTTAAATGCCTGGCACTGGCACGTAAATCAAGCATTTAGACTACAAGTGGTTTAATAATCACACTGTCAAAATTAAAAATAATATCTAAATTAAATGAATCATGTATGATGTGTTAAACTAGTTTAATCGCTTTTAATCACCTTTTTTTGTCGGTGCTGGTTTGACTTTCTCTTTTGGAGTTATTGGCACTATGAAAGGAGGAAATATGACAGAAAGATGGGTTGAGTCACAAAACAGTGAAAACACCAAGGCACTCCTATTGAAAAAAGTAAAAAAGCCTTTATTGATGCGGCTACTGCATGGCAAAAAGTATAGAAAAACGCATCGGTTGAGTGTTTCAAAAATAAATAAATAGGGATTCACTAAAATTAAAAATTAAAAGCAAAAAATAACAGTTTTGAAATTGTTTAAATTACGAACTTGTAATGGATGCTGAGCAGTTTGCATTGAATAATAAAGGCACACTGTAGTGGTGAGCATAAAAATATTCAAGTCAGCAATGTAAACAAACAGATGCACCTTTCTTCAGTGGAACCACCTTGACCTTTTCCTTTGTTAGGGACACATTTTTATGCAACACTTCTGCCCCTGTAGAAAAAAAACAATGAATGAGAAGGAAAATCAACCATTTTTTTAAACGTTAAATCCATTTGCGTCTTCTTACCTTTAACGACTGCTGCTTTAGTCTTGAGTGGAGCAAGTTCTTCGGAAAAAAAGGTTTGTCTTTACAAATGATAACTTGATAAATTGGAATGATTAAGCTAAATACACAGATCCCTCTTACCCCTCTTTGCCAGAACTGCTTTGGACTGTTTTGAAACCTCAGCTGCTGAAGAAAACATAGTACACAATGTTCAGTATGCAAAACATACAACATCATTACCATTTTGACCTTTAAAATGGTTAAATTGTGCCATACTCGTCTTTACAGGGACTGCTTTGACTTTTTCTTTTGGCACATTGACTTCTAGAAAAGAACATATAGGTGCCAGCTTAGAATCATCAACTTGCTTAACATGAAAGGATCTGAAACCAATGAAACTTCTCAACCAATACAAATTACCTTTTTTCACAAGCACTATCTTGACTCTCTCTTTCACCAGAGAGGCGTTTTTGGGAGTGCCCTCGTGTGCTGTGAGCAGAAAGCCACACATAATACACAAGTTATTTTAGTTCAAGATGAAGTTAGTTTGATATTTTTATGTAAATTATGAAATGCAAAACTCTTACATTTTTTCAAGGTTACTGGTTTGGCCTTTTCTTTAGCAGCAACTTCTGAGTGTCAAAAACACAATGTTTTTTACAGTAGGATGGTATTATATCCATTGCGACAATAAATCATTGGTAATTAAAACATTATTGTAACTTAAAAACGTATAATTGGTGTGTTACCTCGATTTGGAGGGGCTGCTTTGGCCTTTTCCTTTGGAGCCTCTGCATAACAAAGTAGGACAAAAAGTTAGTGCAACATTGCAATTGGAAAATCCTAAGACAACAATTCGGGAGTTTAAGGTTTTCCTCATAGGAGGAATGTCTGCTGAACTACTTTATTAGGTACACCTATCTTAAACTAATGAACACTTACTATCACTCCTGTAAATTCTGCCCTCATGAAGGTCTTCATTTTCAGTTTGACAGTTTAATAAAAGATTTAACAGAAAGATCAATAGCTTTTTGTGCTGTTGCATTTTATAGAGAAATGTCTATTTTATTTAGCCTCATTGATATAAATGGGGTAATTTAAGTGTGTTTGAGTTATTTATAAAAAAAACTCTCTATAGCATCACTGAGTCTTTGCATTACCTGATGTAACAGGTTTAGATTTTTGCTGTGGTTCATTCTTGGGCTCCTTGTGAGCTGCTACTAGTGAAACAATCTAACAATATATACATAAAAAAGAAGATGATTAGCTCATCATGGCTAGGTCATGGCTACTCTATGCCAACCATAACTTGCGTGAGACAAGGACAACACAAGGTTAAAAGATGGTGCTATTCAATCTGTCGCCTGATATGTCAGGTACTTATCATCATGTAAATCATTTAAGTTCTAAAAAATAAAAAAGGGGAGTGATAGGATACATGTTTTGTACGTAATATACATGTGTTATTAGTAGGACATCAGTTTAAACTACTCTTTATTCCCTTTGATACATGTGTAAAGATTCAGTAATTTCCTATTGTTCATGGAAGTGAACTGCTACTTACCTGTTTTTGTAACATTAAGATGTTCCTTCTTTAGGACAGGAACTATCTGCTTTTTCACAACTTTTGGCATCTTTACTGCCCTCTTGGGTTCATCAGCTGAAATGAACAGCAGAAAGATTATACTATAATTTCAGTTAAATGCAGGGTTTTTTAATTTAATTTAGGTTTTTGCGGAATTATGAATTATGAGCGCAAAACAACAACTAATATTTAAACAACTTGTTGTGAGCTTTGTCAATACAAAACTCGCCAAAATGCTCTGCAAACATAAATGGTATTGATAAATACTCAGGTTTAGATCAGGGAGGCTGTTCCTCCCAATCACCACTCTCCAGGTGTCTCCATCATTGCCAATGTGCGTTTTGAATTCACCCAGCAGAACTATGGAGTACCCTTACAGACTTCCACCAGTCACAACTCTTTTGGTTTTACAGTCCATAAGGTCTTTATGAACTATTCTTAGTCAGGCCCCTCACCTGAGACCATTTGTAATTGGAGACCCTACCGGGAGCCACAGGCTCCCAGTATCACAGCCCACAAGGTTCATGGGGACACACAAACATCTCCACCGTAAGGTGATGGTTCACAGAGGAAGAGTAAATGTATCTTGCGTAATTGCTAAAAAATTATATTGCTAGCCTGTCCGTACCTGTTTTGGTGTCGTTCTTCTTTACATTTTCTTTATCTATGGGACTCTTCTTGATTTCTTTCTCCTCTTTAGAAGGCTTACTATGTTCTGTTCCTTCCTTAGAGATCTTTGGTTCCTTTTCCTCTATGGGAATCTTCTTAACTCCTTTATTTTCCTTGGAAGGTTTCTCTGGTTCTTGTTTTTCTTCAGAGTGTGGTAATGGTACTGTCCTTTCTTTGGAAGGCTTCTCTTGTTTCCCCCCCTCTTTTAGCTCTTTAGAAGACTTAACTGGTTGTTTCTTCTCTTTTGAGATCTTTTCTAATGCTTCTTTTGTAGGCTTTGCTGCTTTGTTCTCTTCTTTGGGAGGCTCTTTAACTTCTTTGGCCTCTTTAGTTGGTTTTTCTTGTTCCTTTTCTTCTTTGGATATATTCCTTGGTTGTATTTTTTCTTCAAGATGTGTTTTCACCTTTGTAACCTCTTTAAGCTTAGTTGGTTCTTTCTCTTTTTTGTGAGGTTTTTCCTCCACAGAAGTCATTTTATATTCTTTGTCTTCCTTGGAAGGCTTTGCTTCTTTCTTCTCAACCTCTTTTCCCAGTTGTTCTTTCGCTGGTTTCTTAATTTCTATCTCTTCCTTAGGTGGCTCCCTTTCTTTCTTCTCCTCCTGAGAGAATTTTTTCAAATATTTTATTTCCTTAGGTTTCTTTACTTCTTTCGTCTCTTTCTCTACTTTCTCCTCTTGAGGCTTTATTTTTTCCTCTTCCTTAGATCGTTTCAAGTCTACTTTAGGTGGTTTCTTGACTTCCTTTTCCACTTTAGGAGGTATCCTGACTTCTACCTCTTCTTTGGAAGGTTTCTTGACTACCGTCTCTTCCTTAGGTAGTTTCTTGATCTCCTTCACCTCTTTGGGAGGTATCTTGACTTCTACTTCTTTTGTAGGTGTTTTTTGTGTTTCCTTCTCCTCTTTAATTGGTTTCTTGACTTCTTTGTCTTCTTTAAGTGGTTTCTTGGTTACCTTCTCTTCCTTAGGTAGTTTCTTGATCTCCTTCACCTCTTTGGGAGGTATCTTGACTTCTACCTCTACTTTAGAAGGTTTCTTGACCTCTTTCTCTTCTTTGAGTGGTTTTACGAATAGGTTCTCTTCTTTGGTGGGTTTCTTGACTCCTACCTCCTCTTTAGGTAGTTTCTTTGTCTCCTTCACATCTTTGGGAGGTATCTTGACTTCTACCTCTTTGGAAGGTTTCTTGACTTCTTTCTCTTCTTTAAGTGGTTTCACGACTAACTTCTCTTCTTTGTGTAGTTTCTTGGTCTCATTCACCACTTTGGGAGGTATTTTGACTTCTACCTCTTCAGTAGGTGGTTTCTGTGCTTCCTTCTCCTCTTTAATTGGTTTCTTGACTTCTTTGTCTTCTTTAAATGGTTTCTTGACTACCTTCTCTTCTTTAGTTAGTTTCTTGGCCTCCTTCACATCTTTGGGAGGTATCTTGACTTCTACCTCTTCTTTAGAAGGTTTCTTGACTTCTACCTTTTCTTTAGAAGGTTTCTTGACTTCTTTCTCTTCTTTAAGTGGTTTCGTGACTACCTTCTCTTCTTTGGTGGGTTTCTTGACTCCTACCTCCTCTTTAGGTAGTTTCTTGGTCTCCTTCACATCTTTGGCAGGTATCTTGACTTCTACCCCTTTGGAAGGTTTCTTGACTACCTGCTCTTCTTTGGTTAGTTTCTTGGTCTCCTTCACCTCTTTGAGAGGTATTTTGACTTCTACCTCTTCTTTAAAAGGTTTCTTGACTTCTTTCTCTTCTTTAAGTAGTTTCTTCACTACCTTCTCTTCTTTAATGGGTTTCTTGACTCCTACCTCTTCTTTAGGTAGTTTCTTGGTCTCCTTCACATCTTTGGGAATAACCTTAACTTCTACCTCTTTGGAAGGTTTTTTGACTTCTTTCTCTTCTTTAAGGGGTTTCATGACTACCTTCGCTTCTTTGGGTAGTTTCTTGGTCTCATTTACCTCTCTGGGAGGTATCTTGACTTCTACTTCTTCTTTGGAAGGTTTTTCATTTTCTTTCTCTGCCCTGTGAGGTTTCTTAGCTTCCTTCTTCTCCTTAGGTGGCTTCTCTTCTTTAAGTGGTGTCTTCAAGGACCACGTAACCACTTCTTTAGGTAGTGGCTTAGTCTCCTTCACATCTTTGGGATATGCCTTGACTTCTACCTCTTTTTTGGAAGGTTTCGTAGTTTCTTTCTCTTCCCTGTGAGGTTTCTTAGCTTCTTTCTCTGCTTTAAGTGGTTTCTTGACTACCTTCTCTTCTTTAGCGGGTTTTTTGACTCCTTTGTCTTCTTTAGGTAGTTCCTTTGTCTCCTTCACAACTTTGGGAGGTATCTTGACTTCTACCTCTTTGGAAGTTTTCTTGACTTCAATCTCTTCTTTAAGGGGTTTCATCACTACCTTCTCTTCTTTGGGTAGTTTCTTGGTCTCATTTACCTCTTTGGGAGGTATCTTGCCTTCTAATTCTTCTTTGGAAGGTTTTTCATTTTCTTTCTCTGCCCTGTGAGGTTTCTTAGCTTCCTTCTCCTCCTTAGGTGGCTTCTCTTCTTTAAGTGGTGTCTTCAAGGACCACGTAACCACTTCTTTAGGTAGTGGCTTAGTCTCCTTCACATCTTTGGGATGTGCCTTGACTTCTACCTCTTTTTTGGAAGGTTTCGTTGTTTCTTTCTCTTCCCTGTGAGGTTTCTTAGCTTCTTTCTCTTCTTTAAGTAGTTTCTTGACTACCTTCTCTTCTTTAGCGGGTTTCTTGACTACTTCTTCTTCTTTATGTAGTTTCTTGGTCTCCTTCACATCTTTGGGAGTTGTCTTGACTTCTACCTCTTTTTTAGAAGGTTTCTTGATTTCTTTCTCTTCACTGTGAGGTTTCTTAGCTTCCTTCCCCTCTTTAGGTGGTTTCTTGACTTCTTTCTCTTCTTTAAGTGGTTTCCTGACTCCTTTCTCTTCTTTAGGTAGTCGTTTGGTCCCCTTCACCTCTTTGGGGGTTATTTTGACTTCTACCTCTTCTTTGCAAGGTTTCATGACTTCTTTCCCTTCTTTAAGTGGTTTCTTGACTACCATTTCTTCTCTAGGTGGTTTCTTGGCCTCCTTCACCTCTTTGGGGGTTAGCTTGACTTCCACCTCGTCTTTGGAAGGTTTCTTGTCTTCTTTCTCTTCTTTAATTGGTTTCTTGTCCTCTGTTACCTCTTGTGGATGTATCTTGACTCCTACCTCTTCTTTAGGTGGTTTCTTGGTTTCCTTCTCTTTGATTGATTTATTAACTTCTTTCTCTTCTTGTTGTAGTTTCTTGGCCTCCTTCACCTCTTTGGGAGGTATCTTGACTTCTACCTCTTCTATGGAAGGTTTCCTGACTTCTTTCTCTTCTTTTCGTGGTTTCTTGAATTTTACCTCTTCTTTATGTGGTTTCTGTGCTTCCTTCTCTTTAATTGGTTTCTTGACCTCTTTCTCTTCTTTAATTAGTTTCTTGACTTCCTTCTCCTCTTTGATTGGTTTCTTGATCTCCTTCTCCTCTTTGGGAGGTATCTTAAGTTCTAGCTCTTCTTTGGAAGGTTTCTTGACTCCTACATCTTTAGTTAGTTTCTTGGTCTCCTTCACATCTTTTGGAGGTATCTTGACTTCCACCTCTTCTTTAGAAGGTTTCTTGGCTACTTTCTCTTCTTTAATTGGTTTCTTGACTTCTTTCTCTTCTGTATGTGGTTGCTTGGTGTCCCTTCCCTCTTTGGAAGACTTCTTGACTTCTTTCTCTTCTTTAAGGGGTTTCTTGACCTCCAAAACTTGTTTGGGAGGTATCTTGATTTCTACCTCTTCCTTTGGTGGTTTCTTGGCTTCTTTCTCATCTTTGGGAGGTATCTTGATGTCCACCTCTTCTCTAGAATGTTTCTTGGCTTCCTTCTCCTCTTTAGGTTGTTTTTTGACTTCTTTCTCTTCTTTAATTGGTTTCTTGACTACCTTCTCTTCTTTAGGTGTTTTCATGGCCTCCTTTGCCTCTTTGGGTGGTATCTTGGCTTCTACCTCTTCTTTGGAAGACTCCTTGACTTCTGTATCCCCTTTAATTGTTTTCTTGATTTCTTTCTCTTCCTTGGGAGGTTTCTTAGCTTCTTTGTCCTCTTCAGGTGGTGTCTTAACTTCTTTCTCTTCTTTCATTGGTTTCCTAATATTTATCACCACTTTAGATGGTTTCTTGACTTCTTCTTCAACTTTAGGGAGTTTTTGGGCCTTCTTTTCTTCTTTGGGAGGTTTATGTGATTCCTTCTCTTTAAGTAGTATGTCAACTTCCTTCTTTTCTTTGGTAGGTGTCTTGACATCTATCACCTCTATATGTGGTCTCTTTTCTTCCATTCCTTCTTTATGGGGTTTATTGACTTCCTTGTCCTCTTTGGAAGGTTTTTTGACTTCTTTCTGTACTGTGGTTGGCTTCTCTAATTCTTTCTTTTCTTCTTTTTTGTCTATTGAAGGCTTTGATTCGGTCTCCTTTTTCGGTTCTTCATCTAAAAGTAATCAGCAAAGTGTCAGTTTTTTATGTACTGCATGTTGTCCCAAACAGACACAGGTTCATGTGCATGTACTGTAAAACTAGGTTAATGAAACATAAATATTTCTTTGGAGAAACAGTTTTTCTATTATGTAATAGCAGCCGTGTCATTACCTTTGGGCTTCTCTTGCTCTATTTTGAGGGATTTGATCTCCTCCCTGCGTTTTTCTTTTTTAGGTTTTGTCAGTGCGGGCTTGTCAAGTTTGTCGTCCTCTTTTTCCTCCTCCTTTTCAGTTTCTGTTGCTTTAAGGTCTGTAAGCAACAATAAATCTTTATATGCAAAACTGTCTAGTGTTCTTGTGAAAGAGCACATTCTTGTTGCTATTCCAACTGATGAATTTAATTAGAACATTAAGAAATATAAAATTGGTGTTAGGAGTAAGCAACATGAGGTGCACAGGTTTTCCAGTTTACCTTTGATAACCGCATCTTTTATTTCTTCTACTGCATGTCTTTCCTTTGCATCGTGGAGAACTAAATGATATCATACAGAAATAGTTAAAAATCAACTGTGCATAACAGTGCAGTACCGACTAGTCATCTGACCTGTTGTATAGTCATCTTGACAAATAATCATGCTGAAATAAGTAATAGAAGCGCTGCAGAGCTAAAAACATAAAATCAAAACCAAAAACAAACCAAATGCTAGATAATATTAAAATGTTAACAAAATCCGGCCTTGGAGCTAAATACAGAAATGTATAAACAGTAATAATAATTCAGCATTTTTCAATAAGTACTATGAGGGGGACAGTGAATAGTGCAACAGATTGTTGTTCCCAAAATTGAACCAATATTTTCCTCAGCCTGTTAGCTCCAGCTGCCACAAATGCTCACTGTTAGGCAAAGCCTGTTTGGTTAAAAGCAGTAACACTGAAGTACACACTCATCACTTTGAAAATAGATCGGTCTTTCCTGAGTCATCATATTGCGAAGAACTAATCAAAAGAAGCTGTTATTTCCCTTTCCTATTATTTCCAAGTCCATATTTCCACGCAGCTATTCACAACTTTAATCAGTTACGATCTTATCAAAATGTCTCTATATTTGCTTCTTTAAAAGTTATCCAACATTTTGGTTGTATTATGTAAAAACTTAAAACTTTGGGCTCTACTTGCTGATTGAACAAATGAACAGAAACAATATTAACAAAAAAACAATGAAATTAAAATATGAAACATGTTACATCAGTCATTTAACTAACATATGTTATTTCACAACCAACTAGTCATAGAGCATTCAAGAAGTCCTTTGAAAATATGTTAAGAAAATGTAAAGATGATGTCATTCCTCATTCATCATTATGAACACACACAATTTCGAGATATTTTCATCACCTGATAATGAAAACAAATTATGAAAACTATGTGATGGTTGTGGGTGTACCTTTCTCATGCTTGCTGAGGTGCTCAGCTCTGGAACCCACTCTTCTGGGCCTCACGAAGGGAACATGAACTTTTCTCTTTCGTTTGGGCTCAGTTTTCCCACTTTCACTGTTGTTGTTGTTGTTTTCATCATGATCGTCTAGGATGTCTGCGTATTCATCTTGGTCATGAACCATTGTTTCTTCTTCCTCCACCACATTATCAGATGCAGGTACTATGCTGGCATTTTCAAGTTTTTCAACTGACACAATTCTAACATCAAGTTGTTGGATAGAAAGCTGTAGTTCTTTTTCATCATCTTCATCCACCTGAGTCTTCTGTCTTACCTCCCTCTCCTTTTCTAAAGCCTCTTCAACATCCAGATGGAAGGTCTCCTGCTCATGTTTGACATCGGTGTCAGTAATTTCAATGTCTTCTTTGTCTCTGTCTTCATCAACTTGAAGATCTTTACGATCAGTTTCCTCCTCATCAGCCTCTTCTTCTATTTTTGCCTCCTCCTCCTCTTCCTCCTCCTCCTCCACAAAATCGTCTTCAGACGATTCCTCTTCTACTGCAGCTCCTTCGGTTGTTGTTTCCTCATCCTCCTCGGTGTGCTCCTCCTCTACCATCTCCTCCCTGGTTTTGGTTTCCTCGTCTACCATCTCTTCATCCTCTCCTTTAACCAAAACTTCTTCAGCATCGGTCTCCTCTTCCTCTTCCTTCTCCTCTTGCTTATATTCTTCTACCAAATGTTCCTCATCTACTATCTCTTCAATTTTTTTTGTTTCCACCTCTGTCATCTCCTCTTCCTCTCCTTTAACCAAAACCTCTTCAACGTTTGTCTCCTCTTCATCACCATGTTCCTCTTCTTCCTCCTCCTCTTTCTTATCTTCTTCTACCAAATGTTCTCCCTCTACCATCTCCTCCCTGGTTCTTGTTTCTCCCTCTACCATCTCCTCACTGGTTTTGGTTTCCTCCTCTACCATATCCTCCTCCTCTCCTTTAACCAAAACCTCTTCAGTGTTGGTCTCCTCTTCATCTTCTTCTTGCTCCTCCTCTTTCTTATCTTCTTCTACCAAATGTTCCTCCTCTACCAACACTTCTTCTGTTTTTGTTTCTCTTTGCTCCTCCTCCACCTTCCCTTCTATCAAAACCTTTTCAGCGGTTAGTTCCTCCTCCTCTTTCTTATCTTCTACCAAATGTTCCTCCGCCTCCTCCTCCACATCCTCTACCACCTCTGCTCCTGTTTTTATTTCCTTCTTATCTTCCTCTTCTACCATATCTTCTGTTTTGGTCTCCTCCTCCTCATCTTCATCCATCTCTTCTCCTGTTTTTGTTTCCTCGTCCTCCTTTTCTCCTTCGTCCTCCTCTTCTACCACAATGTCCTCTGCTTTAATATCTCCCTCTACTTGTTCTTCTTTATCATCCCCTGTTCCTAGTTCCTTCTCCTCTTCTGTACCATCATCATGATATTCCTCCTGTGTTTTATTTTCGTCTTCCTCTGCTGTCTCTTCCAGTTCCGTTTCCCTTTCGCTGTCATCATCAAGGACTCCATCGTCTTCCAGTGATGGTTCATGTTCTGTTTCTTCAAGGTCAACGTGTTTCACTAGTGGTATGATAGGTACACATTTAGTGCCTGTAATTGATCTTGTACCTGACTAATGAATGTGACAATTAAAGAAAAAACGTATGAATACCATCATGTTCCTCTGCCTCTTTCACATCGGCTTCACTGGCAACTTCAGTGGGAACTTCAGCCTCCTCCTTCTCCTTCTCTTCCATCTTTGAGTCGGTGGGTTCACTTAAGTCTGCAGCAGCTGCAGCTTCATCTTTGGCAGCCTGCATGATCTCTGCAACTGTATTATCAAGCCATGTGACATATCTTATCTGACCTACAGCTCCAAATTTTCTTTTGTTGTTAGGTACAGAGGGGATTTAATGGGGGTGAAATGGGAACAATGATAATGTACATTCATAGCATTCTAAAGTACACACCACATGCTGCAGTTAACCCCATTTTCCCAATCGCCTCGAATAGCACAAACTATTACATTTCTTGGGGACTATTCTAGTGCATATTAAAATAACACGGCAGAACTGTGTATTCGGGATTCATTCAAAATTAGCTAAAGTGCCCAGGTTCGTTATAATACAGCAAAATGTCGACCAGTTCAATTATAAGGTTCTTTCCCTCAAAACCTTACCACTTCAAGTAATTTGAGTCAATTATATTTGGCGGCTAACTTTTGAAACATGTGGTGTAGACTTGTATGAATCTGTGCAACATTTTAATGAATTATTCCACACAAAAACAGTTGTCTTCCAGATACATACAGGATATTACAGAGGTTTAAAAAGGTCTAATACAGGTTGCAGTTGGTCAGTCAATCATACAGAAAATGCTTGGACAATGCAGGAAAAGGCAATACTGTAATGCAACTCCAAAGGACAAATATTAAAGGCAATACATCATAAAAATTCAATAAAAAAAAGTAAAAGTAGAAAAACGACTCAATGGTAAGAAAAGACAATTGAATGCAGAGTTTAATGAATGTTTACATCCAACTAATTGTCAGTGAGACAAAAAGAGAAACGATGCAGTCAATAAATCCAATTCAACTGAGTTGCATAAATAAGTACAATAAAAGTATTTGTGGTTATGATGCATATTTTTCATGCTATAATTTGATAAATGCAAAACGGACAAACAAGTTGAACGCACTTCAGGCTCGCTGTATTACATTGAGAGCGGCGAGGCAAAGTTGAGACAAGTTAATTCACAAATCGACACAAACGTGCATACAAGGCTGCTTTTTGTTCGCAACACACATTGCACCTGTCCGAACAAAAATGCTATAGTGCACTTCTGAAAGATATTATGTTTTTCTTACCCTTTTCAATAGGAGGCAAAAATTCACCTACATTACAACAAAATAAAAGACAATTAGCTTTGTTATTTAAGAAATAATTTTTTGTGTTGAAGCAAGTGAGAATGGAAAAATATTATCATAACAAACCTTTCCTTCGTACCAAATTTATATCAGATGGGGAAGCTTCAGTTTCATCTAAACAAAGAGAAGAAAAAGACATGTTATGCAAATGGGGTTTAATTTGGAGTCACGGTTAGTAGGATGCGTTAAATGTATCAAGACTGTAATAAAAAGGGAAACCTTTTTCAGTTGCTACGTTTACATCCGGTGTGGCAACAGGTTCACCTAAAACAAGAGAAAGAAAATATGATAAAATATGTGCGTCATGGTATCAGCATATTTTTTCAAGTATATTTGTACTTTTATCTTTCCACATGAATAGCGTTGACACATTTGAATTGGAATTATTTCCTGTTTAACTAACAGGCTAACCTTGCTCGCCAACAAGCATGCTCGACATGTAGGCCAAGAGCAGATCTGTCTTGTCTGTGAGCTCCGACGCTACGTCTTCGACAATGGACACTTCAGGCATGATCCCTGAAATATCAGCACACCACAAAGTCAGTTACCATTGCTCACTCCTCTCTCTAATTCTAGAGAGACAGGCGTAGGTAGGTAGTCACAACATATATGTAACATGTCACCGGACCTTGTTCTCCGATCAGCATTGTGGAGAAGTAGCTCACAAGCATGTTTATCTGCTCTGTGGTAATTTCAGCCGTTCTCTTCAGGACTGACATGGGGCTAAATCCCACAGCGTTCTGGATGTCTGATCAACACAACAAAGTCGAAGTGAAAAGTTTAAAGATAGCAAGCTATAGCAGAGTATACATGATAGGGCCACACATACAAAGATTAGGTTATGGTTAAAAACTATGTCAGATACTTTACCTTGAACTGTGTCAAGTATTACATCCAGGATTGCACAGAGCACACCCTGGATGTATGCTGCTATTCCACTCACAAAGTCATTAGTAACAATGAAGGCATTTCTGCCAATAACCACAGGGTCAATGAAGCTAACATCAGTGGTTCCTGAGAAGAACAACACACAATCAAGTCAAACTCCAGTGAGTCTACAAATCCAATCCTTTTTCTGTTATTCAGACATTTGATAAGGCAGTTAAATACACACAGTTAAAGCTACTGTCCACTAATGAATCATTTTCACAACAAAAAATGAAAGTAGGTACAGTTATTGAGTATTAATAATGTTGATTTATATTGATCCATGCGCAACACAAATGTGAAAATGTGAGGCAGTTACCTTTTGTCATGTCCAGTATGCCGTCTGTTATGGAGCAGAGCCAGCCCTGGAGGTAGCCCACTATTCCACTCACACTGTCATCAGTTACACTGAAAAAACCTCTGCCGATCAACACTGGATCCATGAAGCTAATATCAATGGTTCCTGAGAAGAAAAAAACACAGAAAAAATCTAAGTACAAAGAGAAAATGCATTAAATCAATACTGACACTATGTTAAGTAGATTTGAATTGTAAAATGTTAGAGGTTATAGGTTAGAGAGATGTTAAATACCTTTCACCACATTCAGAATAGAGTCCAGAATGGCACATAGCCAATCCTGGATGATTTCATTAGTAACACTGTAGACACCTCTGCCTATGCACACAGGGTCAATGTAGCTAAGATTAAGTTCTCCTGAGAAGAACAAGGACATTTGTGAGGGATATTAATTAATAAATGATCAAATTATTGAAGTTCTTGAAGTTTTGCTTGAATGGATCAAATGATTATGATAATGTCTTCTTTACTCCGCTATTTAGAATACATTTTCATGTTATTTTCTTGTTAATAAAAATGGGAGACAGATGAAAATTAGCATAACAATATGAAGTACATACCTTTAGTTATATCCAATATAGTATCCAATATAGTATCCACAATGGCACACAATGTGTTCCTGAAGGCGCCCATGATTCCACTCATGAAATCATTAGTTGAATGGAAAGCTCCTCTACCAATGACCACGGGGTCTACGTAGCTGAGGTAGAAGTTCCCTGTAGTTTTTTAGGTGGGGGGGTGTGAGATGGAGATAATTGGAGTTATAGTTAAATGACATATAGTATATGCACAAACAGTTTTTCTTAAGTACTATAGGAGTGTGTTTTCATACCTTCATCATCTGAAAAATAGCGAACAAACCCATCTTTTGCTTCCGTTATTTCCTCAGCAGCGTAAATGGCAGCAGACCTGGGGTCACTTAAATCAGGTGCACATTCTAGGAAGCCAAAAAATAAGTTAGAGTCATGCAGTATAATTACAACACTACAAAAATGTGAGGCATTTATGCTGTCTCTCTTATGTACCTTGAAACTTGTTGAGTAGACTGGACACCTCATCAACAGCGTCGTTTACAGCTTGCACAGGGTCCGTCATAATTTGCTGAATGTCTGAGATTAATAACAGAGGTATAGATAACTATGCATATCTGATGATTGGAATGAGTTATTAAAAAATATGCCTTTTTAAAAATATTTGTGACTCACCAGGGACTGCTTTGTACTCCACAAAGTCAAACATCACCACTCCCACCACCACCCAGGAGAGGAGAGCAGCCAGGGCAATCAGCAGCTCTGCAGACACTTTCAGCTTACCAAGGAGCCCCAGACCATTGGACTTCACCTGTGGTGCTGCTGCTCCAGTGGACCCACTGGCTGCAGAGGAGGGTCCTTCATGTTAAAGAAAATATATTAAAGTCTCTCTTAAAACTCAAAACTCAGACTTTGCTTTGACTACAGTAAAGTTTTTTGATTTGTCCTTTTTAAAGTCAGTAATGTAAAACTATTGGTATAATCACCCCACCTTTTTAACAGTATATAACTCTGTACAGTGGTTTGCAGGTTAACTTTGGAATTCATTGGAAAAAGACAACATTCATAGGTGCATTGAGAAAGGTATTTTACTTATTTTTTTTACTTTACGCTTTGCCTATAAAGTAGAGAGGAATGAGTGTGTCATACTCAACATAATCAGATAGATAGATAGATAGATAGATAGATAGATAGATAGATAGATCACCTAATATGTTAGTTTATGTTATGTGTATCTGTGAAAAGACCATTGGCTGATATATTTCCATCAGATTTCTTTTTCAACTCTAAAACCTTAGAAATCAATTGTCATGCCTAAATCAGAAAAAAACACACATCTCAAAATAAGAGTTTATCACTCAAAAACTCAGCTAATGTTCTTCATGACTGTGTCGGTTTGTTTTCATCACATTTGCCTAGAAATGACAGCTTACAACAAAACAACTAACATGAGATTTTGATCCAAAGGTTTTTGAACTCTGATTGGCACGAGGAGATATGAATATAAATGAATATAACACCTTTTTAATTCTGCGCCCGACTCACCTCACAAATACAGACAAAAAAACAAACGTTTTCCAACTTTAACTTCATGTCTGACCACATTGCTCACAGTAAAAAATGGATGGAGAAGATATATTTTTAGGGGCTTTAATTGAGGACGTGGTTCAGTAAATAATAAGTAAAAACATATTACTTTATAGGGAAAGAAAATTGTTTGCAATTGTGTTAGATATTATCTTGTAAGCAACAAACTAAGATTAGCAATTAGCTTTAACAAAAATATACAGTTCCCCTATGTATTTAATAACAGCAACAACTTGTAACTTTAACACTGTAGCATTTTGCAAAGGTCAAATAATTGACTGTGATATGTTTGAGAAAATAATGTCCTTCATAGCCACCTCTGCTGTCTCATCAGCTAAACCAGGTGAAGGATATCTCCTTTGCAATGAGAGGGATTTAAACTTCAAACGTTGGAGATGGTGGGTCTGACCTTATCAAATGACACCCAAGTGACAGAAATTGATTGAGAGTGTTATATGCTAATCTACAAAAATGTACCTGGAATTTCTGTCCGATTAAAGATTCTGAGAGACAGGAACTGTTTGCCAACGTAAACAGGTTATCCCAACATATATGCACATGATTCCCACCTGTTAAGTATGTCAGACATGCCTTGTGATGGATTTTAATGACGTCCTTGTCACTATCAACAAATAGAGTGAAGCAACACTGCTGTACTTTCCAACTTGGACCCGGTGCCAAGGTGTCAAAGACACCTTGTAACTGTGAATGAACTCAGAGCATGCCTGACTCATGATTCACATCCTCATATACAAATGCTGGATAATGAAAAAACTCAAATAGTCCCTTCAATCAACTGAATCATGCAGGAAGAACAGGTGATGTCAGTATTTCACAACAAGTGTAAACTGATTCTACAAGAAATCTACCAACTTATGTAAGCCCTTAAGTTTAATCAAACAAAAGATGTGCTGGTAAAAGCACAACTTGTTTGAACAGTTTTCATAAGAAGTAGGGTTATTTTTAAATGGCAAAGGAAAAAAAAAGTTGTTGGAAAACCAGAGGTCAGCTGCAGCAGCAGTCATGTCCGTCACAAGAGACTAATACTCTGGCTACATGATAGCCAGTATTTATAGCAACCGACTTCCAACACATTTTTCTAAACAGACAAACCCTATCAAAACATGCCATTTCTTTATTACATATCATAAATAGTTTAGGTCTGATGTATCAAACAGTAAGGGTTGTTAATTTCTGAGCTGATGCAGGTGTACCTTCAGTCCTACCTCCAGCCATGGTGATATGGAGACAATTTCAGGTATTATCCTTTTTGTTCGGGGCACAGCCTCCGCATGCAGAAGTGAATGAAAAACGATCACAGCTTTAGGATGAATCCAATCAGCGTCCACTTGTCAGTAAGAAAATAAATACAAAAAAAGTTCCCGGTCATTAAATTATTCCATTTCCACTTCAGCTTCCTGAATCATGTAATCCACAGGTTGATCCTCTCCAAGATTAAAAAGAAAAAGAAAATGGAGGAGATACACTGGAATATTTACAGGTGTTGGGGAATTTGGAGCTGCCAGTGTGGCAGCATTGCAGAGGGGGGTCTGGGGACGGCGGGCGAAGCAAAGCGTCGCAAAGCAGGAGTAAGAAAAGAGCCAAGCTAAGCAGAGGCCTGGGTAGGGTGAGGGGCAACAGACAGAATATCCCACCCAATGTTATTGGTGCCTCACATGGGTATAGGTCAGAGCACAGCACAGAGAGGCTTCAAGGTAACTCTATCCCCCAGAAGGTCCAGGTTATTCTTAGCTGAGGCTCTGCACACCAGCCACTCTGGCAGGCCTTTTTTGGCGGTTGAAGGGGTGTGTGTGTGTGTGTGTGTGTGTGTGTGTGTGTGTGTGTGTGTGTGTGTGTGAGAGAGAGAGATCAGACCTCTACTGGTGGGGCAATGTAGTCTGCCCACTGAACTGCAACAAATCCAATGTCCAAGAGGTGGAAAAAGACATCATAGATGGAAAATTGTCCTTTTAAATGTGTCACTGTCCAGCAGCAGTATACACTTCTGAACATTTGTGGCTAAAGGTTTTTCGATCTCATAACTTACCACTTTCTTTTTAGATTCTCACATATGGCAGCTTCAATGTTTCCAAATGTATAAGCTACCTCACCAATGAACCGAATATAAAGGTCCAGCATGTGTAAAAAAAACAGCGCCATCTTGTGACTCTTTAGCAACCTGAAACAGCTTTAACTGCTATATTTGAGCAATGTACATATACTGCAGGTACAATATAGACTAGAGACAGTTTACAAAGTGTATAAGTAAAAAAAAAAAAAACAGTAGCATATTTTCCCTTGAAAACATTCAAGACGAGGAGTATACATGCCAGCTGCTCAGTGAGGTTTTAATGTCACTGAAATTATTTGAGCTAAATGCCAGCGCTAGATGGTCAAGGGATCAGCAAAGCCATTAAAATTTCCTCCCTGAGGAGGAAAATTACGTCTATATTAAATATCATGACATTCAGGCCAATTAAATACATTTTGAGACATGTCAATTGAATCCCACAAATACAGCTCCTGTTAGCGCAAGAGGAAAAGTCAGAGGGTCACCAAAGTCATTGAGATTCTCCTCGGGGCAACATGAATGTCTTTACAAAACTGCACAGCAATTTATCCAATATTCATTTACTCCTTGAATAGGTACATACAGAAAACATACTTTATTAAACACAGGTGTGTTTTAAAGCGTTGTGGTAAAGCTGGAGGCCACAGGCCTGATGATGAGGGTGAGCTCCATAGGTACAGGAGGAGGAACGTATCTCTCCTCTCTGAGCAGTCGAAGCAATAAATCGTCAGTGTCCTGCGGCCAGCGGTAAACATGTGTGTTCTGGAGCCAACTTGGTACACACTTCTGGTGTCGTTGAGAAGGATGTAAGGGGGAGAGAAATAGTTGCGAAAAGAAAAATATAATCAGTTACTGCAAAACAAAAGAAAAGTTTTGTTAAGAAAAAAAACGTATCTTACCTGGGATGCATTGAGGAAAAGAAGAGGTATGAATCTGAAATTCAAGCTGCCTTGTTGGATGTATTCATTCTGCATCTGACCAAATTAGATTTCAAATTGAAATACATTTTAGGAAATTCTTCTTTTTTAAATGATGTCTCATTGTCTCAAAGAGCTCTCACCATAGAGTGAATATATTTAGTGTGTAGTCCATGGCTATCCACAATAGATCCTTCAATATCTGCCTTATACTTTGGACTTATGGCGATGATAATCAGGGTTGATGGCTGTTAAAAAACACACACACACACACATTAGACATTCACTGCTGTCGAATATTGATTCAATTATCTAGTTATACTATTTACAAAGATTTGATGTGATAATATAGCAATTAAAAAATTTTTATTAACTCAAGAGTACACTCACATCTTTCAGGTAACTGTCCTTCCACTTGTTGATATCCATTCGTCTGACTGGGTGGTCAAATATATCTATCTGTAAAAATGTAATTCAAGGTTGTAAGTGAACTATCAAATGAAACGTCAGGATGGTTTATATCGTTAATGTTAGTATTGTTTAGCATCTATTTTTGGTTTTTGGTCTGTCTGTGTTTTATAATGGTGTCTTGTAAGCCCTTGTGGGCTGGGCATGCTAATGCATGACACAATAATAAAATATTCAAATCAAATCATTCAAATCAAATCATGTTCACAGGAGTTTATTTAAAAAAAGAACATCTTTCAATTGAAGAGAAAGTAGCTTACAGCTGGTCGAAAACCTTGCTTTGTGAGGAAGTCTACGAAGGGGACCATCTCTGAAGAAATATCCAGAGAATAAGTGATAAAAATATTTCCTGGGAAGAAAAGAGAAAGATTATAAAAATCTAAATTCATTGCAGAATTCATCCATCTGTAGCTGTTGCTAGTTTAATATTAGTCAATTAAACTGAAGGACCAAAGAGAATAGAGATATCTGTAAAAGCTCCGAAATGCATAGTATGTTAAACTGAATCAGAATTTTAGTTCAAATACAGTATATAACATTTTTATTCAGGCAAAATGACGTTTCTCCTCTGCGGTGGACTACATATCACTAAAGTGGTTCATAATATTTCGTCCAGATAGTGATTATTAAGTATTATTATAGAAATGTTACAATGTGCAACACCACATTCAACAGCTTCAAAAATAAGAACACAGTAAAAAGGGGTTTCTGGTTGATATACAACATACAATAATAACACACCCTACTTCCTGTTGAAACTACATGGCAAGAAGACAAATAGCCTTTAGGCAGCTCCATATTTATCCCTAAAACATTAGAACCTTTCTTTAGAAATGAGGAAGTAAACAAATGACTCACGGCACTTATCAGGCAGACTGATGGTTCTTATTTTGTCATGTAGATGTGAGGTGGAGGCCTCTGCTCCAGCTGAGTTCGGGTTCATCACGCTGACCTGCGACACGCCCGCTACAGGGGGAACGGAGAACTGAGGGACATTCACCGAGACACTTCCCTGAGCCAAGCACTCATTCACAAAGTTACCATGGTGAGGGAGCCTGAAGCAGCATGAAAAAGAAGAGATAGACATGTGATGGGTCTCAGCCAGTATGCACGGCAGAGACCGTTGCAACACCTAGCATTTTTTCATGAGAATTAATAGTGGAGAGAACCGTGTGTGCTACTGGTTGGGGCTTTTTTATTTGTTTTTTTATACCAGTTTTGGGAATCGTCCCAGGATCGGCAGGGAGCGAATTGGTGACATGGCTGAGGTGGGTAACTGTTGTCTGGGTTGAAGTTGTAGTGCTGTTCTGCTGAGTGATGACATCTGACACCGTTGTACATCTCTATGTGACAGCAGTTCAGAGGCAGAAACATTCCCTCAAAAAGACACACAGGTTAGAAGGAAGGAGGTTGAGCTCTCCAATACATTCAGACCACCCACATTTTTTTTTTCAAAATAATAAAATATAACTGCTGCTGATGACAATGGACAGCTATTCAAAAGTTGTTTTCTTGTATATGCATGTTCAGGATCTTTGTTTATTATATGCGCAACAAACACAGGAGCAGTCAATCTCAAGCTCCCTCTAACAAACTCACAAGAAAAGTATATTTAGTAGGACACTTTAAAAGGATAATCTAAAATGAATTAAGACAAATTGTGCAAAGAGACATAATAGTGCAAAAAGTATATGTAGTAATAGTTTTCCCCTAATACATAAAATACATATTGGAAAATATATATTTTCATGCCTAAAAAGAAAAAAAAAAGAGTCCTGACTGAGATTGTCATTCATGCATTATAGGGAGGAATTGAATTTCCCTTACCATAGTTGTGCATGTAGTGGTGCGGAGATAGAAAGGGACTGCTGTGTTGCCACTCTTCATCAGATCTTAGCGGCATGGGAGGCTCCAGATCCTCCTCATCACTCTGAGGGTGAGATCTGTATTCATCCTCCCCTCTGCATATAAAGATATATACATCAAATATTTTACCCCAAATTAATCTTGAAGAGCATCCAAATTCTACTGTATCATTAGGATCCGTTTCCTAACACCAACACAGGGCCATTTCTCAGTCACCTAGTCGTGTCAGTGCTCGCAGACCCGGTTGATCCACAACCACAGCCCTTTCCTCTTGCACCAGCCTCCCTGGTTTCTGCAGGATGTGGGCAGCAGCCATCAGGAGGTCGATACTGGCACAGAGTCGCTCCTCTACCTTCTTGGTTCACTTGTCCGACTCTACGTGGGCTTTTTTGGCAGAAATAACTTGCCTCCATGCAACAGGTTGCTGTGAATCTATTTTGATGCGGATGGGCTTGAACTACTTGGTTAACAGTGAGTTTGGGGCTCAGAAGTGGAAGTGAATTTTCTGACTTTGTTTTGGTGGAAAACACTTTCAGATCTGGTGCCTTTTCAGAGTTGTCCATCTTAAACCAGGTTACTTCAGCATAGCCTATATTCCTCCATGTGCAAACAGAAGCAGAAAAAGCTGTTAGTGATCCTCATGAATTAGAAGAAAAAACAAAAAGATATTGAAATATAGTTAGACATTATGCACAATCTGAGACAATTACTCACAGAAAATCATTTCACATGTAGTTCCTAATTATAAGGCACATAGCACATGGAAACAAATGTTTACATAAAGTAAGAATGTACCTGGCCAAGAGGAAAGAAGTAACAATGACCTACCTGTTCGCTGCTGGATTCTTTACACTCCTGTAGGTGCAGAGGCTTGTGTGTGTTACAACCTGCTGTATGCAAATTCTTCATACTTCAGCAGCATCCAATCAGAAACAAGAATGCGGTCTTTGTGTTGCTCAGCCAGATCAGCCAGGCTACACTAGCTGAGGAGGATTAATTTCAATTTACCTTTCAAAAAGGTTTTGTTAAAATGATTCTCAAATACATATCTTTCATCTGAAGGAGTAAGAGTGGCGCAAGGACATACACATACAGTATCTCTCCAAATGGCCCTAACAAGGGGGCTATAGTCAAACAAAGTCTCACAAAATAATCTCAACAGTTAAATGATTTTACACAGGAGAGAAACTCCAAACCTTTAAAAAAAACTCACAAGATGAGGAAAAAGAAGTACACTAACACAAATAAAAGATCAATCCACTATTCTGTACACAGCTGGCCTCTCTCCATTTGCTTGGTAGACAAAGGGATTTGCATATGTTCTGAGTTCAGTCATGTTGTGTTGGTGTGAAATTCAACCGAGGGGAACAACATGATCACAGTTAAAAGAGCAGGCATGGCAACTGCGTGTATTTACAAAATTATTATTATTATTAGGTAATTGATTTATGGTGTCATTTAAACCCTGGTGCTGGAAAAAAAACATACAAACCTGTGGTGGTGGGAAGTGTTCATTGTTGGTCTGTTTCAAAGTGGTAAATCCACAGGACAATGATGGCAAGATTGTTTATTTCAAAAACAATTGTGTACAAGTAACAGACAGAAACAATAAATAATGCAGAGACAGAAACAGTTGTTTTTCTGTATAACTACAGAATATGGGAACACAAAGTGATACAATGAAAATCAACTTAAATACACACAGACATGGTGTATAGTAATTCTTGGAGGATGAAAAAAAAAATGTCAGTCAGAGCTGCAGATTTTCACAATAAAAATAAAATAAAATCACGTAATGATGTAATCTTAACGATACACTAAGACTGACCGAAATGTTACACATTTTAGGGTGCGGGGGACAAACACAGGTAAGCGTCCTTCATTCCCGTCACGTGATTGGCAGTTTGTTTGTATGTTTGGCTGCTGAAGCGTAAAAAGGACTATGCTGAATTCTTACACAGCCTGCTGCCATACAACACTGCAACATACATTTTAAAAATATTGCCGGCATTATAAGCAGTTGACCAGAACGTTCGTAGTTGGAGAGGAAGTGCAGCCTTCTTTTCAACTACAAGAACCAGAACTCATAGTTAATTTAAGCCAATCTAAAACTCACTGGCTGAAGCTAAAATGAGATGAATGCACTTAATATTAGTGCCGATGGCATATAAGTTCGGGCAGGGAGTCCATGATGAAATAAGTTAGTGTGTAGAAAGCAAGAAGCATTCCCTTACATTATAAGAATATTACTAAACATGAAAAGGCAAGAACAGGTGTTATAGTACATCTAAGTTCCTTGAGAAGAGGAGAGCAGTATTGTTGCATTAACCTCGTAAAAAAAGGTTGTGGACTTCCAGGAACATTTCTGAGATACTTCGAACAACGACGACTAACTATTACCATTCCTACGATTATTATGTCGCATGTTTGTTATCAACCGTGAGCCTCACACATTTTTTTTACAGGCTGTTAATCAGAAATAACTTTGACCTTGGATTTAAAAAAAAGAAATGAAAACCACACATTTTCAAAATATCAAAAGTAATATAAAATTAAACAAAAAAAGAGAGATAAGTAAACAAGCAATTTATATTTACACTAGGTACAAGTTACACAACACGACTCATCTTGTTCATCGATGGCAGTCATTTTTTTTTAACTCTTCAAGTCATCATTAAAAACATACTTTGATTTGATAGTCTGTATGCTCACTGTCAGAGCAGCAGTCGTCCCTGTTTGTGTGAAGCTTGGAAGTCAAGAAGTGTGTCAGACAATGAGCTTTTTAAGATCGTTACAGCCACAGGATGACAGAGAGAGAGAAAAGGTGGAAGTCTGGCTCCCTCTGGTGGAAAGGACGGCAAAAATGACACAAGATGAAGGCAGGCGGTGCTCAGAGATTATCCCCCGGCTGGTACTGAGGCTCAGTGGCAGTGAAGTAGTCCTCCAAAAAGGCCTGCAGGTACTCGAAGGTGGGCCTCTCCTCTGGGTCTTTCTTCCAGCACTGCACCATGAGCTCGTGCAGGGACGTGGGGCAGTCCTGAGGGCAAGGCATCCGGTAGCCTCGTTCCACCTGCTCCAGAACCTCGCGGTTGTTCATGCCTGAAGAGAGGAACACATTGAAATTAAGGAAAATGTGCCTGGAAAAACTCATCACTGTCTCACTTTAATTGCATCCTTCATGAGGTCATTCCATTGTTTTGTAATGTAGGAGGTTTCTGCATTAACAGAAACAAAATGTCAGAAAAAATTAATAACAAAATGCATACCAAAATAATTCAAGCTCAGACTTGTAGAATGAAGACCAAAAGTTGTGTTGGAAGCTAAAAAAAGCTAATATTCTGACCTTTGCTCAGCTTAGCTAACATTACATTATTTTAAAAAAACTGTATACTGTTCCAAAAGATCGGTATTTATTTCCATGCTTAATAATAGAATGGATCCAAATGAATACTAAGAAAATCTGTGTATCTTCTGTTCAATCCATATCCGTTCTGTGTTTTTTAAAGAAATGGAACATTTGATTTTAATATACTGTGAGGATGTGTATCGCAAATAAACAGGAACACATTTCACATGTTCACACAGCCATCTGGGTACATTGCTCTGCATAATGCAAAATGTAATGTACATTATGCAACGTGCTACTCATTTTCTAGCAGACAGAACGATGGCTAATTTCCCAGTAGACGCGAACGCTTTTTCACATACAATCTGCATTAAGCATACACAAGCAATCATCTGGAATCGAGCAATGATTGCATGAAAGTCTCTCACCTGGATAGGGTACTCTGCCCTTGGTCACCAGCTCTGTCAGCAGGATGCCAAACGACCACACATCTGACTTGATGGTGAATTTCCCGTAGAGGGCAGCCTCGGGAGCGGTCCACTTTATTGGGAACTTTGCACCTTTAACGAAAAAGTTCAGATATATGTTGAGTTTTAATTTTCAAAACATTTGCAAACATTTTCTTTCGTTATTTCAATGTTGCCACACCAGCAGAAGGAGTAAGTAGGTCAGTTTCCCCTGTATGACTATTTCCTTCATCTCTGATTTCCTTAATGCAGAAAGATGAGGACACGACAAACATCCCACCAGGGGGAAAAAAACTGAAAGATTCCATTATTACTCCCTGAACAAGTAAAAACATGTACAATGACTGTCAACATGTTCGGCCACTCATTTATTAAAGTGACTAACGGAGTCCGGATCACATCTGCTGAACCGGTAAGGGTAGGAAATGTTTGACTGATCCAGGCTTATTCCTCAATCTTCCAATGAGATACACAGTGATAGATTGATATTTGTGTACAACGCGTGCTCTGTCTTAACTCCTTCACTTTGCTTTCACTGTGCGTGAATGGGATATTCTGTTGTCTTTGTGCCATACCCTAACCACATGTGCTTCTGTTTTCCACTGGTGTCATCAAGACAAACTCATTTACAGTAGTTATTCTGAAAAGGTGTGTGTGTGTGTGTGTGTGTGTGTGTGTGTGTGTGTGTGTGTGTGTGTGTGTGTGTGTGTGTGTGTGTGGGTGTGTGTGTGTGTGTGTGTGTGTGTGTGTGTGTGTGTGTATCAGTGTGTGTAAAAAGTATTTTGGAATTGAACTGAGTGGAACAAGTCATCTTGCCAGCCCGCCAACGTTTTCCTCTAACAATGAGGTTTTCAGAGAATGCTGTGGTTGGGGACTAGCGGCTATGAGTAACATTTAAATATCTTTTAAACAGCCTCATGTTTCCTCTGATAATCATAAATTACCTTTAACAGCAAACGAGACCATCAGTGCAAAGAAAGACGTTTTTAAATAGTTTTTATTACTGCTTTTGGTCTGGTTGCACACCCAGTCCGATTTTCGGTTCGCTCGTGCAAGCTCTATGGTCACATATCCGTATTGGTCGCAGATTTCAGTGTGGCGCAGCAACGTGAATTGAGAAGCCTATCCCTCCAGGTGAGGGAAGGGGAGCGGGAGCCTTGTTTGATACAGTTATTTGTCGTCATAATGACTGATAACGGGGCTGAACCATCAAAGAAAAAAAAGAAAATGCAATGAAGAAAAGCCAAAAGGGAGAGTGAGTGATATAGGCTACGGGGGGACGAGGGCGTTGCCAAGCAACGTGTATACAATTTCACGAGAGCGAAATTAGACTGCAGTGTTTACTCCTAAATGAATGAGCGGTTGGTACTAACACAAAGTTTGCTTTGCTTCACCATCATCAGATAACCATTATCTGAAATAGTAATTATTTACAACAACATAAACACATTACCTCATCGTGATCCATACTAACTGCCGTCTCTCGTTCATTCGCTTTCTGTGAGGACACGTAATCTTTCAGCTCCGTGAGAGAGAGAGAGTAGTTAGGTGAACCTGCATCAACTCATTGCAATCAGGTGCGTGTGGCAGTGACTGGCATTAGTTCATGCAGTGTCAAAACCACTCTCACGGAGCCGAAAAGAGTCCTCACACTTTCAACACACGGACATGCGCTATATTGCTCCCTTCTCAGTTCACACTCACGCGCCTGGCACGCGTTAGAAAACAGCTTTGCAACAGCGGGCGTCGTAAAAATACTACCGCTTTTGTCCAAAGGGGACGCCAACGTGCCATGTTACTCGTAGTGGCTTTAAGTGAATCTATATGTGCATATAGTCCTGTAAATACAACTTAAAAAATCCCTTTGTGGACA
Source organism: Hyperoplus lanceolatus (assembly GCA_026929865.2). Taxonomy (NCBI): domain Eukaryota; kingdom Metazoa; phylum Chordata; class Actinopteri; order Uranoscopiformes; family Ammodytidae; genus Hyperoplus; species Hyperoplus lanceolatus. The sequence continues at coordinate 21,151,260 of CM049408.1, read as the reverse complement.
AAAAGTGTCTTTAAAACAAATCACACTAAATACAAACACAAAACAGCGAGTTTATATTAAAAGTGTAATTGCTACTGAATGAAGGTACTTAAATTAACCAATTGGAAACAAAATAGCCCTTAACTTGCAATTGTGCAATTTTCACATTTTTCATAGTACTACATACTGCAGCTGCTCTTAAAAAGTATGTACTTTGCATGCAGTATGCAAACAATTGGGATATACTATTTTGTCATAAAATTGTGCCTTGAATATTTGACCCTCTTGCTTGAATATCAGTGTCAGTGCATCGTGGTGCTCAGTCTGTGGCTTAGTCGATGTGACTCATATTCCTCTGAAGATTGTGGGCTTGTAACATTTTGATGGTAAACAACCACATTAAAAAAAAGTAGTATGAAACTAATAAGTAGTTCCTTAGAATTTAGGAAATGCTCACATAAACATAGTGATGGATGGACCAACTCAATCCGTCTAGCTTACCTTGTCTTGCTGTGTATTCATTGTCCTCGATGAGCCTGGCCAGACCAAAGTCAGCGATTTTACACACCAGACTTTCCCCGACTAGGATGTTGGCGGAGCGCAGGTCTCTGTGGATGTAGTTCATCCTCTCAATATATGCCATGCCTGCTGCCACCTGGGAAATTGAATAATTTTTTCCCAGTGAACGTCATATCACTGAATAGTTTCAAGGTTAATCAATATGTGCTAAACACGACTATTTACGTAGATTTACTGCCATTTCAAAAATATAAAAAAGGGAGGTAGGGAGCTGAAATAGAGAGGACAATCTCTCAACTGAAAATCCACAGGTTCGCTATATTTGCAAAATAAACTTCAGTGTCAGGTATAATTACTTATCGACTCAGCAGCAGGGATGAAACCGTAGAGCCAAATTACTAGCTTTAGATACTCTGTTGTCTCTTTGGTCTGATTATAAAGCAATCACATGACAAACAAACTGGTAAATTACCCTGTGCTACATGCAATGTGCTTATGCACTTTCCACAAATTCAAACAACGCAGAATGTTGGTCTGCTGAAGTATGATGTTGCCTAATGAAACTTAACATAAACTCTAGAAGCTGTAAATGTACAACACTGACATTACACTAAAAAAAGTGGTAACAGCTTGAGGGAATTAAAGCAAATCGAGTTCTTAGTGGGGAACAAGTCTATTTTATTGTCCTAAGGTCACAAATCCACAGTGTGCAGCATCAATATTGCAGGTTATTTTGAGCAGCGTACCTGAGCTGCCATGTCCACTAGGTTTGGCAGTTTGAGGCTTCGTCCTTCTCCATCTTTAAGGAAGTCTAGCAAACTCCCTAAAATAAATAAAAGAACAGATGAAAAATTAGTCAGTATCTGTCCTCTAGTATCGTCCTCAGCAGTTTAACTCAGATTTAGGGCACAACTGAAGCAAAACATTGCAGCTAATGTGACATCAGCTCTGGGATTCCTGTTAATTATTGCCATGGCAACTGTAGTTTCTCTGTGTCTTTGAACAAAATGACTCCTGTATAATATTTATACACAGTCTATCTATGGTATAACCACAATTTTTCTTTGTATCGCGAGAATAAAATTGTTTGCATCAAAGTATTGTCATGAGCACATGCGACGCAGTGCCATGCTATGAAGTGGGACCCATACTGCACTGTCCACAGATGCATAAATTATGTACACACGGCATAGTTGTGTGCAGGAAAGCATTTATGCAATATTCATACTGTCTTTTTTTAAGTGTCTATTTTAAAGCAGCCTCTACCTTTGCTCATGTACTCAGTCACAATATAGATGGGTTCTTCGGACACCACGGCATAGAGCTGCACCAGCTTGTCATGTCGGAGCTTCTTCATGATCTGAGCCTCCTCCAGGAAGGACTCGGGCGACATGGTGCCGGGCTTCAGGGTCTTGACTGCCACTTTGGTGGTGCCGTTCCACGAGCCTGACCAGAAAGGAAAACAGGTTGTTTAAGTGTAATTCTCCACAGGTCAGCGATTAGCATTTTTGCTTTAGCAGTATTACATAATTATAAAGGGAGTTATTCAGCATTTGAAAAGATATGATGTCTTGTTTGACACAATGAAATGTGAAAAGTGTGGAGGGACATGAAGTTGCATAAATGTGATGTCAAAATCCAGTGGTGTTATCAGTAACCTTGATATTATTATTGCCTGTGTATCGCTAATAACTGGCAACAAATATAAAGATTAGGAAGGGAAGGTGCAGTGCAACAAGGTAACGCATAAAAAACATTTCTATAAAGAACATCTAGAAAAGTAAATGTATTCACATAGAACAAATCCAAATCCAAAAGTCTCCCAGCTAAATGTAATTATCATAGTCCACACAGTTCCATTGTCCTAGCATACAGGGTACCAATAAGGATGTTAAAAATAATGTTTGACTGGTTTCCAGTACATTAATTTAGCTTTGATATTAGAGACTACAATATTGCTTCAAGTTGAAAACCTTGAGTTAAGTTAAATCCATCCTAGGATTTCACCTAATACATGTTTGTGGTACTCTGATCTCAGCAAATCAGACACACATGGAGCATTTCACTGTACAATGTGGGACAGATTAAGTTTTACAGAACTCAATCAGCATGTGTCTGAACTGAGTTTAGATGAGTCTCCCCTTCACAGAAATCTAAACAAACATAACAGTAACCATGTATTCCTAAGGTTTAACTGGTTTACAGGCTCGTCCAGATCCTAAATCCAATCACAAATCTTTTCAGAATTCTCACTCTAGTCCAAATTCCTAAATGACATCACTAGAAGCAAAACACTGCCTGTGGGTAACATTAACTTGGGTGTTACTTTTAAATAATCCAACACACACAATACATTTTGCAATACCGCTGACAGCTGTCCAATTCTTAACTTGTGCCAAAAGAGGGACGCCAAAAAGTCATACGCACCCATCCAGACCTCTCCGAACTGGCCGTTGCCGAGACGCTTGATGAGCTGCAGCGACTCCCGTGGGATCTCCCACACGTCTTTGGTTTTGACGGACAGGTCGGTCAGACGGGGCATGCCTTTGCTGCACGGCACAATCAGTCGACAGCACAGCCCTGCAGCCCTGGCTGGATGGTGCATGCAATTTAAATGTTAAATGATGATAAAGTTGTATAAAATAAATCATAGGGAAAGCTGACACATGGTCTATCGTGTCAGGGCGTTTTTATACAGCTTGAGCAGAGTCTCACCAGAGTAGTGCTGCACAAGCTGCTGGAGAGTCTCAAACTGGGCCCTGGTGGTGATGTAATAGCCTCCACTGTCCAGTTTGCGAATCTTGTAGTGTTTGACGTGGTCTCCCTTGATGTCATCCCAGTCCTGGATGGAGAGGGAGTATGCCCCTGGAACACAGACGATAACGATAAATTAGGGAAATGTAACGGATTGAAGTAAACTGGAGCCAAATCTCTGGTAAGACTTAAACAACATGGTCTTAACATGAGATTAGAGAACATGTGAGAGTGTATGATAGGTATTTTTAAATCTGTGTAAATCTGTGTATACTAAGCACATTATACAAAATATTTAGTGTAATGAATATTGAGCAACTATGACGATAATGACACATTAACCTGGATTTTATGATGCAAACTTTGTCTGAAGTTTGTCTATAAATAAACTGCTTCTACTGCCACGTGGCACATTTCAGTAAAGTGTTCCTTAATGTTTATTTAATCACAAACATCTCTATCCGTCTCCTAAAAGCATTCAACATGTCACCTCATTGGCTGCTGCTCAAATCAAGAGTACCTTTGGTTGTTTCACTCTCACGGATGAGGAAAGTGCCTCTGGCGTTGCCGTTGGAGAGCAGTTGCCTCTCTGCGTCCTTTCTGCCTAATTTACCAAAATACCAGCTGCAGGGAAAAAAAAGACGATATCAAACTGTGGACAGGAGTATTGGGACAAAATGTTTTCAAATATTAATTTTTTATTCCTACCATACGTTCCACTTTGCAACATGTGACAAATGGCAAAACGATGATTTCTCAAATATGTATGATATGCTCTCTGCTAATAAAGCTGCTGTGCCTAAGAGACTGTGTGCGTGTATGCGTTGTTGCTATTATAAATAAACGTTTTTTTTTAACTCACTCCTCAGCTTGAATGGAGTCCACCGGAGCGACGTAATTGCTGGGAATGTAACCGGTTCCACCTGTAGTGAGAGAACGAGCCTCCCACCAGTCTCCCTCACTGAGGAGAGAAGGAAACACACACACAGAGACAGACAGACAGACAGACAGACAGACAGACAGACAGAGAGAGAGATGGGAGGATGGAGAAACACATCAACGTTTAATCATTATGTAGACAGGCCCAAATAAACATGATGATCGGGTATATTGGCTGTTTTTTCTTTGAGAGTTAAGTGAAGTGCTTAAAGCAGTTGTTTTCAAATGCGTGGGCCCTTTAAGCTCCAGGGAATCATCTCTTTAAAGTCCAGCTGAAATCACAATTAGTCATCCCTCCTTGTGGTCAAACAATTGTAAACATGTAGTTTAATATATTGTTAATAGGTAGTTATCTTGAAAAAGAAAAAAGAAAAAGGTCTTTATGGAAATATCAGAAATGCTTCTTTTCGTCTCAGCTGGCTGGAGGGACTTCAGTGTTTGTGTTTGATTGACAGCATCAAGCAGAGAGCCGCTGTTACACCGTAGGCAAGGAGAGGAAAAGTAAACAAAGCTGCAAACAGTCTGTCTTAATGTATTTTAGAGTAAGGACCACACCAGTATTTGACTGACAGAAGTGACAGTTTTATTGTGCCAAAGCTCAACAGCTAATTACGAATTCCATTACCAATACCAACGGTATATGGACCTGTTAAAATAGGAAAAAAACATTGTGTTTGATTTTCGTAGCATATAACTAGCTTTGGGATAAGGTTTGGTTCAAATTTAGCTGAAAGGGGGAAACCCAAAACAAAATGGAAACAGTTTTTCACCAAACACGAGCTCTCAGATGTCAGTCATGCCCACCCACAGTCCTGAAGCTAAGAAGTAATAAATAAGTCTCAAAACTATTTGATCACCATTTAAAAAAAATTGAAGAATATTCAAAACAGCAGCAAATTGTTGCTCATCTTTACTTCTACATAAGAGAATTCAAATTTTAGTCTAGTGAAGGAGGACGACTTTTAAAACATGCAATGAAGTCTTGACATACCACAAATAAAGGAGAGCAATAATATCACTATTTCCACACCCTAAACTTAAATATTTTATTTCCATGATGCCATCTGTCACTAAAACATGACAACTCTGGTAAGACATTACATGCAACTTAACCCTTCATAAGCCAGGTCGGGGTTATAACACAGAGATATTTTCCCTGCCAGCATTCAGACATTTTTGACAGCTGAGAAGTAAAGCATGAGTGCCACGCTTAAAGCTGCCATGCGGATGTTTTCACACTTACGTGCTATTGAGGATCTGGAACCTCTCCCCTTTTCTGAAGCTGAGGTCATCCTCAGTCCTGGCTTCGTAGTCATACAGAGCCACGAACAGAGTCACCCCTGCGGTAGAAACACAAAGTGTGTGCTTAGAGTTAGAATGGTAACATTTTCCTCAAGTAAGTATTATATTCAGATTTTTACTGTTGGATTCATGCATGGGCTGTTAATAATGATAACTCCCATCTTTTTTTGTATTGCATTCAAACTGCTGTTGTACAATAGAATCTTCAAATTCTCATAATTCACAATATTATTGTTTTTCAGATTTGTGTTTATTGCTTGTTGCACTCTCCCCCAAGCGGCAAACAGCAACAAAAAAAAATCAATTATTACAGATTTAAAGTGCAAATAATTAAAACAGTTATTCGGAATCTGACTTTAAGCCTCAGCCTCTAAGAATGCTGAGACCAAATCAAATGTATCTGATGTGATTTGGAACGGCCCAGGAGTCCCTGTATCTCCTAATAAGCCTGAAACTGTAAAATGAGTTAATTTTCTGATTTGATCTGAATCGTCCACCGACAGTCAAGAGCTACAATGCTGCAATAAAGAACAGCACATTTCCCTCTCAGTGCCGTGTCCTCCAAATGACCTCAACTGCTCACTGTCTCAATGGGAAACATGTTGACGTCCTCAAAGAGAGGGTCAGATGAGGTTTCTGCTCTGCTTTGGCCTAGTTTTTTTCATCTCTTTATAACCTTAGTCATTTCTTATTGGTCAGCTGGTGTTGCAGACTCCACAAATGCTGTGTGTTTATCAGTGCTGCAGTGAAAAACGCCCAAAGTAGTTGACGTCAAAGCAAGAAGATGCTGTCAATGTATGCATCTCACACCACTTGTATCTTTACAATCTAAAAAAAAAATAAAGCCCAATTCTCCACCATGGAAACACTTCTGCACTATTCAGCACATCGTCTGATCTATATAGTCGTCAGAAGAGTACCAGCGATAATTTAGGTTGCTCTGTTTTCCATTAACTTTTAGCCAGTGGACATTTATCTTCTGCACAGACAATGAATTTATCACGGCACCACAAAATCAGCTAACACACGAGAAGAATCACATATCTAGTTGGATTAAAAGGAGGAAAATAGTAGCAACACAAAAAAAATGTCTTTCACTTCATCCAATATATTACTGTAACATTAGCATTTTTACTTAATATTGGATGTGAGTCAGACAGTGAATGGTCCTCAGAGAAGTTTACAGCTTTAGACTGACATATTATTCCACTTTTAATTGCAATGTTTTGTAATTTGACCCCTGTTTAATGACAGAAACGTATTTTAAGATTTTTCCTTTACGATGTCACCTTGCCTTAAAGAAACAGTTCAACATTTGGGAAATACGCATAATCGTTTTCTTGCAAAGAGTCAGAGGAGAAAATGGATCTACCACATTCATGTCTGTAACTTAAATATAAAGATACAACCAGCTGGAGCGCTTTGGTAGCCAAGTGGTTACCACGTATGCCACTGTATCGCAACGTTGCCACTTTTTTTTCCAACAAGTGACCTTTGTTGTCATTCTCCCCTCTCTCTCTCTCCCCACATTTCCTGTCTGCTTCTCAAACTTCCCAACTGTCTTTTAAAGAAAAAAATGCCTAAAAAATATCTTAAAAAACAACTAGCCTGGGTCTGTCCAAAGGTATTTCTTGATATAGTCAGGCATTGAATCCCCCCTGTAAAACCACAACTTTTTACAATTTGGTTTCCTGTACGCATGAAATAAATTGTATATGGTAGGAGGATTTTGTTACCATAGCACACAAGCTAGCTGTTTCCCCCTGTTTCCATTCTTTATGCTAAGCTAAATTAAACAGGTTCTGGCAGTAGCCCTATAATGATTTTAGTGTTCAGACATCAGAGTGGTACTTATCTTCTCATCTCAAATGGAGAGTTTTAGTGTTACATGTTGGTCTAAACAAATTGCCAATAGGCTTTTCCATTGTGTCAACGGTGCTAAATAAGTGCAAGTGTTTCACAAAAATATAATTGAAAATCCTGGACCATCTAAACCCTATTGGTTACTAAAACAGCTGTGTTTGCATGTGACTAAATACATCCATAGACTAATCTAAAAGGAGTTTCTTCAACCTCACCTGTTCCGCCCCTAGACCGAAGCGTCCCAGACTGCGAGGAGGTGTGGACTCCCCCGAACACGGTCACCCCCTGCGGGGCAGCGGTGTGGAAGTTGTTGTAGTTGGGGATGGTGGCGACCCCAAAGCTGGGGTAGTGCTGCGGCGTGGGGTCGGACCCATAGCGGTACCCCGAATGGTGCGAGAGGCTGGTCTCTCGGTCGTCGGTGAGTTTTGCTGCTTCTTTATCCTTACATTGGACACAGCCCATTCTCTCCTCTCTGTTGGTTGAGAGGGGAAGAGACAGAGATGAATTTAGTGCAAGGGTAAAATTATAGCTGGAAACCATCTCCGTTGGGGAAACTATGATTCAATATTCCATTATTTCAGAGCTTCCTCGGAGAGTTACAGACAGCCTAGTGAAAAATCATTTAATTAGGCTGAAATTAAACTCCTTCACTAATTATAAAAGAGCATAATGTGACAGAGCTGCAGTGTATGTCTAATGTCATCACCGCATAAATATGTGTACAAGTTGGGAGTGAGATGCAGAGAATATCCAGCTTGACTCGACTGGATTTAACAGCACTACTTATCATGGTTTACTTTGCCCTCTTATTGCACGACCACACTTGCGAGAAGAATTTACACCCAGCCATTGCCTTTACGAGTTGGCATGCACTTTATTTTTGTTTTCTTTACAAGGAGCCACACATACACACATCTATAGATTCGCAGCTTAAGAGTTGAAATACAAAGGGAGACCCTTAACAGTCGCACAACGAGGAGGGAGGGGGCTGATGGAGCATATTGCTCGACTAAAGCAGAGCTAAACCGGTTTCTGTAAGTAGCGAGGCACTCCGCTTCGCCAATTAAAAAGAGCCTAAGCGTCTTTAAAGACCCTGTTGAACTAATGCACATTTGGGCTCACCATGCCCCCCAATTGTTAAGCCCTGGAAACTCATGAATCTGGTACAACACAGCTGACAGCACTGTTGTCTCCCATCAGCCTTAGCGGCCAGCTGACTTCAGGGCGGCTAATTGGAAACACACTTGTTTACAGTTGCAGTGGATGGAGAGAGGTGGTGCTGCGGGCAAAAGCCAGGGCGGCAGCAGACGGAAGAGAAAGAGGGAAACTCTGGCACCGCTCTGGACCTGGGATTAAAAGATTCAGATCCACATTAACAGAACAGTTGGTCGACAGGTGGTGGCTCTTTTCTGTCAGGATTTAATTTATATTGGAAAAGAATGATCTATATAAAAATTTTTTTGTCAAGGATAGACACAAAGCATTAGGTCAAGATAAGCCAAAGTAACCAATATATGTACCGGTTCCAGCTTCTCAAAAGTAAACATTTTCTGGTTTTCTTAGTCGTCTATGATAATAAACTACATATGTTTAAGTGTTGGCCTACTGGTCACACAAAACAAGACATTTCACGATGTCACCACAGGCTCTTGGAACCTGTGATGGACTTCTTTTTTTTTGCTACTAGGAAACTAGTTTGTATCCCCATAACGAGCTGGAATCAGGGTTTTGTCCTAAAGGACACTGGAACATAATGGTTACAAAGAAAAGCTACAGAGTATAGGACCAAATTCCTTCAAGCCTGTTTCACATTTACTAGCAAGAAACCCCAACGCCTACATCGGAAAAAAGTGCAAACAGATGTGTCACTTGCTGCACACTGTGAACATGCACTGCAACAGGGTATAGGCGATGTATGTAGTACTGTGTATGGAAGTACAAAATAGATGCCTAACAAATGCTTGACTATATTCGCTCCATACTGTTTAACTAAAAGAAGAACGGGCCACTGCAGAGAGGAGGAGATCATTGTGATTCATTACTGCCATAAAACCCCATTAAATCGTCCGAAAGAAACAAGCCCAGCGGTAGCATCAAGCACAGACCAAAGCTGAGACCAAAGACTGAAACACAGGGAGGAGGAGGAAGACGGCTGATTCCTTCTTAATCCTTAAAATAACAAGTAATCTTCCTCAACATTAATATCTACCTCTGGTATCTTGTGGTATATTAACATCACTCCCCTCTCTAAAATTCAGCAGGTAAAACACGTTAGTCTCTGCTAGTGACATGCTTCACCTGTACAACAACAGAACTAAAAAATATTCCACTGGTTATAGTTTACATTTTTCTTTTGCTTTCGTTGTTTATATCCATTATAATCATGAGGTGCAGCTCTTGGAAAATTGCACAAGCGTGGAAATATGAAGTCAATTGACAGGGATAATCCAGGTGAGGTCTGATTTCTGGCGGCTGTTCTCTTTAAGTGCAGTGATTGAAATAGCACTGCATCCACTCCTGGAGGGATCAAATTAAAAAGAGGGAGATCTCACCTCGTCATGTCTTTGCGCTGCCTATGGGGGATTATGAAAGTCTTCCTGCTCTTGAAGTTAAAAAAGGCCAGGGACTACCATCACTTTAACATTTCTGCAAGCATCGCTGCTGTACAGACACCAGGCCATCTTGTATTGTTTATATACATACTGTATGCTCCCTTTTGGTACAGTGTTCGCACAGTAAACCTTTGCATATGAATAGAGTTTATGTGCACTGAAGTTAATGACTGATTGAATGCAATAAGAATCCACCATATTTGGACTTCAGAATCATTCCACAGCAAAAGGCAGGTCAGTCACATGGTCAAAAAATCATAACTTTTGCAAGCATTTGTCACTTGCCCTCAGATCCGACAAAGCTCTGCTATGTAATGATTTCAGTTGAGAACACACACACACACACACACACACACACACACACACACACACACACACACACACACACACACACACACACACACACACACACACACACACACACACACACACACACACACACACACACACACACACACACACACACACACACACACACACACACACACACACACACACACACACACACACACCTGCATCACTTCCCCCCTACTTCCAGAAGAAAAAAGCAGATGATGGCATGTTGGCCGCGGGGCTTGTTCCTTTTCTGTGGCACGGCTTGGGTATCGCATGATCACCTCCTCAGCCTGCAAAATCACTTGTCACGCTATTTTCAGACCCAAATGAACAGCTTGCCTCCAAGAGGACCCCACCGCCATGAGAAGGAAGATCCAAAAGGGACAAGGTTGTAGCTAAAGATAAGGAAAGGCAGGGGGGATTTGACTTTCTCTGGAAACACACAGGTAGGCAGTGGTATCACTTTAAAGCTCCTCATCATGATTGGTTCAAGATGCAGTCTGACACCCGTCTTTGATGTCTGGCCAAAGCTGTTGCACAGTATTTGTTAGATTCCCCTCACATCAGGAGGCAAAGAGAAATTAAGACAGCAAAGTATTCTCCGAAAACACAAAGTTATGGGACAGGGTTAGTGCTACAAGGTCAGTCAACAAAGCTGCCTAGCTTTACCTGAAAATGAACTTCTATGATATGATGGCCTTTATTTTGATGTCATAGAGGGCACAAGTGTTAATCAGCAGCAGCAGCAAAGACACATGGCGCTGGGAGCCGTAATGAGATCCTCTGGCAGCTTTTTACAGTAGAGCAAGCCAGATCAATATACCAAATTAAAAGCACAGACATGTCAGGGTCACGCAGGGTATCTGATGGATTAAACAGGAGACAGTGAGTATGGCCTGAGAAACAAACATGTGTGCACTCTGAAAAAACGATGGGTGAAATGTTCTAGATCCCTGGGGTTGACACACTACACAGCTGGAATATTTACACGATAAACAGGTGGTTAACTAACATCAATTTTGTAGATTTATTTAAACAAAACATTGTCTGTTGGTAGCTTCTAAAACAGGACAGTTTGCCCTCTGTTTTATATCATTGAAAATTTAACATCTTAGGTCAGACAAAACAAGACATTTTAATAGGCCATTTTGGACGCTGGGATAATGTTAAATATTTGTTATTATTATTTTCTTATATTTTATAGACTGCAAGTAATCAATTAATCATTAAATGCAATCTCAGATTAATAGACAATGAAAATAATTCTTAATTGCAATTCTGACATTCTCGAAGATGCAAAGCAACAACTCTTTTGCCCCTTTTTTGCCTGAAAAATTACTGAAAAGATTAACCAACTGCCAAATGAGTTAAAAATAATAGGCTAATGGTTTCAGCTCCAATGGGAACCCACTATTTAATTGGCAACAAGCTAACCTGATGATATGTCTTTTCTATAGAAGTTATCCTAAAATATGTGTAAATAGGTGTTTGAAATTTGACACGTATGCACTAAACTTGTCACAAAATATGAAAACAGCTTCATTATTTAACCTGAATCAGCTTACAAATTTCACCCGAAGGCAATCATTTTTGAAATGATTCAACACACCCTTTAACAAGACAGCTCTGTTTAATTGGAAGCGTGGGGAGTCGACCCTTTACACTCAGATCATTGACATGGCACAAAACAGGGTCACACCTCCCACTCCTCCTCCCACTGGCACCGCACTTGCAACAACCCTGTTTAACTCAAAAACACGACTTTGGATCCATTCATTAAAGCAATGACCTAAAAGTGGATCCCTTTCAGTTGTGTGCCATTTGAATGTTTATGAAACTCACTGCTGCGTTCATTGGATTTGGTACAACTCTAACAATCCTCTCCTTATGGCTGCCATTCTCTGAATAGTTACAATATTTGCTTGTGTTGGACACAACTGAGTTCATTCAGTGTATCAACAACAAGACAATGACCACATTACACTCCGCCACAAGATTACCAGCACAATGAAAGGCAGTGTAAAAGCTTTCAAAGCATTCTTCACATACTGAATGTACTAGTTATAAAACCCACAGCTGAGCGTCATACAGTACGTGTGGGTTTAAGCCTAACAGTGTTTCGGTGTCACAATGTTCACAGTTGAGTCATGTTGTCAAATCATTGAGACCATTGTAAATGTCCACTCAGTGAGAGAAATTTTTATCAAGAAGCTGAATAATTTCCAACTGGGAGAACATTTGAAAAAAGTCTAACTTTTTATTTTATTTCTAAAAACATATCAGAGCAGATTCTCACTGCTGCCCGTCACTGAACAACTGGGGGTGTTAAGGTTTTTTTTTCTCCAAATCTGGTGCCAGTGGAGGGCAATGTTCAATGTAAGAATTCACTGGTAATAATGATGTGTTGGGTCTACAGCGATGGAGGTTGGAAGTGTTCTGGTTGATCTGAATAAGACTTGGGTTGAAAGTAAGTGCAAAGTGAGGGCGGTATGTGCGGCAACGATTAGTTTTTATTGATTATTTGCAAAGATTTGGAGAATTGTTTAGGTCATTTTTAAAGCAAAAGATGTAGTCTGGTGTTAGTTTCTTCCATGTGACAATTGGCTGATATACATAAAAAACCTTTTTTGTTGCACAAAAACAAGACATTTGAAGATGACAACCAGGACTCGTGGAACCAAACTATGATCTTAACATATGCGAAACTGAAACTATCAATGTTTAGCCTTATACTTCACCTTTATCATGACACATGCTATATGAACCTATAATCCATAAATCACAAGCTTGTGTGCCACTTTGTCAGATAACAAGGCTCAAATATGGCCTGGGGGGAGTGTACATGGTCCATGAAGCATTATATGCAACTCCTTTCATTCCAATTTGATAACACACACACACCAGTCGTGTAGTCATTCACAGACCAATGAAAGCCTGGATACTTCAGGTTACTGAGTGCATTGTCACAAACCGACACACAACTGCTGCCCAACTTATTGCACATGGATAAAATGAGGCTCCCAGGTAAACACACACTTTATAACATCCCTAGTGTTTGCCAACACGATGGATGGCTGCACTTCCAGACACATCAGATAACCTGATTAGGACAGCTTTAATTGGATACTTAACAGCGAGGCAATGCAATTAGCTTGAAGCATATGACAATTATTTTGGGGTGAATCAATAGGAGGCTGTCTGCGGGCCATTGTGACGTTTTTAATTTTGTGTGTGTGTGTGTGTGCGCGTGTGTGTGGCCTCGGTGGTCAGCTCTGCAGCGCATCCATCCCTGCTGCTGCAACAGAAGAGCCCCCTCTCCACAATCACAGCACTGCAAAACATCATCATACAATCACGAGAGCACAGCGACGCTCCTTGCTCCTGTAAGGGTGAAACTTATGCCATCAAATACACGTATCTACATCTGAAGAAGTGAACACTGGCTTCATTGCAGCAAGATTCAATGTGTTATTTATCTCTTCTCTCTCTCTTTCTCTAGTCTCTCCGGAGATGGATTCAGCTCGCAGTCCACAGCGCAAAATAGGGGACAAGGCGGGTGCACCAATTGAAATGCAACACGGGAAAGAAAAAATAAAAGCGTGCTTACCGTAGAAAAATCAGATTAGTCCATCAGAGTTTCCAGAGGGACTTTCGTGGGGGAAATCGCAGATATTTTTCTACTCTATATGAGTGTTTTTATCTTCTCTTCCTCGCACTGGGGGAGAATAGCGGTGGGATACCATGGACCTACAGTCCCTGCCGATTCAGGCTCCTGTCGCCGCCGTGCGTACAGATGATGACGACGGCGACCAGCGTCAAGTCCAACACAATAATACACGCAACTTCCGGTTGATCATTTCAAAATAAAATTGTGTTTTCTTCTTAGAATTATAGAACAAGTAGTTTAAAGATGAAAACACGATTAAAAAGTATTTTATCATACACAAAAAAAGTTTTTATGTCTGCAGCCTGAATTAATTGTATGAATGTTAAATAGACAATTCTGCAGTAGGCCTACTGAGGTTGTGTTAAGCACACCCAAGAGTTGGGAAGTAGTGAACTTTAAGCTAGTAAATCAACTAGACCTACTACAATTTGAAGTGGCTTGCTGGTAGTTCAACTACATTCATATTTGCATTGTGATTCAAGTAGGCTAGATATATATAGCCAATATATTTTTTTGTTGTTGCAATTTTGTAATTCTGGGCCAAAAAGGAAAGGAATTCATTTTAATTTGATCACATTTTTTGGCTGGCATGCGACTTTTTGTATTACTGGTATATTTTGTTATTATTTTGTTATAAAAGTAGTAGGCTAGGCTAGTAAAAAAAAGTACAACCTTTTTGTAAATAGATTTCTCTCTGGGGTATAGCTTTTCTGTATCTTAATTCGACTTCTTCCAGTGTGAAGTAATTGGTAGTTTTCAAAGCTATGCTTTCAAAGTAGCTTCCCAAACACTGCCAATACAGGAGTTTTAGAGGACTAACTTTTGTGCTTTTATTTTGCCCCGCAAACGCTGTTTTATTTTCCGGTTTCTCCGTGTGCGTACTGACGCAGATGTGATTGCGTACAGCTGATAAGGATCAGAGCTGTGATTGACACCGCTTTCCCCCAATGACAGCTTACAATGTGTGGCGGGGCCCCTCCTCGTCTGTGAAGTGACTGCAAAACAGGGAAATATTGGCAAAATGAAAATGACCTGTGTTTGTTCAAGTGATCCCTCTGTAGGCCTATGTTATGGTGTTAAGTTTTTGCGAATATGAATTCAAAACAGAGAACATCATGCAAAAAAATAGCCTACACATTAATAATGATGTAATAAATGAGAGCCTTCTTTAGTTTTTAGTTTTTTTCATCCCGTTATATTCAACAGTGGTAGCCTAAGTGGATTTGTTTTTATTTCAACTACAATTATGCTTTTCTTCTGTTGGAATTAAAACTGTGTACAGAATGGCACATACATAATAGCAGAGTAAATCCAGTCCTAACAATCAATAAGTATTTTTTTTATGTCAGGTATCATTCAGGTGATAAACTTATCTCACTGGAAGCTTACCAACATGGATGTATTTAGGCCTATATTTTAGGGTGGCTTATTCAAAATACTGAAACGTGTAGGCCTATGAGTGTAAAGTAGCCTATATTAAAATGTTTTTATTTGTACAACCAAAGATCCAAACCCAAAAGATATTAATTTATACAATCATGTAAAAGAGGGGGGGAAACTGCAAATCTTCACATTGAACACCCAGGGGAAAGAAAATGTTTTTGAGTTTTGGTTTTTGACTGACATATAGACGATTAATTGATTATCAAAATAGTTGACAACAGCTCATTCAGCTTAAAAAGTATGTGTATTGACCTGAATCTTAGGTGGTCTATCACCAGTTTTTAAAATAATGTTTTTATTTTCCCCAGTTCATTAGACAGACTTAAGTACACAATCACTAAATTATCAGTAGAATATCTTTAAAATGCTTCATGTTTTTTTGTGATCCTTCAAATATTTGTATTGTTTTTTTTTGTGTAAGACACATTTGTTTTTGTCCCTACTTAAATGTAGAAAAATATGTGCAGGTTGTTGAAGAAGAATGCATTTACCTTTCATAGACAGTTTGGTTGAGGATCACAATTCACCACGGGTTACATTTGACATAATTTACTGTGAAACGCTTACTGAATTTTTATAGTAAAGTTTTAGATTTTCTGTTAATATGTGCATCTTTAAAAGTTGAGGCTGCAGTGTGCGATTATAATATCCCATGTTTACACTGTCTCCACCTACAGGATGCTGACATGATAGGCTATACTACAGCTTCCTCCTGACAGGTGAAGTCTGTCTGTCTGAATGTCTGGCGCTTGCATGCTGTTGTTGAGAACACTTCATGCCCTGGTGCCTTTGTCCCCTTCTTTACATATTCACCATAATAATCACAGCTTTGCATGTAATCAAATATCACAACAATGAGCTTGGCCTAGTTAGCCTGATGAAGGGAGGGAGGCTGAAAGAAGTCACCCTAATCCTCAAACTGTTGTCTGCACTGTGCTTTTAGTCCTGAACTCCCTCTCACCATGAGTCTCCACAACTGAGAGTTACAGTATGATCGCTGATGGCTCCTCGCCTTCCTTGGAGCCATTTTGCACCGGTAACCATGGAGATGTGGGTCATGCAGTGATGGCAGGGAGAGGGGACTTGTGGCTGGTGGTGGTGGTGATGCCATGAGCACTGCAGGCTGCTGGAGTGGAGGGGCCATAAAATCTTGTTATATCTGGGTCACCGGGATGCTCCAGCTGCAACAAGCAGACAAGACGCTATTATGCAAGAGGAGGGATGAGGGAAGTTGTGGGCACAGGGGCTTATAGTTACAGGGGACGTCTGTTTACTGAGCGAGACATATGTTAGGATGGGTGGGCGATGATATAACACAGCTGAGCAGGGCTTGCAGCTCAGCTGTACAAAACAGGACATCAATTTGAAAGTGATAAACAACCTCTTGACCCTATTTGTTGTAGCTTTCTGCATCAATACCTACATTTAACCCTTAATTAGATGTAAAAACACGAGGTTTGTTTTATAATCTGCAACATAGTAGGTTTAAATATTCAATGTTATTTAGTAGCTTATAGTATATGGTAGGTCTAAGATTACACAAAAGGACAATTCGTGCGCTCTAAGAAATTAAAGAGCATACAGAGAATTAATGTGTAGCCTATAAAGAAAACGATATAGGCCAAAATCAACGTCATCATGTAAAAACAAATGATGGCCATGTTTGTAGTTTTTTTTTTAAGAAATAGAGCCTACCTTTCAATATAGGCACTTGTTTATTTGAATATGGCATTATCACATTTTTCCTTTTGTGAAATCTCAGCCATCGTTTTAGTCATCATTAATATCCTTTTTTTTTGGTGGGGGGGACTCTTAAGTAGATTTAAAGACAAGTTGTTGGCCATGTTGTTGTGTATCTCCTATTGTCCGTGGCACCCCCACTTCATGACCTCCCCCCACTCGTTGGATTCCGGACTTGTGATTGGTGGAGACGGGCCGGCTTTGTCGTCATAGCCCCAGCACCCATTCATCAGCGGACTGGGGCGTTGTACTCCGCATCTCATTTACGGCGGGGCCAATTTCTCCATTTACAAACTCCGCTCGAGAAAAAATTGGAAGAATTCTAGTTGCTTTTTGCGTCTTTGCCACATTTTTCGCCAGTTCTCACGCGTCCCTTTGCGGTCACCTCGGCTTCGGGCTGGTTCCTCTGCTTCACTTGGAGAAGGGGGTGTCGGCTTTTGACCTGAATTTTTTTGGGGAGGAAGCTCGCGGTCTTTGTTCATTCATTTTGATCGGTTGGGGTTCCTTTGTTGCACCAAAAGCATGGGAGCGCAAATCTCCAAAACCTCCGGAAAAGAGGAAGCTGCGGTGGAAAAGCCGGCGGAAGGCGCAGCTGTTGCAGCCAAGACAAACGGACAGGTAATTTAAGATTAAGTCATTCGAGTCTTGATTTGTCGATCGGGGATTTTGTCTTGTTTTAGCAATGTGTTGCGTCAATGGCGTGCTCCATGTTCCCTGCAGCGCATCCCCACGCTCACCGGTATTCAGGGAAAGTGGCCACATGCATCCATTTTCACCGGAGAGTGCGTTGCTGAATTTATTTTCTATATTGCAACGCATTGTTGTTACAATTAACAGTTTATTTTTTATTTTTGAATAAAGGCCTTACATTTGTGATTTGTTTAAATTGTTATTGTTGAATATGAATGAGCTGCACGACTAATGTGATTAGATCATTAGACAATAGTCCATATTTCCATTTTTGCTTTATTTCAGCGTTTCTCAGTCACTCTGAAGCTGTTGCTTCCAAAACATTCTGTCAGTTTTTTTTGCATTAATTTGGCTGAAATGTGTGCACCAGGGTCTGTTGCTGCTTTCACTGGTGGCATGGCCATTTTTACCAAAAGATACCACGCCTTTGTTGCCAGGTTCAAGAAAGAAGCCACGTTTTTTTGCACACTCTCATCCCTCGATATTAACACATTGTGTAAAAAGATGAATAAGAAAGAAGTAAACTGAGTGGGAGGAGATGTGTGTGTGTATATACAATGAAAATAACGCATAAGTTTACTACACGGGTCGTTTAAAGAGGTGAAAGGGGGAAAAATTCCTATATTCTATCCAGACGCCACCTGGAGGATTCAAAGAACACTGCAGTCTAACCAACTAGCCTACTGCTGAAAGCCACATATCTGTCGTCACTCTCCTAGTAACAGATGTTGCTGCAGTTTTTGGGCTATTTTCCTATTGGTCGCTGCTTGTGGTTGAATGTGATTAAGTATCACTGCATGCCAGATTTTGCAGGGGGTTAGTGCTGCATGCACATGTTCGTTTCTAGGCCATGGGTTGGCCTCGGTCAGATTACAGGCAATTGTTGGAGTAGCTTCTTTTCACTGAAATGGCACACTGATGTTCAGGAATAACATATATTTTGTTTATGTTTCCTTTTCCAGGAGAACGGCCATGCCAAGACCAACGGGGATACCTCTCCGGCTGCAGAGGAGGCCAACAAGGCTGATGTTCAGGCCAACGGCAGCAGTCCTACTGAGGAGGCGCCAAAGGAAGAAGGTGAGAAAGTAGAGGGTGCAGAGGCCAACGGCGAAGCGGAGCCCGCCGCCACAAACGGAGAGGCTTCTGCCAAGCCCGAGGAAGGCACTCCGTCCACCAGCGAGGATGGCAAGCAGAAGAAAAAGCGTTTCTCCTTCAAGAAGCCCTCCTTCAAGCTCAGCGGCTTCACTTTCAAGAAGACCAAGAAGGATTCCGAGGAGGCGACAGAGGAGGGATCAGCAGAGGCAGCCGAAGGAGAGACTGCCGCGTCTGAGGAAGCTCCTGCTGAGGAGACCAAACCAGCTGAGGCCGCCACCGAGGAGGAGGGAGCCAAGGAGGCTGCTGCTGCTGCTGCTGCAGAGGAGCCTAAAGCAGAGGAGGTGAAGGCAGAAGAAACAGCAGCAGCAGGAGAGGAGAAAGCAGCTGAAGCTTCCCCTACTGAGCCAGAGACGGCAGCCAGTCCAGAGGCAGAGGCCCCCGCAGCCGCCGAGTAATCCTGCTGAACGAGACACCGGAATGAAGGAGGCGATGGCGCCTGTGTGAAGGAATGCGAGGACTTGTCTAAAACCAGGGATTTTTTTTGTTCAGTTTCTTTAATTTTTTTTCTTGGTGTTTGTTTACTATTCTGCAACCATCTCATCCATAATGACTGCAACGTCCTTGGCAGTGACGGACAGGAGAGTGTACTAGAGAGTGTGCTGCTTCCTCACTGCTCATTGGTGCTTGCATTTGTGACGTGGGTGAGTGTGAAAGTGCGACTGTGAGTGTGAATGTTTTTTTTGTTTTTTTTTCTACATGAAACCATGACTGTGTTGACACATTGCTGAATTTGACATTTTATCAAAGTATTTGGTGCTGGGCAATTGGATGTAGCAGCTAAAGCTGTGTCTGCAAGATTTGACACATTGTGATATTTAAAGGGAACAAAGTCCTAAACCAAGTCCTTAAATGTTGTCTTTGCAGTGCACAGTTGTTTACAACTCTTTAAAAACTCAACGTTCCTGTGGACACAACCATTCCTGAATAAACTAGATTTAGTTAACTGTCAAAATATTAGGTGCTCATCACTTCCCATATAGATTCCACCATTTCAAAACTCTGTAGTAATGCACGTTGTATAGACTTTGATATTACTGGTTTTATGACTGGGATGTACCTAAATGACTGAAGTTTTTAACAGATTACCCATTGTAAATGAAGTTTTCTTGTTTTTCACCATTTGTAAGATTGAATAAAATTGGGAGATGTTTTAAGCAAATTTTGCAGTAAGCTGTGATGACTACAACACCACTTAAAGTCGAAACTAGGAAGCACAGATTCTGGGTCAGGTGTGCAGACTTTGAACAGCGTCTTTGTATATAGGGAGGCTTCACCTTTTTTCAATATAGAATGTAACATTGCCTACAATTTGGTTATAGGTGTTTATTTTCTGTGCGCACTGATAAAGAATAAAGGAATGAAGTGTGAATTTACAATCAAGCTCATTTATTCATAATTTTTTAAGTAAATTTATAGCTCATGGAGGAATAAATGAAGTTTGATTCTTTGCTTTACAGCACCCTCATGTGGTGCCTTACAGGAATAGTCTCCATCTGTCCATTTGTAGAGAAGCATACAAAACAAATTTGTTTTTGCTTTATTGGGCAACTCCATGGCAAAATGGCACAACATCTGTAATTATCGGGAATTTCAATCAGTTGTAGCAAAGTCAAATTCCTCATCAGGTTGTGCGGTAACTTAATTACATTACCAAGTAGATACAATACTGCACAGCCTCTGTAATGGAATGGTGCGAGTGTTCTTTTGGTAAATACATTTTCAGAGAAACCGACCACCAATCAGTGGTTAAATTGGAGCTGAATGACGATAGTAAAATTATTTCACCTCAGAGGCCCCAGGCAGCACATCCAAAAATATGATTATCGCTTGTGTTTTCTTTAACTAAACCAGCCTGGTTTGCAATGACAGTTAGATATGCTCACAGCCCTACAGTATTTTTAGGAAATTACTGGCTTGATCATTAACAGCCGCAACGTAATTATGGTACAAGATTCATTTTGGGGCTGTGTTTGATTCAATCACAGAGCTGCTGGATTTGCCCCATAAATTACAGTGTTTAAAACAAACATTTTTACAGTGTCTGAGTTTTCAGTAAGTACAGCGAGCAACTTCAGCACTGATTTAGGCTTAACTGATGCCTGTGCTTGCCCATCGACATGTTGGGAGTCGTTTGAAAAAACCCCAAACCCCATAAAGGCAGCAGAAGGTTTTTAAAAGTAGAAGAGTTTGCCTCTCCGGGATGTTTTTAGCCACCAACAGCTGTACCCATGCTCATTTCAGAACATCCATTTCCTTTGCACCCAGTGCAACCCTATGTTCTGCTTGGGTCACCGCAGGGCGGGTGTGTTTTACACATATTTATATTTCTGCTTCCTGGTCTGCATGTCCATCTTGGTCTGGTTGTTGAGCAATTTTCGCCCGTTTTGGCCTTCAGTGTGCTTCTCATGCAGCTCATTACCATGACGTATCCCATCATGCCACACAACACCCTCCATCTTCCTCAAAGTGTATTCTTTTGTTAGCTTCTTTCCAGACAGATGGATACACAAGAGCATGGATGGATGCAAATACATGGGGAGACGTGAGCCTGCTGCTTCAAGACAAAAATGTATCAAAGTGAAAAATATTGCTCTGAGGGTGACAGATAAATTTGGAGTGTGGCTTGTGGAGTCGACCGGAGCCAGGGCTCCCTCGTCTGTGTTCCTGTCTGTCCCACCTCATGCACTAACCGCTGGCCCTCTCTGAATGGCAGTCCCCTCGGATGGCAATCCCATGTGGTTATTTTCTCCGACCGGCTTCCTCTCTCTTCTGTCCCTCAGGCCCTTCACCTAACCACCATCTCACTTTTTCTTCGAGAGAAGATCAAAGGGCAGCTGCCCTGCAAGAGGACCATCCCTGTCCCCCACACCACAGGCTCACTATTTTCAGCACGCCCACAGTCAAACTTGCATCTTTGAGTAGCTTTTGTGAACTTTGGCTGCAAAGCAGGCGACCAGAGGCCATAATGTGGGGAGAAATTCAAACTTTATGATCATCTCAATGTTTTCTACATTAACCCCAGGTACCAGTAACTAATTAGATTAACTCAAGTGTTCCTAACTTAGTATTTCCTATTAATGATACTTTACACTTCTACTTTACTCTACATTTAAAAGGAAAATATTGTACTTTTTACTCCTTTTATTTTTTTCTGACGGATAATGCTACTGGTTACTTTGCAGATTACATAAGATTATACTGTATATACGAACCACAGATCACCTTAGAAAATACGATGCTTTGTTACAGTTCAAGCTATTGTCTGTGACATGGTACTATTAAGCTTGGCTACAAGCACCTGACACTACTTTTTGAAATGTCTCCAAAACAATGGAGTTCAAACCTTTTGAATATGAGTAGCCTATAACAGTATTCAACATTACATCGTGTCTTACATCAGTAACAATAAGAGGGAGTCTGTGTATACTTTGACTGTAGGAATTTTACTTATAATTAAATAATTGTTGATGCTTTACATACTCTAATGAGGCGGTATACAAAAATTTAATAAGTGTTTATTAATGTAACGTATTTGTCAGTATAATAACTTTTTTAATCTGTTATTGACTATTTTTATGTTCAGTAATGGTTTATATATCTGTTATCATGCTATGCTTCGTCCATGTGGTTGTAGCTAATATGCTGGCACCTATTATTAACACTTTCAGTGTCTCTTGTTACTTCAGATTAGTAGCAATGATGTTATATTTTGCAGAACTTCTAACAACTGAGTTTAGAAATTCAATAATTTCCTGGTGCCTTAGTGAATCTTTAATCCAGTGCTGTAAAGGAGAGCTTGTTGAAATGTTTTCATCTAAGTTTGTACCATATTGCAGACATTACTGGCAGCCAGGGTGAAAAGTCAGACACAAAAAAAACTGGACTAATTTTCAGGCTCCCACATTGGAAACTACCTCCTTCTACCCCCTGCTGAACTGCTCTGTAACCCTATGACCCAGTAGGTGGCAGGTTATCTTTTAGTTGGATTTATCAGGTTTCATGTGCAATAACTACATTAAAAAGACAGTTAAATTAATTGTAAGTGGATTTTGACCCTCTGTATTATTTCCTAGACACACACACACACACACACACCTGTCTACAGGAAAAAGAGTAGTATGATATTCATGATTAGTTGAGTCTCTTTAAAAAAGTGCATTCTGAGGAAAAACATTTTTTTAGACATCTTTTTATTTTGGTCATTATGCTTTACATGACATAATGCATGTTCAGGGATATAACAATGTTGCTGGTAGTTTGTGTTTGTATGACAGTATTCTGGTGACTTATTTCATTGTAACAGTCAATTTGACCATCACCAATTCACAATATTCAAGTCACATATGAGGATAACAGTTATAACACATTGCACAGAAAGTATTTGTGCACCTTTAATAAGATTATTGGTCACCCAAACGAAAAAAACAAACAGGTACGGAAACAAAAAACAAAACAAAACAAACAAAAAAACAAACAGACAAACACTTAATTAAGAGTCACCAGTTGTAGACAGTTTAAAAGAAACAGAGTGGGAAATGAAAAGTAATGACACAACAGTTATAACACCTCAATATCACATGCTGTCTCCATTACAAAAGCTGACTGGTAACTTTGTGGATTGCTTCCCCCATCCCTGATCACCTGTTTTCATAAATTAGTTTTCCTTCTTCTAAGCACCTATTTCTTGTAGTTTCAAGTCGGGATGCTACTATTCCTCAAAGAAGTGTGAACTGCCTGTCTGCTTGGTTGAGGAAAAATTTAGTTTACTAGGCGTTTACTTTAGTTTGAGAAATAGATTGCAAATTTAGTTGGTTGGCTTTGGGAACTACTGTATCAACCTATCACGTTGAAGCAATGAGGAACCCAGAGAAAGAGCAGTGGACATTCTCAGCGGCAAAGACACCATTGGCCTCCTCATCGGGGATCTGGAGGTAGACTGTGTCCTGCTCGTTGAGCAAAAGGACAGCACTACCGGACATCTGGTCCAGGAAGCCCTTGCTGTACTCATCGTAAGTGAACATAACAGGATGGTCATTCTTGTATAGAGCCACCAGAGCATGAGCTCCATTAACGTGGACGCTGTAGGAGAAATAGTAGACGCCAGGAACCTGGCAAGTGAACATGCCGGACTCAGGGTCGTAGTGATTCTCAGCATTGTACACAATCTGGTCAAACTTAATGGGGCTGCCAGCAGCAGGGTAGGGGGTGGCCAGAGATGCAGTGAAAGCAGACATGGGGGACTTGACCATAACCTCACTCATTCCCATTCCCATTCCCTTCTCAAACACAACCTCACCAGGAGGACCAGGGGGACCGGCAGGGCCAGATGGACCCTCTGCTCCATCAGCTCCGGGCTCACCGGGCACACCGGGGGCACCTTGGGGTCCTGTGACACCCTTAGCAGCCAAACCAGCTGGGCCGGAAGGACCGGGGAGACCTGGGTGTCCCTTAAGACCGGGAGCACCAGCGGCACCTGAAGGCCCAGAAGGTCCTCTGGGACCTGGAGCCCCATCAGCACCAGAAGCACCTGTCTCACCTGCACGGCCGGGATGACCCTTGGGTCCGGCAGGGCCTGGAATACCTGGAGAACCTGGGGTACCTGGGGCACCACCATGACCTTTGTCACCTGTGGGTCCAGTGGCTCCTCTGGCTCCAGGAGGACCAGCTGCGCCTGGGTAACCCTGCTTGCCTTGGAAACCCTGTGCTCCCTGATCTCCCTTGTGTCCCTTCAATCCCTGACTTCCTGTTGCACCTGTGTCACCTTTGGGACCACCAGCACCGGTATCACCTGGGAAACCTACTGGGCCCTGTGGTCCAGTGGGACCAGTGGGGCCAGTTGCACCTGTGGCACCAGTATAACCTGTTGGGCCTTGCTCGCCCTTAGCACCTGGGGCACCTGTGCTACCTGTCAGTCCCCTCTCTCCCTTCTCTCCGTTTGCACCTGGCTTTCCATATCCGGGGACACCGGGGGCACCAGTGGCTCCTGCAGGTCCCTGGTGGCCTTTAGGACCGGATGGGCCGGGCATACCTGGGGCGCCATTCTCACCTGGTTTACCTGAAACACCTACACCTGGGGCACCAGTGTGTCCCTTGAGTCCCTTTGGTCCCATTGGACCGGTGGCACCGTCCCTACCTGGGGTACCTGACTTTCCTGGCTCACCTGGCATACCTGATTCCCCTGGCTTTCCTACTCCTGCCACACCTGGTTGTCCAGTTGGGCCCATGGGTCCTGTAGCTCCTGTCTCACCCTGAGCTCCGGGAGCTCCCACCCCTGTATCACCCTTAGCACCTGGCAGGCCAGGTACACCTGGGTGTCCCTTCAGACCAGACTCTCCACGAGGTCCCATCGCTCCAGGAAGACCTGAAGGTCCAGGCTTGCCAGTAGCAGAGAGTCCAGCAGGTCCGGGGCTTCCAGCAGATCCAGGTACTCCCCTAGGCCCCTGAAGGCCAGTGGCTCCTGTGTCTCCCTTCTCACCAGGTGCACCATCACTGCCAGGTTTACCAGGTCCACCGGGGGATCCAGGTTTGCCAGCAATGGAGCGGCCTGGAGCTCCAGGAGGTCCAGCAGGTCCCTGGGGTCCGGGGAGACCTTCAGCACTCTCGCCTGGGGGGCCAGCAGGACCAGCAGGTCCCTCAGGGCCGGGCTCACCTGGGGCACCGGGCTCGCCTGGCACTGACACAACTGTATAGAGAGAAACAGAGTAGAGTGAGTAAAACTATTATTACCCTAGGGGCCAGTTTCACAGACATGGATTAAGCCTAGTCCTGGACTAAATGGAATTTTGAATGGAGATTGTCCATTGAAAGTAGAATTTAGTCCAGAACTAGGCTTAATCCATGTCTGTGAAACCGGCCCTAGAAGTTATACTGTAAGCTGTTGGTATGATGATGTACTTATATTAACATACTTGTGTACATACAGGGTCTTTTATCTGTAGTACCGCTGATTAAATCCCATTCAAGTGACAAAAGGTACAAGAATATGAATGCACTGCTGAGCTTCTAGGTATGTGTCTGTGTGAGTATAAATATGTCTTGGCAGTATCTTGTTGACTAGCAACATGCTTGTTCAATAGTCAAATGTGAGATAAATAAGTTTCATATGGATATTGCTCATTCATTTGTCTTGTGCATTTCATTTTAGAGGAAAATATGTTAAAAGCATTATAATGTAATTTAGTTAATGGTCTTAATTCACTAATGAATGCTCCCTGGAGGTGGGGAATGTTTTATTCCCAGCAACACATCTTGAAGTGTTTTCGGTTTGAAGACATTGGCCATATTCACTGGCTCAATTTTGTTTAATACTTCTTCAAATCGAAAAACTTGTAAATCCTTAAAAAAACTAATCTGTAGATTTAGTCCCTGCTGCCTATTTAATATTTAGGCATTACTTTATGTAAAACATTTATAAATAAAAATAATTTCTAATTACTTTTAATTAAAATATATAATTGCTATTTTTATACTGTAGAGGTCAAAAGACATCTTGTGACTGTTTGTTAAACAGTAGGTCTAAATGAAAAGGAAGGATTTTTTATTTGCTGCCTTTATGTGGTCACATGTGTTTGAGCGTTAAAAGGCGCTCTGGCTTACTGCACCCGAGTTTGGATATAGTCAAACAGATGTTTCCAATTCTGTGTGAAGCAGGCACACCCAAACAAACCACACTGCTGGGTGACTGAACTGTAATTGACAGCATCAAACTAAAAATATTTCACTAACAGCTACTTTCTCAAATAAAAATAGCATTTGTGTTGATATACACAAAAAGCTAAATTTCATATTTGTGGGCCAAGACCACACCATAATTAAAACATTTAAAGAGTCATAAAAAAAGTTATTCAGTGTGACTGAATATACTAAAAATATGGATTTTTTATGGACTCTGCCTGGTTTTGCAGAGGGAATAGTGTGAGTGTCTGAAAGCAAATTAACAGGCAACATTTAAGTCTTGAATGAGAAACGTTATGCTTTTTGAAATGTTAGATATTGAAGTAATGTAGAAAACTGAAATGATGAAAAAAATAACACGAGTGATTCCTCAGGATTGCTGATCATAAAGTGAACATTATGCACCAGATAAGCAAATCGGAAAGTTAAAAAGTGAGCAAATGTGATTACACTAGTTGAATAAAAGAACAAATGAGGATTCATTCAAAACTAAAGAAAAGCAGAAAAAGACTTCAGTTAGGTGTATTTATCGAATCCTGTGACTGCTAGATAAAGATAACTGCAAAGCTCTGCACTGAGAGAATAAGGATTGTTATTCAAATCCTAGATCTAAATGGACTATGTAATTGGATCAGCATGCACACTATTGCAGCCAATCAGAGCATAAGGCAGTCCCAGTGCAAGGTGGAGTTCAGTTTTCAAAAGTAGCATCTGACTGTGACCGGCTTCTTCTCCTGCTGCTTATGCTGTTACTGTTTGACACAGCAGAGATGCTAATTTCGCTAGCTGAAGACTTAAAGGTAAGCTAAGGCCGTCATGAAATGTTGCTCAAGGAAAGATCATCTTTGGAGAAGAAAATCTGACTTCAGAGGGAATGTTTCTTTGGGGACAGAGTAGACAAAGAAAGGAGAAATGCACTATAGTCAAATACATATTGTGTAGAGAGCTGTGTTTTCTTACCATGGCTCTTCACAGAGTAGGGCTGGTACTGAGGGGCTGACTTCACCACTTTCTTCACCACATAGCGCTCACCGTGAGCCGAAGTCAAGGCCAAGGTGAGGAGGAGGAGGCTTGCTACTCGTAGATCCATCTTGTAAGGTCAGATCTGCAGGGGGGAAACGAGCAGGTCAGCACAACCACTCTCAAGGTTCAAAGTGTCCACATGCTTTGGTTTTCTTACTCATTCTGAGCTATTTTACAGAGCCTAAAACATCCTCAACTAAGTGCACAGACTGTACATCTTAACTCAATAGACAACAAATTGGATATGCTAAATCAAGGTAACTGGCTGTAAATCTAGGTGTTTGGTCCAGTCAGAGCATCCTGGATCATTCAGACTAACTGAATATCATCCAAGAAGCTCCAAGTCAATTAAAATCTCCTTTCACTATCATAGGAACAACTCAAGGCCTAGACAAGCCAAGATGTTGACTACACTCCTCCAGGCATGGAGCTGTTTAGAAGAGGAAGAGAAAACCCACTTACCAGCATCCAATGGGAGTAAAATCAATCTCTTCCGCACCAGTAAGCTCCTGGCGCTGCTGTATATCCTTAGGGTAGGAGCACAACTGAGGATATGCTGCTTTCCAGTACAATATTGTGGGTATTTATACCATATCTACCCCTCGCATCATTAAAAAAAAAGAAAAAGAAAACCCACCACGCAAGTACCTCCCTCCACAGAGCTAGGCTGTAATTAGTAGACAGATCTGCCCAAAGCGGGCATGTCACATCAGGGTGCCTCCATGTCTTGAATATCCAGACACATGATTATCACTTATTTCAGTCTTCTTCTGAACGAGAAAATAATCATGTTCTAAGCAAAAAAAAAAAGAATACATAAACAAAGACCACAAACAAGCTCTGTGGGAGGAATACACTTAATCCAATAATAATCCAATAACATATTCAACCTTGTGTCCATTATATTTAACATTTTGCAACCAGATTTACATGTTTTATTCTGTTTTATATTTATAAATGGTTTAAAGACCCCGTGTTTGAATATGACGTCAGAAAATAGTCCATCTACACATATAGACCATCTACACACACGTGTATATATATCACAACAACTTCAGATTTCTAATGGCATCTGTGTTGCTTTACAAAGCTTGCATTGACGATGTACACAGCCAGACTCATCTGCAAATTTACTTTTTGTCTAGTCGGCTGGCGGAGGCTCACCTCTACCTTTTTTGACTGTCTAGGCACCTCCACGCTTGCCTTAAAAAGGTAAACAAGGGAAGTGATGGGGAAAGGTTGTGCAGAGTGCCATGGATGAAAAGTCCTAGATATTTGAGACTTGAAATCAAAAAGATTAGGTCTATTACTGTTGTGAAGACATAATTTAAGGGATTCACACATTTAGTTTTTCACATATTTAGCTTTGTTTATTTCTTGTGTATTATTTGGCCAGCTTGTTGTTGTAGCTAATAAATGACTAAGTGGCCTTGATTTCAGTCTCTATTTCAGGATGAACACTTTTTCTTAAGTTGTGTATTTTTTATACGTGTTTCAGCCTCAAAACAGCTAGTAAAACTATATAAGGAGCCACTGGAAAAGACATTTGGGCTCGTTTCTGTGCAGCCTCATGAATGCAACCCAGTGTCTGATAGCCCCTCATATGCAGTGCTGATGTTTGGACACCGGAGGGCAGGTTTTACTGTGGCACTGCACCTCTTGGTTGAGGGAGATGCTGCTGCTGCAAAGAAGGGGCCATGCCACTGTGGTCACCAGTTATTTTGGGGTCCCTTCTTTGCATATACATCATCAGGAGGTCCAGGCCCATTCCTACAATTAGAGTTAGTTTCTGTCATGATGTTGTATTTCCTCAATCACCGCTAGCCTCCATTATTATCTTCCTTCACCCTCACTCTCATCCTCCACCTTGCCTTGCTTACTTTGAGCTCCTCCGACTGTAATTTCTCAATTTTAGTGCAGCCACATAGGAAATGCATACACCCAAATAATCACATGTTCTCAAATGCACAACTAGCCATAAACAATGTGTAGGATACTCCATATCCCTCCCATCCCAAAATCTTCCAGGACAAATTACCATTATGCTTCCTGTGTTCTGATAATGTATATACATATTGCTGACAACATGAGTATATTTGCAGAAAAGATGATGACGAAGCCCTCTGCCTGATTGAGGGCTTCACTAAGTTTCTATATGAGGCGGGTTTTTTTTTTTTTACAACACGTGACTGTGACAGGCGTCTTTCACAAGGGGTATAATTAAAGATTGTACAACTTGGAGCTTGTTTGAACCCCCCGTTTTTTCTAAATTAGACCAAATTATCTGCAATTTTCTAAAATGCTACCTTCCGTGGCTTATAGCACTTAATCATGTTTGGCAAGCATTGTTTAACTTTCCTCTTCCTGTCAAATAAAATCTAATCTAATTTGTGACCTGCATTTCCAAATGTTTGAAATTCTGTCTTTTACCAATAAGATAGGAGCGACAGTTCACAGCACAGGTGCAGACTGGCTACCTTAGGCTGTGTAATCATAGACAAATGTCACATTATACACATGTGGCACGGGCACCTTAAGAAAGAGGAGGATCATGTTAGTGCCAGCATCATAAATGTAAGTCATATTTCTCATTTTGATTGCACATGTGGTGTCTTGCTTTATCATTTTCCTTTTTCATTTAACTTTTATTTATCCTCAAGAGACCAATTGAGGGGTGACCCTCATTTTCAATGATGAAACAAATCGAGTCAAAACAAATTCAAAACAACAATACATACAAAATATTCAATGCAAATACATCAAATACACAACAAGTGAAGAGAAGAGAAAAAAAACAAAAAAACAATTGAAACATTTACAAAGTGGTGAGGAGTGGCAGCAATTAAAAGGAATAAAGTACAATATAGCCTAATTAAAACAGTTACAAGTAGAGTTTGGCAGATCCAAGATAGTCTGTTTAAATTGGCCAAAGGATATGAATGTATTTAGTTTAATTTGTTGCTGTAAGTTGTTCCAGGAGTCGGGGGCACTGAAGCTAAAAGCTGTCTTTCCCAGCTCAGACCGGGCTTGTGTGAGCTGGGAAAGAGCGAAATCGTTTTTCACGATAACTCACAAGTATGCAAAGGTTTTGATTTGATTGCTGTTGTCCTGGAACACTATGGTGTTTTCTGTGTTGCCAGTTTTGCTATTCTGTGTTAAACTCTATTACACTGCTTTAAAATCTCTTTATGCTTGTGCCCAGCGTTTCCAGATTTAGTATGTTTTAGATGAAATGATAGAGCAAGAGAGGCTGGAGTTAGGATTTTATATGTTTATATGTTCAGATAATCTCAGTTTATTCAAGTTTTTCAGAAGCTACCAATGAAAAAGAGATCCTCGGTTTCTAGTCCAATGTTGTGGGTAAAATGATCCATCTCATTATTCATAAACAAGCAAAAACAACCTTCAACAGCATGAGAGCCTGCAAAGAGGCAGGAACATTCATGCTGAACTTTGCAACCAGAGTGTACTTTGGCTTGAGGACAACTTAAATTAAAAGTGTAATTTAGATGTTGTTTATAACCTCGCAGCATATTTTTTTTATTTTCTAAACACGGCACTGCACTCGTTTGCACCGGACTCTGTGTCCTTGTGCTTAAAGTGTAAGAATTGAGGGCTCTGAAAGTGCATGGCAGAGCACTCTCTGCTCAGGCCATTATAGAACAGCAGCAGATTGATGTGGTCGGCAGGAGTCATTGTAATAACCATTAGGAATTATGTGTACAGCCTTCAAAATAAAGACGGTGGTGACGTCGCTTTGCTCTTATAATGTCAAGGGACCCTCACTGTTAAATACACACGTGCTTTTAATTTCAAGTCACTTGATATAACATTAAATAAGCTTGACACACCCAGTCACTGAGAAGTTCATGAAAGCTGCACAATGTCTTACTTTGAGTTCAGATTTTGTTCTTTTGAGTTTGTTGTGAAAGTAAATAAGTACAATAACCCATTTACTTTACTAAAGTGTTTTTTAAATGCTACTTTAAACCTCTAACACACTACATTCGAGATGGAAATATTGTACTTTTCACTTACTCAGTTACCAGTTAATCTTTAGATTCCAATTATTGATACAAAATATGATTAACTTACAAAACATTATTTATTATCAAAGATAAAGCTTCCCAACAGTACATCAAGTAGTTACCAGCTGCAACATTAAAGTGACTCTGATCACACTGAGCATCAATAATAATTGTCCAGGAATAGAACATACTGTATATATTATTCTGAAATGGCTCATTCTGTATAATGAGTACTTCTACTGTTGGTACTTTATGTATTTTTATATACAGTATATCATGATACTATTGCACTTTTAAATTGTTCAATGCAGAAGTTTTATTTAGAGTATTTCTACACTAGGGTATTGCTACTTTTATATAAATACAATATTCAAGTACTCCTTCCACCACTGGGACCTGTTGAGAAGAAAGTCTCTGCAGACAAAAATAATTTGCAAGCAAGGGAATCTGTGACTGGGCACATTTTCTTTGTCTGACCCTTCTGTAGAGGACATAAGCTGGCACTCTGAGGTCCTGCTTGTTGTTCAGGCCAACAGCTGGTAGATTTGACTGGATTCCCCATGAGAGTGATGCTGGACAGTGTTTCTGGCAATGTTAGCAATGTTTGTGCTCGTACTCTACAATGATAACAGTGTTCGGTTGAAAGGTTTTTGTATTTTGTCTGTTTTTGGTTCGCTCTGCTGGCCAGGATTTGATGTTTCTGGTTTCTTCGCCATGCCGACCGATGCACAACCCACACCCAAGAGGAGAACATAATTTGCAGTTGCTGTAAGGGGACCCGACCGAGCATGTGAGTAAAGCAATGGCTAAAGATACACCATCACGGCAGGGATACAAATTTAATGTTTCAATAAACTCCACGGACCACTAAGAGCTACTTTAAACTCTATGAATGGCAGACATGACGGGGGCCCATGTGAGTGATTGGTGGGGAAATTATAAGGTCCTGAAAACAAACATGGACCCAAAGAGTAACCGGAAGCGTAAAAGTAACTGAAAAATGGTGGTGGTATCCTGAGAGACGAGGGCTTATTTCTAGGAGGAAACCCCAGCATTGCAGATAAATGGGGGAATAGAAGAGAGAGTGATGGTTGGTGTGAACCATGTGATAGCACGCAAAGTAGGGAGTTGCCATTAAGGGTTTAACAATGCATCGATATACGGTAGAACGATATATGGATTTGTTGGCGACTAGATCCAACCCTTTCGACACAACACCCTAACACAGTCTTTAATATACGCTTTTATGACACCATTTCCACACAATTTTTGTTGTTGTTTTCAATTTAAATATCTGGAAAGCTTCAAAAATACAACGGTAAAATCATATATTAGTTGTTTTTGTGAGTTGATATAAATGTAAGAGGTTGTGTTAAATTATATCATCTCATATCGATCGCAGGTGCGATTAATTTTTCAAACACATGCAGTTTACTATGTGAATACGTTGATAAGATGGTTGAATTTTTGCTTCATGATGTAGCTGCTGAAAGTTGGAACTTGCTTTTTGTCAGTCAACCGTGAGATTGGATTGTTTCTGTTTCCATTGTTCAATTTGCTGTAAGTTTATTTCTGGAAAAGGTCTGACTCAGCTACCGGTTTGTGGAATTCAGAGTTTCAGAGTTGCATGGCTGCCAGAAACTAATTTAAGTTGAAGTGCTCTGCCAGGCAGTTTATTGGGTGCTGCAAAACACACCACACAATGTGCTGAAAAGGTGAAAAGGTCAAAAAAACATATGTATTCACTTGTTCATCTTTGTTTTGTACCTCGTCTCCAGCAAGGGTAAAATAATCTATGATTGTTATTCATTATATTAGAACATTACATTATTATCTGGGTCATGTTCCCTTGTTCAAAATTGCCTCAAAGTATAAAAACATAAAAATAAAAAAAAACTGAGCAGAAGACAGACTGCCAGGCATATCTGCTTTTTGTGGGATAATTTCAAGATATCAAAGCTAAATAAAACCAACTGAATGAGATTTTTGGTGCTTAAGTGTAGGTGGCGGAGTCCTGTATTTAAGGATAATGACAAATCCGCTACACCAGGCCTTGTGAAAATGTCAGGTTTCAATGTCTGTAGCAGGCAGTGTCAGCCGTTTCAGAACAAATGCAAGAAAAAGAAGAAATGAAAGAGTCAATGTGTGTGAAGAAGTCTTTGTGAAAGACAGGAAGGTGAAGACACACATCTCTCCATAGACCGCGTTAACTGCATCACAGCAGAAGTGGATTTATATTTGACTTATACTGCAGTTGGAATGTGTGTTTGTGTGTGTGTGGGGTGGGGAACGGCACCTTCTGTGTCTGAAATGCAAAGTGACAAATGTTTATACAACACAATGTCGCCTTGCTCTCTGGAGGAGATAGATAGCTCTGCACCATATAATGAGTTGTGGAGAGACAAGACAAGTGTTGTGTCTGTTCGCTATATTTGGTCCACAGACATGTCTGTCTCTCAAATAAGTGCAGGAGGAAAAATGTTAGTTATTGGCCACACCGTTCACGTATATTTGCACATGATGATGTTTGTTTAATAAGACGTAACCACAGGATGTTAGCTAGAGTTTAATGTACAGTGTGTCCGTAACAATGCCGGGGTCGAGTCTTGGTGCGGTTTGTAGGGTTGGTTTCTCTGGCTGATGGACACTGTGTGGGCTGATGGTCTGACCAGAGCCAGAAACAGTGGCCCTTATTGAGACTGAATGAGAATCATTCCCCATTATATAATATACACAAACCATATCATCCTGTCTACACTCTCTACTATAAACATAGTCATACTGCGTGAAGCTACAACATTCAAATGCTGTTTATACTGGAATATTTGCGCAGTAACAAATCACTAGTATACATAGAAATAAACTGACAGGGTCCGTTCTTCATAATGAGAACTTTTGATACTTTCCGTACATTTCCCGGATAATACTTACATATTTTTGTTTGTATAAAAATGTAATGGCAGACTTTTACTTGCAAAATATTTTTTTTTAAATGTGGTTTTACTAATGTAAGCTTGAAACATCAATCAAACCACTGAAAAAGTAATAAGCATTATCTCTTCAGTTATATAGAAATAGAAACTCTGCAGTTGCAGTTATCAATTGAATTCAGATGTGGTCGAGAATGTAACAAATTTCATGTGTTTTCCAAAGTATGCAATTGGCCCGCTATGTGAAGAAATGAAGAAAAACAAATATTCCCTACAATCATTCAGATGAGCGGCTCGCTGCAGATGTTTTGGAGTGTGTTATTGGTAATCCACAAACAGAAGAACATCCCAGAATAAATCGGTACAAATACACACAAAGTGAAGTTTCATTCCATATGGTCTGCGTGTCGGTAGCTGGCTTCTCGTTGTGTTTGTTTAAAGGGTTTAGGTCACCAGACTTCATATTTGCAGGGTATTTTGAAGAGACACGGCAAAAAGGTGGATCCTGAATGCAAAAACACTGGAGTTTGCGAGTTTATGCAGAGCCCCAAGAGGCCCTTTGAATGTGGAAACGGGAAGCTGTCTGACAGCATGGGCCCCGGGTATTTCTTGTCTTCTGTGTATCTTTTGTGCACCCACCATAAAGGAAACCATGATTATAAAAGATGTCTCACCACAGGTCATTTGAGACTGTCCCTGGCATTCAGGCCAATCAAAACTGAAATCAAAGTGTAAAAAAGTTCATGGGCTAAAATTGTGGACATTTACTCAGAAATTGTAACATAACATACTGTTCTGCAGGATGCTGTGAAATTACATGTGAATTCAACCTTTTTCATGAAGAAAAGTCACGGTTGAGTACATCTTCAAAGGAGCTATTAGGCCTGCATTTGTATGAAATGGGCTGTTAAACCTCCCCTTTTTTTAGCTCGCAACTCCTGTGTTCAGCATGATGTACTAAAAAATAAATGCCCATTTGTAATCCTCCAGCTTTTAACATTTACATGCACTTGTTACCAAAAAGGCTTTTTTCTTGTTTTGGAAAGGTTAAAGGCTGAGGCCCCTGATGGGCTCAATCCTGTCTGGATCAAGCAAGCTGCATTACGGAGATGAAAACTATGGAAATGTAGTTCTATAAATGAAAATCCGAGTAGCTTCTTGGGGGGTCCAGATGAATCATTTTGTTACAATGACTTGATACGTATATGAGCGTGGCCTGTTTATTCCTGTGTGAACTTCTAGTGTTCTCATTTCTCTTTGAGTTTATCAGCACGTAATGACAAAAACAATAAATTCTTCTAGGTGGTCTGCGGGGCCGGTGTTGCAAAGCAGAACACAGAACTTGTTATTTTGATGAGGCAACAGTTTGCTCTGTGGAGAGAGCATGTTTTACTGTGAGGGCTCGTCCGAGTGGTCTTTAACACAGAAAGACTGTGACTCATTGTGCTCTGTAATTTCGGCGCACTGCAGCTGCCTTAAGTGACCGCGGCTGCAGACCTGTTAACCAGACTCATCCACATGTAAAACTTTCCCTTCCTCCTGACATAATAATTATAATGTCACTTCCCAGAGCTTGCTCCCTCAATTACAGCTTGTACAGGCTTTACTGCAATGACAGCTTGCTGGAAGATCTTTCTAGGACAGGCCTAAAGACTATTTTGGGTCTCTGACCTTCTTTCCTGTCATAGAGCCTCTGTTAATCTCTTCCATAATTCCTGTACCAAATCTCCTTATTTCCTGGATAATGCAGCTACTGTAAATACCATTTTTCCAAACGGATATGGCTGAAGCCTGTAGGTATACGTCCTTCTCCCTGGTAAACTGGACAGTCAAGTCTGGAAGGCACAAGGCAAACTGCTAATTCTGCTCATAATAAAGACTTTGAAGAGTTTCCAATTTGTGTTTTTCTCAGCTATTTACAGTTCTGTATTTCAAACAAAATCTCCAAATCTGGAAGTCTGAGGTCCTGTGGTGAGGGAAGAGAGAATTACAGTACTAATATTGGTACACTTTTCCTGCTACAGTGTTTACATTGGTCTGGTCAGATTGCACCAGCACATGGTTGAATTAAACTGTGGCTGTGGCCGCTGCTTGAATCCCATCTGAGCCAGACAGACAGGTGGAAACTCCTGCAGTAGTGTTTAAATGGCTTCCTCAAATGGAAGTTTAATAAAGGGACAGCACATTTTGATCAAAATTTTACCCCCTGATGGAAACAGTTTTCATGAACAGACTGAGCAGCTGACTGCATCTCATTCACTGAGACATTTCCAGGAGGCTGTAACCACTTTATTTAAAAAAAAATCCAAAGCCTTCTGTTTCCATTTCCACTAATTATTTGTTTTAGAGTATAGGCCTACATATACAACAATTCCTTTATTTTATTAAAACCAGTTTTTACTTAACCATACTGATTTTAAATCATGTTGATGGGGTAAGCTTTTATTTGTGACTAAAATAAGGACTTGTGGAAAAAGGGTCGGTCTAAACTTGCCTAGGCAGTGTTGCCTTTGGCATATTTATACAAGCATCTCTTGGTAGGAGGGTAACAGTGTTGTGTATTGCCTCAGTACAGAACATAAATACACCTCTATTTTATATGGTAAACGTGATAGCAAAGCTATCAGCTGCCTTTTTACACACGTAGTCACTAGCATGTATCAACATTTTTGTTTCTAGCCAAGACAAAGTCCATTAGTAACTCTCCTTTCAGGAAAGAGTTTTTGGTTTCCATTATGTTCCCCATGTACGTTAACTTTGTCTGTCTGCAACTTTATGCCTACAACAATACGAGTTGTGGGAGTGAACCATTAGCATAAAGTAGCATGATGTAGATGCTAAAATGCTCAGAGCTGAGTGGAACTGCAGTCGGGTGAGTCAGATGTTGATGGTTTCATTCCAAAACCACAGATAAAGAAACCCACTTTCTCATGACTTGTAGTTATTTAGTATAGTTATTATATAATGGTGCTAAAAAAGCACAATCTAAATGCTAATTTCAGCATGACTACATTGATAATCCTAACACGCTAATGTTTAACTCTAGTTATTCTTAACAAACATGAATTTGTATTACAACAAAGATCCCTCAATATTGGGGTTTTTCACTAGGCTGCCCAGAGGAAAAATATTTTGCTCAGAATAGTCTTTTTTTCTTAAAAGCATTGAGTAAGATCTCCTTTTTATCTTTTTGAGATCACTTCAATCTCAATTATTGCAACAACAAAATGAAGCCCTAGGAAAAAAAAGTTGATAATGAAAGATGGAATTTTTGACACCCACTAGGTAAGACAAAAGGATAGAAATGACACAAATAGAGAGATGACATGAGATAATGAGATGTGATCTCATGATTGGATGTTAAATATATTTTGAACAAGAACGTTCATGTGACCAAAACCTAAGGTCATGCTTAATAAGGGATTTTACCCAGATGGAAAGCAGTTCCAGATATGGTTTTACATTCCATTTTTAATGACAGTGGTTTATCCTGGCCTGTTGCTCTGTCTTTAACTGAATTGCATAATTTACTCTTATCCTCACAGATTTGATATTCAAAACCTAAATGAGATTAGTTTCATGTTTGAACTCTTATTTCAAAGCTCTTCACTTTCACTTTATACACACAGTGTGAAGCCCTTCTGTTGATTGTAGCATTAGGTCACATCCATACCTCACAGACAAGTGGTTTGCTTCATTGAAATTAAGCAAATTATATTCCACGCCTGTATACATGCAGCTACTGTAAGCTATACTTTCGCTTGCCATTATGTGTTTAAGGTTTTGTGACTGTGAAACACCCTCTCCAAATTAAAGGTCGGAAATGTGCCAAAACCTGACATTATAAGCTGAGGAGCCCAGTCGCTCCAGTCTGTCAGTCTGTCCCAGTTTGACATCAGCTGCCAACAGACAGCTTAGAATAAGCCTCAGTTTGTAGAAATCAGTTCTCTTCTCAAGTCTGCACAGAGAGCAGAGGTGCAGCTCCTCCAGACGATTTAAACTTTCTGCTCAGTGATGAAAAGCTGCAATAAACTGTAAATGTCAGTAATCACCTTGGGATAAGAAAAGAAAAAAAAACTGGTATGTGCAGTCACACAGAGGTGCACAAACACAAGTTTTCTTTCAAGCAGACAGCTTGAGGGTATTTTTCAGCTTTTTTCATAAAAGACCACAACCATCCCAGATATTAAAAAAAACAGTTTATCTATGCATCTGAAGCCTTTCACTTGGATGTGAAATATTTCTTTAATGATTTTTTTTTATAGGATCAATGACTTGTTTACTCTGGTTTACTCATACATATAATAGAAGCTGTTGCCATGGTTTTGCCTCTTAATTAAGCAACATGTTAAGCATACACAACGTTATGTTATAGAGCCTTAGGTTGGTTTTGGTGTTTAGACAATGGAAAGCTCGAGAGTTTTATTTAGGCCGCTGTGAATCACTATGCTGTCACCACAATGAAGCTTGGTCTCTGATTTACTGCTGTATTTGGACCCACATGGTTTGATCATAATGCTGAAAGCTGACTAAACACATCATTCACCAAATCATACATCACAGACAGTCTAAGAGGCAGGAAGGACCCAACAGCTGCGAAAGAAGTACTGTATTATTTTGTGTAAGTAAAATTAACAGCACAATGCTGTAAAAATACTCTGAAGTAAAAGTTCTGGGTCCAAAACATACGTATTATTTCCATGATGTACAAAAATCTACATGATGTATAAAAAGTAAAAGTACTAGTTCTTCATACAAAAAAACAATGTTTTACATAAACTCATCATACAGTATATATTTTTTATGGTAAACTTTTTTACAGTAGCTGTAACATAAATGTGGAGTAAAAGTCCATGATATCCCTTTTTAATGAAGTGGAGTAAAACTATAAAGTAACATTAACTCCATTGACGACAGGGGATTTTAGTGTCAGACTATTTGATGGCTGCGCAAAGTACTTCAACATTTTGCATGGAGGCTCCATAGAATAGTGCTATATAATATTTATGAGCATGATAAGGTTGTTGATCCTAGTATGGCCTTATCAATGCATTAGACTGAACATAGCTGCTGAAAAAATAGGCATGGTTTATATTGGCCAGTAATCAACTTTCGGCTTTACCCTGCTCCAGACGGTCATTTTTATATATTAATATTGGCCTTTAGAGCCAGTATTGGTCGACCTCAAGTCTACAGGAACCATTCATGTGGCATCACCAAAGCAATTTATTAGACTTACCGCTGCTCCATCTGAAACCACAAAAGGCTTTAAACAACTTTTAATTTGACATATTAAATAGTTCTCCCTATGACCTGTAAAAAGGCCTTGATGTGTAAAACGTTTGGAGTTCCCCTTCAAGTACTTTAGTTTACTGGACCAAATTACTTTGTCGACACACACCTTTGACCAAGTTAGCAGCTAAAATGAGTAGAAATCAAGAAAAGTATGACACACTTATCATTACTTATCATTCATTTTTAAATATTAGCTTTTCCTGTGTACTTTGTGGCAAGAGAACATCTTGTACTTTTTGGGAAGTCGTTCTTTACATTTTTTTTTAGATGCAAAGTGATGCTCGGGCACTCCTGAAATAACCTCAAGTATGGGTATGTGTCGGTGCATGAAACCACAAAGCGCAGAGATTTCATGCAGCTTCACGTCAGCGGAGAATCGTTTTATTCTCCTTGGTTTAGTGGTTTTTAAAAGTTCACGAGAGCCTGGAAATATCCTTCGTACAATGTGTCCAGAGATGTTCGATCTGTAGAAATAGAAATGGTATTCTATGCTAAAACACGATGTACCTCTAATTTGTTCTAACTCTGACTGGAGCTTTGATTGCTATATACAAGTTCATGATAGTTCATGGGACAATTTCTTCTCTAAAATACAGATTACTTGAGATTCCTATTGCAGGGATTTCATCTCAAATATTGAAAGAGGCCTTTTGGGGTCAGTATTGGTTTTGCCCATAGGCCATTATTGTGTGGGTGACAGTAAGTTCAGTCCTAGATAGCAGAGGGAGGGCGTTTTGACTCCAGCGGTTCATATCAGGGGGCGCTGGGACATTTTTAACTCCCTGGCCTATCTGTTGTGGGAAAGGGTGTGTTCATCTGTGGTGAGCATTGGTGCTAAATGTCTAATTATGCAGTCCCACATTCTCAACTTTCCCAGGGTACAGTGCTCTTTAATCAGTGTCAAACACCACATGAGGCACAATATTTGCAGATGAAGCTCAAAAAGCTGTCAGGGACCCTATGGTGCAGAGCGCACGTCCCTGTTGTTGTCAAAGCTTTAATTATGTTCCTTTCACACGGTACGGATCATAATGCCTTTTTTGTGGTATATTCATCAGCTTGTTAAATAGCCTTGTCACTAACTGGATGCTCTGATTAAGATTTACAATAGTAGCAATTTAGATATCGAAATAGAAATTTATTTACAAGCATCTTATACTTGTAAATAAGATGAACTGACTTATGGGTTTACACTGAGCTGTATGAAAGGTGACAACATCTTATTTGTTTTCTGGCGTGTTGTGCAATTCAAAACTGTTTTGAATTTGGTAGTTGTTGCTAGATAGACTAGCAGCAATTAGCAATTAGTTCTGGATTTTTCCTATTTCGAGAAACCCAAATGGTCTAGATATGAAAGGTGCTGGACCTGCCACCAGATTTTAAAAAAATAAAACGGAAGTGGACAACCAAAGGTCTAGCTGTGGTCGTCCACCCGTGTTTTTCTTTTGGCCTTTGGCTGGGTACTTTACTCTCGTACCTGAAATATACTCATTAAGAAGGAGCAGTGAAAACACATCTGGCTGCCAAAAATCCTTAATCTTTCTGAAAAGGAACTCTCATGCTTTATCTAAAATTAAGCGAATGCCACTTAGTTTATTTAGGAACATATCTATTTATGGTGACTTCAAGTTGGAGAAAGTAGTGTTTGATATGTAGGGGATATTTCTGACAAGTTTATTGTGGAAATGGGAGCTCTGAGATTCACCTAAGGGACTGTATGAAAATGATTGGGGAGGGTTAGGGGGGCTGAACCTTTTTTTATTTTTTTTTATTTTTAATCTCAATCCGAAAAATCTCTTAGGCATTTCAGAACTTCCAAATCTAACGCTACACTAATTTTGTGTGATACTGCTAACCATGACCGCATCTCAAGGTTGCTCTCCTGTAGAAGGCAGAGGTATTATCACTGGATCCTGTAAAAAAAGAAAAGGTTGACATATTGATAAATATGCTTATCCGCTGTCTTGCCTAGAGTTAGCATTGGATGAGAAGATCAACGCCAATCATGATCTGTACAATTTTTATAATGACTATTTTGATGTTTTTGTTTGAAGGTGGATTAAAACCTTTAAACAGAACTAGGCTAGCTGTGTTTCCTTTCTACAGTCTTAATACTAAATTAAGTTAGCCAGCCAGTAGCTTCACATTTTCTGTACAGACATGAGTGTCATGGACCTTCTTATCTAACACTATATTTTTCTCTAAAAAAAGGTATGACACCTGTTGCATACCACTAACTGCTACAAATATGTTTAATGAGAGAAATAATGATCAAGAGATAAGGTTGTTTGTTCATTTAACTGTGGAAGAATGGACCATGAAGTGTGGGAGTTCAAATTATAAATGATGAAAATTACACTTTTCCTGACCACCTCTTCCTTAGATAATTTTAGAGTCCCTAAGCACTTCACCCTAATTTGTAATAGGCCTTACATAATTTTCTTCTTAGGGAAAGCAATTATCAGGTAAATATTGTTTTTTGCACTAGGGATGATTATTCTGGCAGAGGCAGTTATGTACAACATTAAAAATATCATATATCTTCCTCAAAATTTCCAGTCAAGAAAACAGGTTTGAGTACTGAAAGAGGTAAACAGTGAACAATATAAGCCCTGCAGACATGACTTGAGCCTGTGCTCCATACAGCATGATGTACTGTATATAACCCATGGTTCCGTGCAGCAGGGCAGGGTGGGTGTCTGTGGTCACTGTCTCTGCCCTCTGTGTCTCCAGTGGGCCACCCTACACATTTCTCCCAGTGGCATTCAGCCAAACCACAAGGTAGCACGCCATGAAAATGAGAGTGTTGCCTTTGGAGTTAAAAAAAGATATGTTTTGATCATCCTTTTCAGCTATTTATTCCCATACTCGTTCTGCTATATCTATAGAATTAGTTTTGCTGGGAAAGCAGGATTTAAAGTTCAATCGTTTAGGTTTTCTGCTACCTTACCATTATTGCCACCAAAAAAGGGTTGCAAATTTGGATTCTCCTTGTCTCCATTGCAACCACTAAGGGACTGAAAAATGCGTCATAAGGGACAATGATACAGTAATTTGTGGCTTTGACTATAAATGTGATACATGATGCACAGAGAAGCATTGTGTATTCATTTTTCCCATAGGTTTTATTTCGTGAGGTACCTTCTACAATTTCCATAATCCATTTCATTCCATTTACTTAAGTCTTTTTGAAGTTTGTACCAAAGTGTGGAATATACAGTACATCTTCATGTTTTATAAAATATTAAATCAATATCAAACAAAGAAGTGACTCACAGATGTTAAATATTAGAAAAACATAATGTATTTTTATTGGCTTTTCTTTATTTCTGGAGTCTGACAGACTCTTCTCCTAAAAATGGCTAAATCAACATTTTGTTTGGTAGGCCTGTATTTTGTCACCTTAGTGACATGAACATAAAGCACAATTATTACATCAAATAAGTGAATAGTTCACCCCTTATCTGTTACATGGGATATTTGATTGCCAAATAATACTCTACTTACAAATCATTTTATAGTATGTAATTCTTTACCATGATTTTATTGAGGGTCTAGAGAGATCAATTTACCTACCATATAAACAAAATATAAAACTCATGAAAACAAATCCAAAAATGATTAGGGGATAATTTGGGATTTAGGAGGGCCCCATCACAGATATATACATAGAGCATATACAATTTAGAAACCATTGTACTGTATCTATCCATGTTTTACAGTTGAGAGCCAAAACACAAGTACTGGATCATGTTCTGTAGCAGAGTCCTGAAACATATGACAAGTTCAAAATCACAGTTATAAGCAATTCGCATATAAAAACAGCTTAAGTCATGAAAGATCATACTGATAAAACAAGTTCAATAGGATTTTGTCCTTTTCCTATAACTGAAGCGCAAAACGTCCAATGCATCTCATAATATCTCTCTTCCTAGTCCATACAAGATAAAGCTATGTTAACATGTAAACAATTGCATCCTGCAGTCCAGACAGCCGACATTTATTCTTAAATTTAGAAAAGCACAAGAAGGAAATGTTCTTGTTTTCCCTCCTTGCCTTTAGTCTGTGGCTGCACGGATATTTATAATGGGAGACCAATGTCTGGATACAAGACCATTCCTCCATAACTGTTCCTTTTTGCATCCAATCTACTCCCTCATGTGTAAAATGTCCATCTGGCCAGCACCCTGCAGTGATCAAGAGCCCCCGCCTACTCACACACAGATCTCCAGATTGCAAGTGCAATACTCTCACATCAACAGGAACTACAGATATCAACTTGTCACATACAATCAGAGGGGGATCTTAATGCATCCAAAAGCATACAAATGCAACAAACAGGCTTTCTGGACTCTAAATTTGGTTAGAAGAAGGTGTACTTGTACTTGTACTTCTTTATATTTTTACATTCTAGTTACTTATAGCTGTTGGTCACCATCAAAGATGAGAGACAGATTTTTGAGGCACAACTTAACAGGTGTTCAAAATAACATTAAATGCTCCTAGAACATGTCCGTG
Source organism: Hyperoplus lanceolatus (assembly GCA_026929865.2). NCBI lineage: Eukaryota > Metazoa > Chordata > Actinopteri > Uranoscopiformes > Ammodytidae > Hyperoplus > Hyperoplus lanceolatus. The sequence continues at coordinate 21,106,793 of CM049408.1, read as the reverse complement.
AAAGGAAGGAGGAGTGGAAATAAGGCCGTCCTCAGGTCCACCCAGTGGTCACTGGTCACGAGGCACGGCCCAAAGCTCGGCCAGTCACAGAGCAGCAGCCCTAACAGTCAGTCCATATAAACTGTGGGAGGCTCTTTCACTTTTCAAAGCAAGCAGGACAGAGGTTGATGCTTTTGTTTTTCTCCACACTGATGCCTTTCTGCTGTTGGTCTTAGAGTGATTGCAATGAACAGCAGATTCAAAATGAAATGCCAATGTTTGAATTTACAATGCGGCGATATGGAGAAGTGGAAAAGGCTATTTTCCTAAAAACAAGTGAAAGGGAAAAACTGGGAATATGGTTTTATTGGGTTTTCTGTCAGATGTTGATGTGTGAAATTTACAAACTCAGAGTGAAACATTCAAGTCGAAGCTTAAGCCAAGTGTATTCTTGCAGCCCTTAATCCAAGTTACACTCTCAAAGGGCTTCAAATCACCCACTCTATATGAAACATGAAATGAACACACACTCTCCTTGGTGAGAACAATGAAACACTCACCAAAAAAATATCATTATTAGAGCGGAACAGAAGTTATCTTGGCAAGGGCATCACAAACAGATCACTCCTTCCAACACGCTCATTGTTCACCATTTATCTACAATGCAATTAGTCACAAACCTGTGCCGAAAATGTTCGCACAGTCCAGCCAAGTGCACAAGTTACTTTTCCAGCTCACCTAGGGCGTCTCCTTCACTCCTGTCCCAAAAGGCATCAGGATAAAGAAATATTCAGCTATGGTTAGCCTTAATGACTAAATTGCAACAAAAACATACAAATACATCTGGAGTGTCATCTAACTTAATGATATGTGTTTAAGTTTATTTACAAGATTTCCATACTGTGCGTGTGGACACACTGGAGTGTGTGTGTTATTATTTGGTATATCATGTCCCCTAATGATATAGTTATGATGTTGGTAAAAATGGCCTCTGATTTCATGTTCCATACACAGCACAGACCTGTCATTTGGTCGCTCGTAAAATTAACAGAAGTGACAACAAACTCTGAACTTCCTCGACCTGTTTGCTTTTTATTTTTAAACCTGTAATGTGTGATTTTTATTTTTTGGGTAGGGTCATAAATGTATATTAATGCACAAGCGGAATGAAAAAAGTCTCTCCCATTCAGCCTCTCTGTTTTCTATTTCCAGCCCTATGCAGACAAATATACACAGCCATTGGAAACCATGTCGGCGGGGATGCTTATATACAGCAATAGAGGATGGTTAGATTCCCTCCGGTCATCAGGTTGACCACAGGTGGTTTCTATGTAAAACACCACTGTCCAATCAGTGTATATCCTCCACAATTCATTTTATAGCTTTTGCTGTACACAGTGTCTGTAGGAAATGGCTCAGACATGCCGCAATATAAAAATGCACTGCTTGCACTTTTGCACTTTGAAACCGGTTACTTACACAATGTATTTTTCCTTTTTTTCCAATGAGGGAAAGTGTCTGGTTCAAGGTAAACAAATTGAGTCCCTTTACCGAGTGTGCCTATTGGTGCAAGTCAAATCTAAGAGAATCATGTAGCGAGCAGACACAATCATGACAGGATTAAGAAGTAATACTCTAGTTAGATATTTGCAAAGAAAACAACCTTTATGATGGTGAAGAACCAGTGCAGCTTATGTGCATTAGCTCACCAGTGAGGTTACGGGCAAACTGTGACTCTTCAAGGTCTCTCTGACAAACCTTACACTTCTGCCCCCTGTCCAGTCTGCACATAGTTTTTGACGCCTGCATCTGAGGAGAGAGTGAAAGGGCAACTGGGTTCAGAAAAATAAGACAAACAAGAATGTTTACTGGAGTTAAAAAAAAGTTAAATATCTCGTTAAACTCACCCAAATGACCTTGTGCCGCATGAGCTCTGACTGGCTCAGAGCATTTTGCAGCATTGCCATCCGCTTCTGGTGGAAAGCCTCTCTGAGGGATCCAACTAAGAACTGGGAGACTAGTTGAACAGACCAGGAATTGGGCAGGAGCTGGATGACCTTCTTTGATGCAAATACCTGAGGGTCGTTGTTGAGCAGATCCACTGCAGCACTGGTGAGATCCTCGGAGCTCAGGTAGATTTGGAGCAAGGTGAGCAGCAGGGTCTGCCTGAACTGCGAGTCCCGGCCCTGTGCTGCTCTGCAGCAGTAGGCCTCTGCAACCTTGAGGTCTCGCTCCTGGTGAACAAGCACCTGCAGTGCCTGAGAGTGTTCACCAGCCCTGCCAAGGAGAATCGCTTTCTCTATGTGCAGGTGTGTTGACTTGACTCCCTCTGTAAGGAGAATAAAACAAGACAGTGATTTTGGACAACACTTTTTGTCAAAATCGGTGAATATCTCTTAACGATCTGCTATCTGTACACACTGTGTGCACTGAAAGAAAAACGTTTTAATACACAGCCTCTGTAAACAGTGGTCAAGCATTCTCCAGAATTGCTGACTCCACCTTTAAAGGTGTAGTGTGTAACAAAGGTGTATTTTGGCGGCAACTAGTGGTAAAAATCTGCAACGCTCCGCTGCTACTCGTCCCTTTCGAATAATTAACAGAAGATACTGTGGCCTTCGAGGACAAGAAGCAAGTTGCTAAAGATGGCATCATCCACCACCGCCTCAAGACTTTATACAATATCAAATAATGAGGTGAAGCTGCATTTCCACCCACTATACATTAAAACGTGTAATGCTGATAAGTTAGTCCGTTCTGTGCTACTGTAGAAACATGTCGGTGCAACATGATGGCATGAAGGCTCATTCTTAGATAGTAAAAAACAAAACGTATACACTCATTAAAACATACTTCCGTTTCTACCAATTCTGTTCTAGAAAACGCAAATTCCCTTAACACAAATAATCCTTTGATCATTTTGTAAAAATCACCAATGATTAATTTTCTTAAGGCTTCCACCTACCATAGACAGTGGAGACGTCAAAAAATCTGGATTCCCATAGCAGCTGCTGCAGCTTCCCTCTGGTTCCGCTCAAATCTGTTTCCTCTTCCTCTCGTAGCGTCTGAGTAACATATGCCAGGGCCAGACGGTCATGATGTCTCTCCTCCTAAAGCAGATTACACCAATTTTGTGTCAGTGCATTTAATAAAGGATTCAGGCTATTAGGTTATGTATCTGCTGCCGTACCCACCTCACTGTTCAAATCTTGGATTAAGAACTCCAGATACAAAAGCAATGCCAGTGGGTACTTCTCCAAGAAAGTAAGGACATCTTGTGTCTCAAATTGAGCATCTGCTGGACGCTTGCTGAAAATCTGCACACCTATCTTTTTTTTCAAATGAAGGGATAACTGTTATTGGACATTTAATTACCAATAATTGCCTTCTAAGCAAAGCAATTTAGTTAATATAGTGGGTGGCATTTTGCTGTGTGTTTATATCTGTAACACATAGCCTGGTTGTATTGTGCAACTCTGCCCTCTCCAGTTAGGTTGAAAGCATGACAAATGAAAAATAAAATAACCTTTTGGTTTCTTTGCAATGTCCAGTCTGCAAACTTCCACACAGCATCTCTGTCCTGCAGTTGACTGAGAGTCCACACTATGTGTTCGTAGACATCTGAGCAGGAGGAGTCTTTGCAGAGACCATCTGCAATCTTCGCCCAAGTCTGAAAGAAAACCACATGCTCCAACATGCTACTTTTACACATAAAGTTTATATATGAAATCTGTGGACTTGAGGTACCTTAATTGCATCAATTTGATTTCCATGGCTTTGATAGAAGGAACCTAATGCAAAAAATCTGAAAGATATAAAGAGCAAGATATAACAGCTTAATCAGGTCCATAGCAAAAAAGTTTCAAATATTGAATTGAAAACTTTTCTTCTATTAATATTTTGTCGTTCAACTAGAAAACAATACAATTACTTGTGTCATAAGTAAGTGTGATTACATATCAACTATTTAACAAATAATTAATTTTAACCTGTTATGTTGCTCCAAAACAGGAACACACGGGTCCAGCCTGCAGTCATTGGGAAAAGCCACAAGCTGCTGCAGATTTTCATTGTCTCCCAGTTCTACGTACAGCCTCAGGAGGGCGCAGTCCACCACCTCAATACACCTCAGGCCTTGCTCCGTCCCCCTTACTGCTCTGAGAAAATCTCCAAGGAAAGCCAGGTAATGATGCACTGTGTTTTTGTCCTCTTGCCAGAGCACCTGGAGATCCCTGCACTTGTTCTCCTGATTCAGATGGGATTTAAAGTCGTCGCTAAGACTCGGCTTTGTCACGGGGTAGAGGTGGATGATTTCTCTGGGGTCCAGCTCACCTTTGCTGTTCAAGTGGGAAACAACGAGAATGGATTTGTAATACGTTTAGCATTGAATTCAGGAGATTGGTCTCGTCTCACTATTAAAAGTAATTCTCATTTTACTGCATCATTTGCTGTGATGTAGGCCAATGTAGCGTGTTTGGAATTTTAAGTGTTGTGGAAAGGGTTTTTACTCTCACATGAATAGATCTCTGGCTTGAGAAAAACCCTGCTGGTAAAAATGAACAAATCCAGCCAGGCAAGTGATGGCCTTCTGCAGCTCCTGCCGGTGAAAAAGAAATATATAGCTCTGTTCAAGCCAGGCAGACTTTGAATAAGCATCTCTATAGCACCAATATGTGAGCTGAAGTTATTGAGGCAGAAGACTGTTTGACTTTGCATAAATCTCGAGGGAAACATGTTTCATTTCAAGATATTCAAAATAAGACATATTATGAGGAAGACTTAGGCCCGTCTACACCAAAGACAATATCAAAAGCATGTTCATTCTGACATGCTGTAAATTGTGATGATGCACATATTACACTAAACCTCAGACACCATCTACTATAAATGTATGTTAAACCTGAATTTGATTTTTAAAAGGATAAATATTCCTCCGAAAGAAAAGTAGTTGTCTATGTTTTGACCATTTAAACTATAGACTGGTTAGCTACAAAGTCAAAACTAATAATTTATGAACAGATAGCTGTAAAGGTAAATTTTTCCAACCGTTGCAGTGTTACTTTGCGTTAAGTGCTAATTGCCAAACGTTAGCATGTCAACACGCTAAACTAATGTTGGCATACATGCATTTGCATTTTGACTTGAGTTTAGAGCATGGTCGCATGGTTGTAGACCAATCTTGTAACATTTGTTCCTGCTAATTGTGTATAGTTTATTTTGAGGAAATATAATGTATATACAAGTCCAATGCACACAAGTAACGAAAAAAAGTAGAAATACAAATAAAAGTCTAATTTCATTATCCTTAGATTTTTTATTTTTTGAGAAGTACACATTTGTTAGAAACCTAGTCTCAAAGGAGGGAATAATGTGTATTAAAGTGCATTTGACCTTGTATGAGTCAAGTGGACGATGGCCTTGTACAGCATCAAGCAGCAATAAGGCCTCCTCGACCCTCTCATTCCTCACTAGTGCCTGGATCTGATCTTCGATTGGCACAAGGCGCAGGCTGAAAATGTCTCTCTCTGTAAACACTAACACGCCATCTGAGGGGAGATTTGGTTTCTACTTTTCAGATATGCTCAGTGTGTACGAACTGTCGATTCAACAATGATTGAGCGAATCAGTGCAAACTGGGGCAGACACAGCTACAGCTTTTCCTGTACAAAACCACAATTTGACAGCCTTTTAGTCTGCAATCTGCAATGATTAGTCAATGATTTGATGTTGCATGGTTTACCTGACGTGGAGTGCAAACCCCTAGCTCCGCTGAGACTCACAGTCTGTTTGCGCTGCTGATCTACCATGCTGTAGACAGACAGCACTTGGGGCTGTAGGGTTAGAACGTAAGGGAAACATACTCCGGCTGCCAGCACCTCCTGAGGCCACTGCAGGGGAGGGCGCTGGCATATCCCTGTCTTCATCACAAACATGCCTGAGGGGTGAGGATTGGAAATTATATCTTGACAAAACAAATATCCTCTGGCTTGATAGATATGGGGGGAGTGATATGAGGCGATTAACTGTATAGCAGCTTTGGGAAAGAACCATATAATGACACATGGCGACGTTTGTGCTTGATAGCCTGCAGAACAACATGTACCATAAACATTTTGGCAGCTCTTACCCAAAGATTCGGGCCCGTTCAGGAGGAATTCCCCTCGTCCCACTGATGTAACAATGACGCGCTGCCTGCTGTGATTGTGAGGGAAAAGGTCCTCGCTGCTCCCAGACTTAGTATCACAGAGGAGATACCTGTCGCTGGTAGCTACACATAAAATTGAGCCATCTACTGCCAAGGCCAAAGGGTCCTGGAAACAAGGGATCTCTTTTACAACATCCCACCTGTCCACTCCCACCAAGTGAATTCGGATCACCTTTCTTCGGCTGGATGAGGTCACCATCTCCACACATGTGGCCTGGGCTGAGGGCAATGAGTCGCACACCTCAAACAAAGACACGTGCTGGATCTTCTTCAGAGTGGGTACGGGCTCTAAGGAGAACATGTTGAGGGCAGTAACGCTCCGGTCCCACAGGACCAGCAGATGGTTGAAAAGTGCGACTGCCCTCAGTTGGGCTATTTGGTTGCTTGACCCTAGTTTTCTTGCCCTACCTTCTCTGTTTTTGCTATGGTCTGGACTCAGGTCTCCATTTGCAAAACTGGGCAAAATGAGATGCTGGATTGTGGCATCTTTGGTACCTATATATACATTTTGGTCATAGCACTCAAGGCACTGGATGCTGGATTTGTCCTTTTCTTTTAGGACCGCTTGCTTCTCATAGACATGGGTTTGTGTAAATGCTCTAAAAGCCATCACAGAGATGTTAGGATCATTGATCTTTGGAATGTAAAATACAATAAGTATCTGCCTGAAGTTCCATATCTAAGGTGAAATATGTATAACAAGACGTCCCTACCTCTCTGCTGTTCTCCCTTCCTTCTTTGATTCCTCCACAAGTGCATAAAGTGTAATGTAGTTTCACCTCCCATGTGACCATTTCCTGACAGGAAATCTATGTCAGCAGTTTTCGCCGCTCATCCTGCCATAAGAGGACACTTACACAACTCACCCAGCCACCCTCACCAAGAAAACCAACTTGTATGAGTAGCAAATCAATAGGTATGTTTAGGAAGCCAGATATTTTGAGTTGCCCACAGTTATGCTACTTGTTTTCTTGGCTTGTGCATGGACCTAAGTGGGTTTGGTCACTGGATAATGGACAAGTAGGAGAGCAAACTATCTGCTCAACAAACCATATATGGCCGCTCTTAGTTTGTTTACAACGTGAGTGAACTGGTTGCGACAAGGTCAAGGGGCATCAAAGGTAAACCAAAGGTTTGCTTTTTGGCAATGATTGTCTAAATGGTTACTGAGAGGGGACAGTATGATCATAAAAAGATCTGAGTTTCAGACCTAACACCACAGCTATATTTGTTGTGCTGATATATGCAGACTGCACCTCTGGTTGGCATTGATGGAGCAGAATAAGACATAGGGATGATATCTGATGATATTTCATACACTTAGAAAAGTCTTTATTTGAACAATCTTTAGTGTGTAAAGCATTTTACATGAGAGAAGCATGAAGCATGCATGTTTTTTTGTTTCCTCTTTATCAATACATTTTTAATCTATGCAATCATAACCAAAGCACACACTCAGAAATATTCTGTATGCGTAATGGAAGTCAGAGCTGTATCAAGGGGAAAAATGTTCTGGGGCTGACACAAACAATGATTTTTATTGACAATTAAATGCTTTATTAATAAATATTTTTTGTCCAGAAAATTTCAGAAAATGGGGATATTATTATCTCCACAAAAACATATTCACAATGCTTTTCTTTTATCCAACTAACAGTCGAAAATCAAAAGATATTCCATTTACTGTACAGAAGACAAAAAAAGTGTCAAATCCGAATCCTAAACTGGATGAATTTAAATAGAAATTTTACAATTTCTTTGTAAATTGACTTATCCATTAATGGACTTGCTCAAAAAGGTTTTCAACATTATTTTATCTGAGTCAGTATTTTCAAGAAACAAAAAAAATATTCATCAAGAACAGAACAATTACTCCCTAATTTTAAAGATGCATATTCTAAATCTCAGTTTTGGTGTGTGTGGTGTTTGTGGGCAATGTGAGAGCACCAAAGGGCATTTATAACACTAAAATAAGCATTTTAAATTCAGAGGATGTTCATGTAGCTGGCAAGCTATCATGAATATTCATGGATACATAATATCTGCATCAGAATATGAGCTCTTGTTGTTACAGGGGACCCCCTCATGGATAGATCACTTCTCCCTGCCGCAGTCGGTGCACAAGATGTTGTCGCGCTGGGTGAGGAAGCCGCGTCCAACCAGCGACACGGAGCACTGCACACAGGTGAAACACTCGCTGTGCCATTGACGCTCCTCAAAAGAGATGTACTTGGCCCCTGCCAGACCTGCACACATTAAATGTAATGTAAAGTATGTGTTAAAGCAAGACCTTTACCTTGTTTATCCGACAGTTCCTACAGGAATACAAATAAAGGCGGCAGAAATGCATGAGTGCGTGCCACATTGAATCAAAACATGAGCACAGCAAGTGACTCACTGGTGATGGGCTTGGTACAGCCCACACACTTCTTGGCGTACAGGTTGCTGAAGCATTCAAGGCAGTAGGGGAAGTTTTCCCTGGAGGTGAAGCGTTGACCCGACAGCTGCTTTCTGCAGCCGATGCAGAGGAAACACTCGCGGTGCCAGGGCTTGTCTTGGTAGGTCACCCCACCTGTTGTGATTGCCTAGAGAGGTTACACAAATCCAGACAGTGTGAGTGACGTTAACAATACCAGTCAGGTGGATTGACTGTACTGCAGCAGTCAATAGGCTGTAAACTTACCTTCTTACAAGCACAGCACTGGTAGGCAAATTGCTTCTCGAAGCATGCCACACAGAAGTAGCCGTTGTCTTTTGGGATGAAGGATTTGGTTCCTATTGGCTGTTGGCAGCGGTTGCACAGGAAGCAGGTTTCATGCCAGCTGTTCCCCTTGTATTCCATTTTGCGGGAACCTGGCATGAGGGACGAGAGCAGCTTAGTCAGCATATGGTACCTCTATGTCAAAAAGACACTGCCGCCAAAAATAGTCCGGCTTTATTTGAAGAGAGAGGTCAAAGATATCTAAATAATCTTGTAAAGAATTAAGTGTAAGGAATAAATGGCATCAACTAGTGTCTATTTTAAAATATATAAGTTTTATCCATCTTTTTTGCACCTATAACACAAGATTCACCACAATTGTGATACGATTCTTACACAATACTCCTCAGCAGGAGTTTCCTCAGTTGTCATGGTAGATAACTTGAATGTTCATTCAATCTCAACCTTTTAGCAAACATGGACAATAAAATAATCCTTCAAGTGCTCAGAAAATTAGAAACTTCAACATCTACATCTTGGGCAAACTCCATCCACTGATGGAGATCATGAGTTTAGATTGAAAGATCCGGAACAGCTTCTCCATGGACGCAGTGTCCATTCATATTGTTAGCTATTGTTTCCAAAGCCAAGAATGCACTTTCACTATCAATAATGGATGTCTGTATTTAAAAACCTGCATTGCCATTCATGTTAATGTGATGATGTATCAAGATATAGATTTAAGTTGATATCGTCCAGCCCAAGTCCTCGTTGTCATCTGTACCTGGCATGACGGTTTTCTTGCAGGTGTTGCACTTGGAGGAATAATCATTGGCGTAGCATTCAGTGCAGAGCAACAAATCATCCTTGGCAGCAAAGGCCTTTTCATCCAGAGAGCGGCTGCACTTTGCACACTTGAAGCATTGATCGTGCCAGTGGCGATCTTTGTAGGACAAGTCCTGCAAATATTTTACACATTATTTATTCACTGCGGATGTTCTGTAAGAAATCATATTTGTTCTTGTGCAGCGAAGAATATCTGAAGATTAATTAATTAATTCAGGGCAAAATGTTTGACCTTTATCATCATAATGTTAATGAACATAACATGCACTCTTATAGTGACATGAAACTCTCAGTATAAAACTGGTGCCTTCTTACCTTACTGTTACAGCCAATTGGTGTCGAGCAGCCCTCACAGCAGTTAGCGAAAAGGTTCTCATAGCACTTAGTGCAATACTGCGTGTCTTCTTTCATTATGTACTTCTTCCCCAGCAGAGAGTCTTTACAGTAATGGCAGTCGAAGCGCTCGCTGGTGGACATTGTTGTCTGCTTTTCTTAGCTGCAGGTCAAAGAGAGCAGGAGGAGGAAAATTGGACAATAAAGAAAGATGGAAAAATTCCCTGTAATAGTCAGAGCAATTTCTCCCCCCCCCCTCTCATGAAGCAAGTGAAGAAGCAGAGCAAATGTATTTGTTCCCCTTTCTTTCAAAAGAATCTGAAAAAAGCAGTGTTGTATAAGAGAGGTTTCTACCTCAGTTGATATGGGGCAAAGATGAGGCTGAAGCTGTGAGGCTGCAGGGAGTGAACAGTCCAGGCACGGGGATGGGGCTGGGATGAAAAGGGGTGAGGCAGGATTATGGGGATCCACTGGTGGGGGATCTTCTATAAATACTGGCTGGTTTATTAGCGTTAATCTCTGGGGGAGAATGGACATGCTCCACTGCATCATTCTGCACCTTTTAAGGGCGCTGAACTTTTGAACTTTTGTTTTTTACCATTGTTGCTTTCGTCCAGGAATGCGTAAAAGCAATAAGTACACTACTAGAAAGAATATTATTGGAATTCTTGACGACCTACTAAGTTATAACTAACTAGTGTAAGTGCTCAAATGTTTGCTCAATTTCACACAACACATAAATAACAGATGAGACAGATCCAACACTACAATCAGTTTGGATATTGATGCCAAAAAGCAGAGAGTTGGCTATTTGGATGCACTGATGTGTCTGGATACACGTGTGGCCTTTTGTCAGTGCCCACTACATACAACAAGCAGTTGCAGATGGCTAATGAGAGGTAGGCGCCAGTAGCTTTGCGGGTGCCAGGTACTGAACTGTAATGCCAGGGCCTTTCAGTGGCTATTGAGAGCCCTTTGGCAGCACTTCAGAAGTGCTGGGCCTGCTGTGGGTGTTCAATTCATCCACAGAAAAATAAAGCAGGAGGAGCATGAATGACAGATTAATGATGGCCATCTCGCTGATAGCGATACGCCTGTAACCTCATTAAAAACATATTTGTACATAACTGGCATACACACGGAAAAGAGTTAAAAAACAATCAACATTGGTACACCATAACAAAATAACGCTAAACTGGGTTAACATTAACTAGTACTAGTCAGTTGTTTTAACCAAGGATTTTTTTTACATATTACTGTTTGTTTATTTCCCCAAATAAAATATATTGAAGTGTTAAACACGACAAGCTCAAGTTTGACCTAAAACCTTAACTAATTTATTGTTCATTCATTGTGTGTTCTTTTTATGGACCTTGAGTCTGACAATAAAGATGATGATGATGATGATGATGATGATGATGATGATGATGATGATGATGATGATGATGATGATGATGATGATGATGATGATGATGATTGTTCATTTATTGTTGTAATTCAATGTTCATATGGCATCCAGAAATGCAAAGGATACACATATTGGAATATTATTAACTGTCAGACACAAATAGTGGCATGTGAGTTTTGAATAGAGCAGGAGTAAAGTATAACAGTTTGCCTTTACCTTAATTGTTTTAGTTTTGATAAAGTTGGTGGTAAAGATATTGCTTTGGTTCTCAATTGACTGAAACTGGATCAATTACGACCTGGTTATTTTTAGTTTGTAGGGCCTGAATCAATACAGTATAGAATGTCCATGCCTCATATTTATCTGTATGTATATTTGGCTCAATAAAATATAAAGAGTGAATGTAGATGTCAAAAAGACATGTCTGAAACAGTTCAAATTCTCATTTCCACCTGGGTAAAAAAATAAAAAATCCCATTTTGTGTCTTTCATTGACAGTCGATTAATTACATTTGAATCTTGGAGCATGTGCTCATATCAGTTTTCTAAAAGGATCAGGGGGCGGACATCTTCATAAAAATAGCCTGAGAAGACCACCAGCCCAGCCCACAGGCCTAATCCCTCATATACACACACAGGAAGGTCAGTGTCAGGGATGAGGCTGACAGGAATGCAAATTCCCCTCTGTCTTCTCTCACTCAGTACCACTCCATGTGCTGAAATTTCTGTAGCGTTACACTCTTGTGAATAACTACGATTTAGTCCATTTATGGATTAGTAGATAATGATGGAACATGTGTCTGCAGTGTGTGTAGGTGGTATACCCAAACCTCTGAGGAACAATGCAAAACGATGTCATTTTGACCTACACGCTGTGTGTTATGTAAGGCTCTCAGCACAAAACAATCGTAGAATGTCAGGAATTCAAGTGTCCCAAATAAATATTTCTTATTTGAAGTCGTGCCATCCTTCAGGTTCGATTTATTGCTGAGGGGATCCCGAGTCATCTGCTGCTCCGGATTATAGATTACAACTGCATTGTACTCTTGCTCCCGGCTGGACAGCAGATCAGCGATTGCAAATCACAATGCAACAGGCCTTAAATAAACCCTGAATCAACTGTACGACAAACATAGTTATAGTCTTTCAAAATAATTGGTGACAGATGCACAGTATCTGTCACCATGTAAAACCATGTGCTTGACTCAGTGGTTGTCTGTTTGTCCTCTTGCTAGGTCTGCCCGGTGGAGAGGAGACGGCTTGTCTCAGGTGCACCCACATTATTCATATGTTTTACTATCATTTTTGTCATTGTTCCTTTGTGATTTTTCTGTTGTTCCGACAAACTTGGCCTTTATTGCATGTCTCTCTGTCCTGGGAGAGGGCGCTCTATTGAGGTTTCTTATTTTTTTTTTTTCCCTTTTAACGTTTTTCTTTGGGGAGTTGTTCTTTAGCCGAGTCGAGGGTCTTAGGACAGAGGAGAGTGTCGTATTGCTGTACGGTTTGTGAAGCCCAGTGAGGCAAATTGCTATTTCTGATATTGGGCTATATAAATAAAACTGATTTGAGTTGAAGCCAGCATGGATGTGACCTATATTCTGCAAACAAAAAACTATCATCCCTGGGAGTGTATTAACATAATATTAAAGTCATGAAAAATAAATTGTATGCCGTTAGGCGATGATGTAACTGGATTAAAGCAGATACAATTGTATGTTTTGTTTATATCATCAGCATTAATCTCCATTCATGTAATTTTATTACATACTCTGATTTTTATCCGATAGATAACAGGTGGTGGTCTTTGTCTCTTGGATTATTAAATTGTACACCACGCAGTGCCAGCCATGCGGGGCAAAAAGCTTGCTGATTTTGCGTATTCCTTTTTGCCTGCCTAATCCTCTGAAGTCAACTAGTGAGCAGCTGCCAACAGATTTTGTATGCGGCCTGTCTAGCCCCCAATACATAGGCCTTTATTTGACCTGGACTCGAGTGTCCTCTTATCTTAATGTATTCAGTATTTACAATAAGGTGTCAGTGTGGCTCCCCCTCCTGCCCCTCTCTTATTAAATGTTCTCACAGAAGAAGAGAAGCATTTATTTTGGTGGCTCCTTTGAGGTGGTGACTTGTTGTAGACTGAGAGAGATCAACGCGACACAGTTGCATCTCTCTGAAGCACAAAAGCCTTGTCGCACCAGAGTTGACAGTTGGTTGGCATGGTGATGACAGCATAAGTGGGATCCATTAGGGCTGAGTTGAGGAGCGGCTCTTGTAGTTAATGAGTGGACTCACACAAACCTGGCTCTTTGAGCGGGCCTTTGCACTCTTCTGCGACATGGTGAGCTCGCTTTCAACGCAGCGTTTTCGACTGAACAGGATAGCCACATAGGGGGTAGCTGGGGGGCGAGGGGACACAATCTCCTAAGTCTACCATCTCGCAAAACCTTACACCCCTTCAGGGAGGCCCTGTGAGTGCCCATGTAATGCCTCCACCGACTTCACCCTCCCCCCACACTGTTCTCACTAAATGAGTCATAGCATGAGTGGGTGACGAGGCCTGTCACATAGCCAGACATATGATCTCCGACGCTAAAGAGGAGAGAATGTTACTCCTAGGAATGCACAACCCATTAAAATGTTCTCCTCTTCAATCCGGTGCCTCTGCAGCCCACAGATTTTCTGCTATTTGGATGAAGTGTGTAGACGAGGCTGCTGATTACCATTGTGTGCCGGCAGCAGCAAGTCAGAGCACAAAACATACTTCAATATATCGCACAAAATAAGAGAAAAAAATTAAATTATTACATACCTGCTACAAGAAAAATATTTTATCTTCTGACAGCTTCCAAGCCGAAAAACCCTCCCAGCTTTCAAGAACCCAATCCCAGTTATAATATTGTCTTCCTCTGCGCCCTGTGTCTACAAATAGTGCAGCACAAATAAACTGGCTTTAGTTTACCGTAAAAGATCCAAATGAGCAAATGGGGGGAAAAACACAGAAGTTTTTAATTTGGCAGGAATCTTATCTGGGCTTCATTTTCTAATGTGTCTGCTAGGATTCAACATGTGGACTTGAACTGATAGAGAAGGTACATGGTAAAAGGTTTTCATGCCTCCGCAACGGAGGTTGTCCATCCGTACATCCGTACGTCCATCCATCCGTAAGTCCGTCCATCCGTCTGTCTGGGCTATTCTTGTGAATGCGATATGTCAGGAACGCTTTGAAGGATTTTCTTTAAACTTTGCACAAAAGTCAACCCTGACTGAATGACAAACTAATTAGATTTCAGAGCTCATTAGTCCAAGGTCAAGGTCACTGTGACCTTGTGCCTAATGAATGCAATATCTCAAGATCGCTTTGAGGGATTTTCATCAAATTTGCCAAAAAGTCCCACTTTGACTCCAGTATAAACTGATTAAATTCCCACTTTGACTCCAGTATAAACTGATTAAAGTCCCACTTTGACTCCAGTATAATCTGATTAAATTCCCACTTTGACTCCAGTATAAACTGATTATAGTTTGGAGGTCAAAGGTCAAGGCCAGCCTGACCTTGCATATTGTAAACACAATATCTCAAGAACGCTTAGAGGGATTTTCTTCAAAAGTTGCATTAATGTGAACTCTGACTCAAAGATGAACTGATAAGTTTTTGGATGTCATAGGTCAAAGGTTAAGATCATTGTGAGCACAATATTTTAAGAATGCAGTGAGGGATTTTTGCTAAATTTAGCACAAATTTACACTTGGACTTGAGGGTGAACTGATTACATGACAGAGGTCAAAGGTACCCTTTTGCAGAATGGTAGGTTCTTAGGAGCTTTACCTTCTTCAGAGCATTGCGTCCCTCCTGTACTTTTACCGTTCAGCAATTGTACGCCTCGCAGGGCCGCAAGGCGGTATTTTCTAGTTAGGCATTATTACAGTTCTGCCTATTTTGTTTTGATTTTGGTATATCTTAAACTTTCATTAACCGATATTTGGCTTACTTGGTTTAAGCTCTAAAATGCTTCATTATGTTCCCCTGCTGGTTTAGGACAGAGAAACTGCAGTCGGGTTATAATTTCCAGTTGGGTTTGTTTTGTATTTTGCAAAGTAAATGTCAAATCCACTACATAGGACACTGTCCTCTGTCACACTGTCTTCAGTTCTAAAAAACCAAAGGGACAATTTCCCACAGCCACCTGAACTTTAACATTAATCCCCAAATGACATGGATGGATTATTTGCGCCCACCATCCTGGCAACATGCACATTTATTAGAAGCTTTGACCTGCAGCCTTGAGCAGTGGCAGTTAACAAAGATGTGTCATCTCCATG
Source organism: Hyperoplus lanceolatus (assembly GCA_026929865.2). NCBI lineage: Eukaryota > Metazoa > Chordata > Actinopteri > Uranoscopiformes > Ammodytidae > Hyperoplus > Hyperoplus lanceolatus. Next base: position 21,091,001 of record CM049408.1, on the reverse strand, counting down.
TGGCGGAGAAGGCGACTGAGAATACCAGAGTTATAGTGAGGATATGGTGTAACTAACAACAGTTGGAGGATCGAGGCGTAACCACCACAACATACTCTCCTCACTCTCGTCAATCACTTATCAAGGCTTGTGGATCCCTATTTATACCCTTTGCCTGCATTACATGGCACTGGAGAACAGCTCGGGGCAAAAGCTGTGGAAATCAAATATGATATAGATGCAAGGACTTTATATTAGGGGGGCATCATATTAAACGTGTAACGACCAACTCACTATGCTGAACCTGAAGAACTCAAACTTTCACATACAAGAGTCATGTGAAATGATCATGGAAGTACTCAAATTTAAAGGAATAGTTTTAAGTTTTTTGGAAATATCCCTTCCTTGCAGGGAATTAGATGTTCAGATTGATACTTCTTTCAAGTCCATGTTTATTAGGAAATGGTGTCAGTGTAAGATTATTTCAAAAGGTTACCATGAAATACATCATCAGCCGTGTCTTCACAATAAAAGGGGGACGCATGCTCCACTCAAGTTTTCTCAATTTTCCATATCTTTATTTTCTTTGACACTATCAGACATCTACAGTTAAAACACAACATTTGGCAAAATACAATGATTTGGCAAAATAATTGTACTGATTGAGTCACTGCTTATTCCAGTGAACTGGCAGAAAATGAGCATTTTTGGAGAAATCTTCATGTTCAACAACACACACAAAGATTTCATCACACTCTTTTCTTTCTTTTTTTAAGACTCCAGCAAAATCAGTGTCTGGTCAAGACAGTATCCAGATTCCCTCTCTGGTGCCGTGACGCACTCACAGACTCAGACAGGGGGACGGAGAAGCCATAGCTCCTCATGTTTTTTTTTTGTGCAAAAAAGAGAAACATGGGAGAGAGGAGGAAATAGACAACACAGGGGGAAAATAATCTTCTGTTCCTTAAAGTCACTAACCACATCGGACAAGAAACCTTTGTTTTCATACATGAGATTGGACTGTACAATATGAAACCATGAGTGGCAGTTTCATAGTTAATCTGTGGGACAGCCGAGGTCCTGGATGACGGTTTCTGAACTCCCAATAGATCCATCTAAGACAGGCAACGGCATGGTGAGTCACACATCTCCACATGAATAAAAGTGCTAGATTTCTGCTGCATTTTGGCGGCGACTTTTCCAATTAGGTCATGCCAACAGGATAACCGCCTAATAAAGAAAATAAAAAAAACAACTGTAAAAATTGCCTCCCTTGATGAACACGTCCACCTAACAACACTAAAACCATTGTCTCTGATGCAGGTTGTCCTTTTATCTCTCTCTCCTTTCGCCTCGAGTCACATCCTTTTGAAGCACCGTTACTTACAAAGGCGCAGCGAAAATCACATTCACTGCCTGACAACAATTGCATGTTGCAAAGTGTTTTAAACATTAAAAATATATACACACATTGTTTCTTTTCCCAATGAAAAGAAACAATGTTGGAGCTCCCTCGGTATGCACATACAGGAATGGTTTGCGGAAGTGGGCTGGTTTGATCTGGATGATGATTCCGTTCATTACAAGTTTTATATACAGGGTTCACTACGGCATTGGGAACCATATTCAATAAGAAGAATAATTAATAACCAATTTACATCAATGGTCCCTTTGACAGTGAAGAAATATCAAAATGATAATAACCTGAAACATTTGAGTTCTTTGACCAAAAATACGCCAGCTCATCTTGCATAAAATGGTGACATGGTTTTGCTTTGTTACTTTTCTGTAAAAGCCCAACCATCATCAATAGCTACTGCGTGCTGTTGAGATGCATTGTATGTATCAGCGGTTCTGACAACATTTAAAAGTGATGTGATATCTACAGATGCTGAACTGTCTTTTTGAAGTGTGATCTTGAGTGGTGTAGGTTGGCAGGCGAGCCACACAACTGTAAACATGAGTGAAAATAAAAGGAAATCCAGAAAGAAATATGTTTCTTTTACATGCAACCTCTATCTCCCCAAACAAGAATTGTTGAAGGACAGAAATGTGTATAATTCTGTGAGCACTTCACATTTTTTCTGAAGGGGTCCCAAACATTTGCACGGATCTCACCTGATCTGATCCCCTCACCACTGAAAATATTAAAGGTCACATTGTGGGATGACAGTACAGTATGCACAGCAAGATAGTTTAATCAAAGGAACATGTTCATTTTGTGCTCTTCCCTCTCTGTTGCTGTATTTAATTAAAAATGACAGACTTTTGTATGTCAAACCAGAATGCCACATAATGAGGTGTGCAGGAGATTCATATTGCAGTATAAAGTCTCTGTGCTGTACTACCATCATTCACAAGGGATTCGGCTGCAATGTGACACATTCCGTGTGACAATGAACAAAACATGATTTAAATAGTAACCTCCCTCTCACACAACAGTCACATCTACTACCGGGGTAACGATCACCATGTGCGATCTGCAACCACATAATATGATGAGCGTGTATCTTACTGAACAGATGTAATGATAGGTAACAGTTAGATTAGCAGTGCAAATGCAAACTTACAAAAATATGGAAAAAATGACAGCCACTTAATTTCAAAAATACACAAGAGTTCAGTAAACACTGCATAGGTGACTGCAACACTAGCACAGATGAGATTGTTTTTTTCTTGTCATAAAATGCCTCACTTGAATAAATATTACATAAATATTTTCATTTTTAATGTCAGTCTCCTTCTGCAGCCAAAACTATTCCAATGTACGATGTGTGCCACTTAGTGAAAACGTGATATTTAAGTAATAAAAAAACAGCTACCTTGCATCAAGAATGTTATCTCTTAGACAAAAACATTCATCCAATCACACATTCACACTAATAAAAGAATAAAAAAAACATTACAAATAGCAGCAAATGTGGGCATGTTGAGCAAAACATGGGTTGAAATAATAACAAAAAAATGTAGTGCATTTGTAATTCATAAAAATAAATAATGAATGAATGACATGAGGCAAAATAAGGCTTGGCAAAATTGGCTTGCAAATAAAAATAAAAGATGGATGTCTCACTGGGCCACTGAACCAATAGAAAAACATCATTAGGGAATTCAGGACAGCACAGTAACCTTCATGTTGAGTGAAGGACAACAATCTTAAAGCACTGCCTTCAACAACTAAACAAGCACCGCAAAGCCCTTCAAAGCACTATCCGCCCCAGTACCACTTGTCAAGGTTATTGAATGCCTTGTACTCCTTGTGCCTACGCAAATAATCACAAGCCAGGCATGTGTGCTCTGCCCAGAAATAGGCCTTCTTTACTTTAAAGTGCCGGCGCCACTCAAAGTACCTGAGGTACATTTCCTCATTCTTGTCCAGGAGCAGCAGGTAATCGGCCAGCTCCTTGGGCGAGGTGAAGTCGTCCACATGGATGAAGGCGTCTCCCTGGATAAAGTTCTCGTAGTTCTGCCTGGCCGGGCCCAGAACCACTGGCACCGTCCCCACAGACAGCGGGTTGTACAGTTTTTCAGTAATGTAGTCCTTGTGGATGGAGTTCTCAAAAGCCAGGTAGAACTTACAGCCGGCTATGGTGGGGAAGTAGTCTTGGTCGGAGATGTACTCTCCGAAGGCTTGTCCGTACGCATGAACCTCAATGTGTTTGTACAGCTCATTGTAGTATTTCACCCGCACGTGGTCCTGGTTCCAATTGCTCACAATCCAGCAGATCAGCTTGTTTTTGCTCGGTGGGACAAAGTCCTCCTCGCCCTCCGCTGCTACGATGGACCCATAAGGCACTTCAATGTCAGCATCCTGACGGTAATTCAGAGTCAGATTGAACATGTTCTCAATCCCAGGCAGCTGGGAGGAGTGCGACGGCGACTCCAAGTTCATCCATACCCACTTCTGGAAGGACGGCCGCTGGTACGGCGGCAGGTTGGACAGATCGGTGCAGATGTCTCGGTGATGGATGACGACCCCATCCGACTTGTTGTACAGGCTCCTGTCCGCTGTGATGAGGCAACCCTCGATGTTAAAGAGAGAGCTGCACACACCCAGGTCGTAGGTCTGTCCAAAGGGCCAGAGCCAGATCAGCACAGTGGTCACGTTCTTATCGCTCTTGGTGGAGAAAAGGTTCTTGACCCGATCTGTGGATACCGTTGACTCTACAGGACCCGATAACCAGCTAGTGGATGGCTTAAAATACATCAAAAACAGAGTCACAAAGCATCCCAGTACGAAAGTGCCGAGCAGAAGGGGTCGTAGGATTCTGTGAAAAGGTGCAGATAGCATACTCTGTCCTAAAAAGAGAACACCAAAGAAAGAAGAAAAGTCACGATCAACAGGCAACAGCATCTAGACTAGTCACCTCATCATGTCTTTATAATGTCTATCATACTGAATCATTGACTGAACATCGATTGCTAGGCAAATTAAATGCACTTGGCTTGTGAGCATCAGCATGTGAACACAGTATTCCTATTCTTGCCTCATAGTCAATGGGTATACTCCCTGCCATGCGCAATGTACCCACCACTTGGGATCAATGCTCATAAAGAAAAACCTGTTGCCTCCTCAGGCGCATTCATTGTAATACAGACCTGGTGGATCTGACTGAACGCTGAAATCCAAACGAGAGTAGAGGTTTTGGGAGTCGGAGGGAGCCGTTCCTACATCGGGTCGACGGTGGGATCGAACTTCTTTGTGACTCAGTGCTCATAGATGGAAAAAAATCAGCGGGTCACAGCTAAGAGATGCGTCTTTGCCCTTTACGCAGAAGAACAATGACCCGTAATGTTCTAATGAGGGGTGCTCGATCTCGAAGGTACAGGTCCTCTTAATGATGCCTCCTTTACGTGAGCAGAGAGAGAGAATCAGAGAGAAAAAATTAGGGCTGGGGAGTGAGAAAAAGAAACCAAACATTACTACAAAAAAGTCTCATGTCTGGAGGTTATATGCACTCAACACGCAGAGATAAGATCCATGTCCACATACAAGTCTTTAAAATAAGCTGGAAAATATTATGAAAACATTGAGGTTATTGAAAAACAAATTGCCAGTTAATCATGGATGTTCCTTTCAAATTTGCTTGTTAAGCATGTACATAAGCTCCAGGCTGTTATTGCTTTTGGCATATTCTACTGTATGTATTATAAGAGTATGCTGCCATCTTAAGGCTGAGTGGAGTAGAAAGGCTCCACACACAGGTGCATGTTGCATAAAGAGGCCATAGAAGCAGATTGAGACGCAAAGTGCCAAAACAGACCTCGAGAAGTGACTGTTATCATTATTCCATACATCACTGAAGCAGATATAGATCAATAAGACCAGCTCCGATTTTCCTTACATGATATGTTGTGTATGCCATATGGGGGATGATATAGGCCGCCCTTGTATATGTATGACATATCACCCATCTGTTACTTGGTTACACAGATCTGCGCACAAAGTCCATGAACCGGGTGTGACTCCTTCTAAAAGGCTTGCAGTATCTATACATTTTCATGTAGGCAAATCCTCTCTCTCAGCAGCTGCCATAATCTCGTTGCATTGCAAAGTATGCAGCACATGCTTACATGCTTATATGTTGGTGTCATAGGCCTACATGAAACACATAGTGTCAGGAAGGCAGAAGTGTGCAGTAGGCAGATATCAAAATCAGACCATTCATGCAGCGGTTGGTAAAGTTATAGTGTCTCCATGGTGATGATGGTGCTGAGGTCAGAGTATTTAGCATGAGAGGGTTATGCATGGCTCACACAGCTGCTATTCTCCTCTCCTCTTTCCATCCATGTGAGAACCGGGTCCAGATTTTTAAGTGAAATAGCTGGAAGCGCTATCAAATGCATTGTGATGTATTTGGGACACTGGAAGGGGCATGATTGAGTAGTGTCCTGCGGGACTACGTTTAAAAATGAATTAATTCATTAAAAAAACTCGATTAAGGCAACAAAAAAAAAACCGCAACCACAAATCATTCACGGAGGTGCTTCAAATCCCTGACATGGTTCAGGTAGGCTAAAGGCGAGAGGAAAGCGCTCATGCCCTGAAAAATGACATTGGTTCTTTATGCTATTTTCACGTTGATTTATGTGCATTCTGAGTAAGGCCACGGCACTGATTGTAAAAGGACGCTCGCTCCATCCATGCAGGTGAAAATCAATTTCCACGAACCGAGCACTGAAGGTCATTTTTAAACGTGATGCTTTAAGACAAGTCACCGTTTAAAATGGTAGTCTTTTGGCGTACGTGACACTGCATGGAAGTTGATGTGAATATTGGTAGACTCACCGGGATATTTCGTATTTCCTAACCCGTCGCTCTTTTGCGCACCAAAAACGCGCAGAATATAAATAATAGCGTGGAGGAGGTTGCAGGAAAATGCACAGTAGCCTAGTGCAACGCAAACACGGCCAGATATCAAAAAGACTAAGTAATATTCAGTAGAGAAAAAACCTTTACGTTCACCTTTATAAAGATGAACTGCGTAAAACGATGCATTCAAAATGTAAACATATCATGTAAAAAAAAAAAAAACTCCCAACGGGGAAATTGGAAAGCGCCGGTCTGACAATTATTTGTGGCATTTCTCTGCGGAGATCGCTTTTAATTAGCTGGCAAAGACTTTGCCGTCAGAAAACAGGTACAGCTGCTCAGCTATTGGGTGCAGGCGTTGGGGGAAAAATAGCCATGCATTTCACTCACCATCTCGATAGGCGTGAGTCAAAATTCTCCTTTTGATAGCCTTTCTTCTCATTTCCTCCCGAGGTCCGTACCCTTTTCAAAGACACCTTGCAACATACGGAAGATGTGGATGCGTTTGGAATAAAAAATCGCGCCCGTCCGCCGTATTCGCAGGAATGGATCCGGATGAGCCCACATCCATCGTCTCGATTCCCAGAGAATGACGGTACCTACTGTAGCAATGTGCGCTCAATCCCCCTCGCTGCTGTTGCACATCGATGCATAGAATGATGGCTGGAAAAAAAGGAACATGAAAAAAAAAAGAAACCTAGGCTATAATAAACACATTTAGTGTCTACCTCGTCACCCTGCACACTGAATTCGTGGCTCGGTGTGTGAGGACGCCATAGTATAGGACGCTCAGGGATGTCAGGCGATGTGGAATAATTCCCTGCTGGCTGCCCATGCGCTACCTTGCTCTGTTTACCGTCAATGCAGCTGCAGGCTGTGGCGGAGGTCCAGCGTCAGTGCATGTTACACACTGCCATCAATTGCCTAAGGTTCTCATTAATAAAACAAAAACAAAAACAGGTGAATTATATCGAGGAAGCGCGGATCAAAAGGTTTGCCCTATATTGGCTTCAATCAACTCTATCCAAAAAGCTGATTTGTATGCCGCATGCCTTTCAGAGATGCAGTGGTGACCTATTACCGCAGGTCACTGATAATGATGATAATGCACCAGGCTTTGGTTGTGGCTTTGTTGAAAGTTTTTCATTGGTCAGAGGTCAGCTCCGCTGGAAGGAGATCTCAGGAGATTTGTATGAATTATAAAGCAATGTCTATTACAGGCTTGATCGATGATAACGGGACAGCAGCACAAGTAATAGTAGCCTAATGCGATTTAGTTCTGCCAGACACTTCCTGAGAGCAGTGTTGTAACCTCATGCTGTCTCTCAAAGGCTTCAGGCGCCAAACATAGGCCTACCAATGTTTTGAGTTTGAGGTGATCCATAACAACCTAGAGAGATGTGACTTTATCTATGCTAATATTGTCTGAGAGATAGACAGAGACATATGACAGGCAATACGTGCAATAATAATCATAAATACTAAAATTATTTGTGTATTAGAATGAATCTTCTTAAGAAAAAAAAAATAATGTGTTCTAACTGTAGTAGCTGTGTATCTGTGTATCTGAATCTTATGGCAGTGGGGGCGGGACTCGATAAGCCTTTGGCTTCTCCTGCTACCCTTCGGACGATAACACAAAGTAATATGTATGAATATGCAATGTGAAAATTATGTATTATGTGTAATTGTCCGGAAGAATAATAATAAATAAATAAATAAATAAATAAATAATACTATCCTAAAGGCCGAAAATTCTAGTGGCCAAAACCAAAGCAATAAATGCTTAATGTTCTTGTTCAGTTTAAACCACTTCCTGCTGTGAACATTTTGATTCCTTGGTACACATTAAATGTCTGAATTATTCTACAAAGAAGCACTTTAGTGCCAAGTGTGACTATTAGCAACCTTAATCCTTTAACATCGCCAGTAATTACCATTAGCTCATTGATGAAAAATTCAAAGGGGCACTTTAGATTACTGTTGCACTTCCATAAAGTTTTAGAATTCCGAGAAACGTATTTTTAAAAGAGGAATGGTTGAAATCAAAGGAGCAGACATTGAGATGCCACAAGTTTCAGTCCCAGCTCCAAGTGAACTGGATCCTCCAATTCCAATAATGCAATTGCGTATTTCATTAGACCCCCTCTCTGCCTGGTAAATGCCAGTGTCTTTCCAATCCTTGGATTCTGGATTTTGATGCCCACTTAAAAATACACATTTTGATCACTGCTCATTCATGCACAATTGTACAGGTCTTCCTTTAAAAAAAAAAGATATTTCCACACTTTCCACATTTCTTTTTTATAATATTATTTTACTGTAAATGTTCTACTAGGCTATATTCTTTGTCTTGCTTTTACTTATTTTCTCTAGTTTAAAGTACTGTATGTAGCCTACTGTATGGTTAAGGGGATGCACTAAGGTCAACTCCTTGTTTGATACACCTGGCAATAAACCTGATTCTGATTCTGAAACACAACTCCAAATGAATTACAGTATGTTGGTCTGTAACTGCTGGATGTGTTAAATATTATTCCAACGTCTACCATTCACTTCTATTTCCGCCTATGCGTGAGGTATTTATATAAACTCTGCATCTTGATATCATTACAGTGACGTGAAATCAAACTTTTCCAATAGAAGTTTTCCAAAAGGAAGTTCCAAAATAAAACCAGAGGTGTAAACGTGTCTGTGACACATCACACAGAAACATACCACCTTGACGACACATACCATAGTGTTAGTCCAATAAGAAGGGTATTTATTCTCAAGATATAAATAATCTAGAGTGTTGCCCGTCAACTCTCTCCCTTGGTTGTCATCCCTCTACTGTTGTCATCACTATGATTCATCTCAGAATTTAGCTCAACACACATCTCAAATATCAAGATCGGTTTTGTGCCTTTTTCTCCAAACGTTTTTGGGTTGAGGCAGAGTTGGAGGCAGCATAAGGAGACAGACTTTCACATTAGTTTACCCAGCGTCATTCCTTTCTTTCCAGGGTGAACTTTATTCATTTCCACTGGTTTAATGTGTCACAGATTACAGGACGGCAAAACATTCCTATGCTGTTTCTACCAAATGTGGTGGAGACGGTGGTAAAACATGCAGTTAATGTTATAATCCATAATTGACCAAGTAACAAAACATCTTTAAATTAACAATAATTTAAACAAGTGCAAAAGTCCCACATATCAGCTAAAATGTAGACAGTAGTTCTCAACCCTTTGTTTCACAGTTATTCATATTTTTTTCTGTTTACTACAACATTGACTTTCCATTGAATTATTTCTCCCAACCAGGAATGAACATTTTCTATGGCTCATAGTCAGATCATTCCTGCCATTTTCTCCGCTCGCCACCGAATATCGCGGCCCATTTGCGAGTTATTTCCAGGTAGATTGCAGGTTTATTAGGAAGGTAGTCCAGATACACAGTCTGGCTCATTTTGGGAATCGCCATCTCAATTTGAGTGCCCTCGTGCCATTCGTTAAAAGAGGTTATAGAGATGAAATCGGGCCTGGCTTGTAACGCGGCACTGAGCGAGGTTTCATAGTATTTGCCGTTGATGCGGTTACGAGTGTTTTGGAAGTTCCAGGGTCGAACGCTTGTGTCTATGTAGCCGGGTCCCACACTCGGGATGAATATCAGGTTGTTGTCTTCGCAGAAAGCTTTAAGAGTGTCCCAGTTCTTCTGAGTCGACCCGTAGGAGAAGCCGTTAGTGGCAAAGTAGGTGTAGATGCCATCAAAACCGGCAGTCAAAATGTCCCTCTTATGTTTCTCCTCAACCAGCAGCGCGATGAATATGGCGTCATATGGGGTATCCCTGACGCTGCTACTCTCCGTGTGTTTGAGCAGTTTGGCCCACTGCTCCGAGTTCATCAGATAGGAGTCGTACACGTAGAAGAGTGGGAGGAGCTTGCCGGTGTCTGTCCGGTACTTAAAAAACGCAGGGTGCTGTCCATATCTGATAAGAGGATACAAACAAGGTAAACAACTCCAAAAGACTGGAGACTAGTGTCACAGGAGTAAAGAAAGACTGACACAAACATCAGTAATTATTGATTGATGCGATGTATCATGACAGAAGGATTTCCAGGTGGTGTACGATCATGACACTGACATTTGACTGACAACACTGAAAAAGAACAACAACAACACAGCACTACTCACGTGTCAATGACGTATTTGACGTTAGTGAACATGTTCACTTCATCTCTTCCTTTGTATGGTTCAATGTGAAAAACTACCTGTAAAAAATATATATATATGGCAACAGAAAAAGACAACAAAAACATTCTTATATGCATTTATTTTTTTAAGTATTCCACTACATTTTCAAATGATTAGATGTTTTAAAGAAGGTCAAACATTTTGTTCGCTGCCAAAAAATAAAAATAAAAAGGCTTCCGGCACACTCATATTTTCATACAGACCTTAATATGGTATTTATGTGCCACTTGCAGCAGCAAAGGCACAAGGTCATCCGTTGGAATGCCATTATCGTCCTTCATGTTAGGAGGATACCAGGAAACAGCAATGACGCCTGATAATGAAACACAGTTACGGTTCAAACCTTGAAGTTGAATAAATACAAAATCACTTAAGTAATTGGTTCTTAAATATAACCGGTTATCGATATAGTGTTTATATTTATTGATAACGTTGGATTGCATTCGGTCCTGGATTTAAGGTTATGTTACTTTCAGACTTACCAATGGCTGCTGTTCTCATCTGCTGCATATGAGCCTCTATAATGGAGGGGTCCTTGGAGCTGTAAGCCCCCAAAGAAGGGTAGAAGTTTGCCCCAATATCATCCGGCGGGCTGTGCCTCCCTTGTGGATAGCCCTGAGCCACCTTCTGGTCCCAGTGTGGCAGCTGCGGGTGGTCCCAGTGGATGTATTTACCATCATACTTGGGGTTCCCATACCATGTGTAGTAGAAGGTATGGAGGTAGTAGTTTGGAGGAGGGAACTTCCTCAGCTGGGCTTCCAGCTGTGCATCTTCTTTATCTGACTGAGGGGCTTCATTCATTCTGGTCCGATCAGGTATATGGTCCTTTTCCCCCTTGATCTCATTCTTTCTTTCAGGGAACAGCTTCTCGCCATCATGACTGCTGCTGAGTGGAGAGTCCTCCGGAGTGAGCGCCTTCAAGACCACTGTTACTATGAGCACAAGCAACACCAGAGCAATTAACGTGATGCAAGATCTGCGCCTGAACCTCGCCATTCTTCAGTCAGTGCTCGAAGCTTCCCACAGTTCATTGTTGAGAGGACGGTGCAGCTCTGTTGTCGGACAGCTCTATGAAAGGTCAGAAAAAGGTGAAAGATGCTCAGAGATCAGCATAAGCCAAAGTGATGTTACCATCAAAATTGCTTGTTTTAGCTAAAGTAGCCTGCAGTCCAAACTCAAAGATGGGTTGAAACAAACGACTGTTTTCAGAATTGATACATCATTAATGACTTCATCTCTAAAACAGTGAATGCATATCTTGTTTTGATAGGCATTCATAACTAACATTCCAAAAGCCAAAAGATACAGTTATAGAATGTAGCTCGATCTAGCCTAGCCTACATTCTAATTTTGTCTCTAGACAAGGAAAAGCAGCGAATTATCAATAACACTTTTGGGATCCTAAAAAAAACATAAGCAGAGGCACGCGAAGACAGAGCTTGAAATAACTGCACACTATGCGGAAGTCCTGTCACATGCACAGACAGTAAGCCTTATGATAAACAACACGTTACTACCATGGACCTATAAAGAAAGGTTTCTACAGCAATTTAGCGACGACTAAAGACACAATTCACAAGCTATCAACGCTAGCTACATCAGCTATACCTGCATTGATGAACTTAGGAATTTCAAAAGCAGCCAAGAACAAGCGAGGGGGACACAACGTGATGGTCAAAAACGTTAGGCTACTTGTTCCCGCTTTAACCGTTTTTTTTTCTTTTTTACAATAATGGTTCGTTAAAGCCGAGTCAAACTAACGACTCTTGATAAATGAATAGAGTTGCATGAGATGCAAAAGAGGGGGACACACCTTTCTTTATAGGTCCATGGACACACGGACACAACCTGCACTTCTGGTTCAGTAGCTCATCCCGGAAACGTCACAAATCTCTAAACAGTCAAACTGCGCATGAGCAGCGGCCTAGACCTATCCTCGTGTTTTATGATTCTGATCTTACGCGCTTCTGTCCTGTCCGGTCATCAGCGAGTCAACGAGTTATTGAATCAAAGTGATGTTGCCCCCTTTCGTTGGGAAGGTGTATAACACAAACAATACTCACTTAAAGGACGCACCAAGTGATGCCATAAAAAAGTATAGGCCTGTACTTATAACATGATTATATGAAATTCCCGATTTGAAAAGAAAACATTCTAAAATCAAACATGCAAACACTGGCAAGAAAAACGTGCTGATCTCCACCAGCAGGCACAATCTGTGCACTACACGGTGAGTGCTACCATGGGTGAGTGAAGCAGAATGCAAATATATGAAATATTAAAATGGATAAATAGACTTTCAGCAGCTGGGTATCCCCTTGGCTACACAAATGTATGTTCTTCCACACTACGAAAAAGCCAGAGTAGCCTCTTTCATTCTACATTAGGCCTATTTATTATTCTGTCAGTATAGCTTTTTGTTCTGAAGGATTTACTGTTTAGAGTAGCCTATTTGTTGTCTTGTCCTTTTTTTTCTAGTTTTCTTGTTAAAATTTGACATATTGCCACAGTTGTTTGAAGTGCTCAAACCCCCGTGTTGTGTACTTAGGAAGAGTCGCATTATCAATGGAAGAACTACAAGTACGAAAATCTTCTGTGCAAAGAAGGAAGAAAAGGAGAGCCCTCCCTTATCAGCCCATCAAGTTCTTCAGGTCTGATGACAGTGATGACATGATGATGGCTGATGCTGCTCTGGATGTACCTGATGTACAGGTTTGGCAAGACAGGCTATGCCATTTAACTTAACAGATATCATTAACAGTTATAAAGCAGGAATCGTCAATAGGCCTACATGTTCTAAATTGTCCTCAGGCAGACGCCAAATTGAGCTCACGAAACACCATCATCTACTACACTCTCCTCTGTCTGAAATTTGGACTGTGGATCCTCTTCGCCTGGGTCTTGTCTGCACTCCACATGGGCGCTCCATGTTTTCTCCTGCCTCCGATCCTCTGGCTGTATTCAGGGCCGATGCACAGAGCATTGAAATGGGCTAAGAGGCGTCTACTTCGCAAAGCTGCATAAGCAGTCACACTGGAGCGACTGATACATTAAAAATAAGAGGAAAATTACCACCATCATTTCTACCTGTAAAACACAGCATTTTAACAGCTTTACGTGTATACTGTATACTTGCACAATCACTTATCCGGATTTAACCTCTGTGTAAAGCCTCAGTTCCATGTTGGTTATAGAGGTAAGACTCACACAAAAATGTCTCTAACTAATAGAAAGCACAAATATACATCTTGCAAAGACATTAGTAAAAATAAATGAAAAAGATATTTGGTTTCCATCCATTTTATTGAATTTATAGACTTTCACACAAACTTGTACAAATTGCAAAACAGCTTTTGGTAACACCTCATTGCTTTCTTATTGTCATTATTAGGAAATAAATTAAGTGACTGAAAAGTAAACAATGTAAATAGAGAACATAGAAATACAACAGAAATAATAATACCACAAAGAGCAAAATAAAGTAAGAGGCAACTGTTTACCACAAAAGGTCAACTGCGTCTCATTTGCAGTAGACTGAAGTGAACTTCCAACCAGGCTAATCGCTGGTCCTTCAAACTGAAGTACCTCCTTGTGGTAATGCCACCACATTTTGTACTGGCAATGTTATGAAGCGCCCATCCTGAGCTGTTTGGTTTCAAATCTGATTTGTACTTTGTACTGTGCTACTGTATTTATACACCAGGTGGCATCACTGTCACATGGCATAACGGCCTGGTCCGGTCACCCTCTGCTGACTCCACCATCTTTCACACTGTACCTGTAAACACTGGGTGTTGTGAAAGCGGGATTTGCTGGCATTAAATGTAAAAAGCTTTCAAGAGCAAACTCTCTTCATTATGTTTGTTTGGTGTGTGTGCTCTACAAACACAGTGGAGCATTTTGTGAAGCTTGCATTTTGTTTGTTTGTTTTTTTGGTCTTTTAAACATTGAAAAAAAGCTGAAACTATAGTGCTGTTAAGATACTTTCTGTTTCTCCATACAAAGAGAATACAGTGCAATTTTATAAGCACTTTTTAGTACAACATGAATCCAGAATGTCTGCAGGTAAAACCCTGACCATAAGTGAATCATATTAGTTAAATGCCAGAGCATTGATTTAACTACACAAATCTTTCTGCATCTTTAACTTCAAATTAAGAGGAATATACGGGGGAAATTATATTGATGAAAACAATTAATAAAGAGGCCCAGGAAAATGTCGACATCAGCTCTGTGTGTGGAGTCGAGGCACAGGGAGGCATAACAGAGGGGAGGAAACTATGCCCAGAGGACGTTGTGTTCGGGTAGAGCGTGTCCACTGCCAGCAGCATCTGATTTAGCCTCTATATTTCATTCACACCGGTCTCTTCACATTCTTTACTACCCATGGGGAGGTACGCTTTTTTTAATGGTTAAATATATAAAATGTGCACAACAACCGCAAGTTCAACGCACATGCTATAATGTGTTTAAACTGGAATACGAGCAATATTATTTGTCTTTACAGATTTAGCATTGCACAGAAACCTCAGTCTCATTGAAATACATTGGAAGGATTCTCTCGGCTTTTGAGAGGTCAAGGCAAAACAATGTTCAATCTCTTCTCTACTGTGTGTTTTTTTTTTGTCAAACTGAAAAAGTATTCCTTTCAACTCAGTCACTTTGCCTCTCAATACAGAAAAGGCATTTCCTTACACAACACAGAACCCTCAGAAAACCTCAAATGGCAATCGGAAGTAAAAGCACAGAAAAGATTATCTGTTAATGTTAATAATATCAAAAATACCAACCAACAGGCAAGAGAAAAAAAATCCAACAGATTGGTCACAGCAAATTTATGTACACATACACATTAAGAAAAGAGCTGTCAGTGGAGTGGGGGAAAAAAATCAGGAGAACGTTTTGGGCAATTAGATAAGCCCTGTATCTTGGCTATACAGGGGAGTTACAGGGGTTTTGCTGTTAAAGCAGAACCAGGGAACAGACAGGGTCAGAAGGTGGGATGGGGGGGGGGGGGAGCCAAGGCTGTATGTTCACCTCTTCTTTGGGGCTTGGGCGGTGCGGGGTGGGGTGACGGGCCGACCAGAGTTTACACCACCGTACTGGTACTTTGCCTTCTTCTCCGAAGGCTTTAGGATCTTTGAACAATGAGACACAAACAGAGAGAGAGTGAGAAGATGCATGCGTGGATATTTCTGAAATAATGCGTTCAGTCAAATATCAAAAAGCAGTTAACAGAAACTTGTACCTGGAAGGAGCACATGAGCGATTCATCCACACTCATCATGCCGCCTGCATTGTCAAACTCCCCACAGTAGTTTGGAGCGGAGAAAAGTGTGACCAGTTGGCGTTTGGCAAAGAACTCGTATCCATCCTCCACAACCTGTAAGAAGTACACATGACATTATCCCTCTGCCTGCACAGATCAATACCAAGAAAGAGATCTTCAGCTACTTTCACAATCCAACTTTGCTATCATGCTGGACAAAACCACCTACACCTGAATCAATGTGAAACGCCCCATGCAGAGCCAAAATAGCTGTGGCCAAGTAAACAATAATGACTCTTGTGTCAGTCATTTAAATCAATTAATAGAAAAGGTCAGACAATTCAATTATCTTAAATCAATACGTTTTTAAATCATCTGTCAGTGTCTCAAATTCAAACAGTAGCTTCTCATTCTCCATTTCATACCTTAAAAACAAAACAAAAACAAACACATTAGATAATAACTGAGAGCTAAAATAAGTTATAGAAAGAAAAAGCGATGAAATGGCCGCAGGATATAAGGGGCTACACCACTGATGCAGCAGTAGGTCTATTCATTTGAGGTTTGGCTCTGGTGTTCGTGTCTTTGCATCATACACAATAATTAGTCGTGCCTATGACGCACAAACTTATGGTCAGCTATAATTAAAATTCACGGGACTCATTTGCCAGCCATGTGCTTCCTGCATTGTCCCCTCCATGTCCAGGCTTCTCTGGATGCCTGCTTTCCTGTCATACTTACCTGGTGGGCTCTGCAAATGAGGTCGAGGTCGTGGCGGTTAAGGAACTTGCTGACCACATCTGCCCCAAAGGTGAAGGAGACCCCGCGGTCGTTCTCTCCCCAACCTTGCACATCCTTATCTGGGTCCGACCACAAAAGGTCACACAGCAGGCCTGAGAGACACATGTGGAGAGGAGGGACGGAGATAAGGAAAAATCACAGAGATCCGAAAAAGTGGTGAAAGGAGAGCACGGACAGGCTGCGGAGGGGGAGGGGAAGAATGTGGTAAAGATTCAGCTGAATTTGCTGATGTAAGACAGAGGAGTAACTGATGTAACGACGAGGGATTCTGGGTCCAAAAAGAAATCCAGACAGAGTGAACATGTTCAGTAATAAGTATGTGTACCTGTATCAGGCACGTCTGTTGGCCTCATGATCCTGCGAATCTGCTCCATTGACTGCAAATCAGGTGATAGCCCTGAAATAGAAAAAAATAAAGACCTTACTTTTGATTGGAGTAGCTACCAATACATTTCAAAACAAGGGTACCAAAAAGTTTTGGTTTAGATTTGAGACAAGGGGGAGGAAATGTGTGCCAACAGTTGAAATTCTCCTACCTCCATGGCAACAAAAGATCTTCTCATCGATGATCGCAGCAATGGGGAGGCAGTTAAAGCAGTCGGTGAAGGTCTTCCACAACTTAATGTTGAACCTGCGCTTGCCTGGCAGAAAGCATAAACACGCATTATTAGAACCAAACTATATGTCAACCCGGGACTGCATGCATGTATACTGTATGTGTGCAGGGCTAGTTTTCTATCTACTCACACTCATCATAGAAGCCATAGATGCGGTTGATAGAAGCACACTCGTGGTTGCCCCTTAGCAGGAAAAAGTTCTCTGGGTATTTGATCTTGTAGGCCAACAGGAGGCAGATGGTTTCCAGGGATTGTTTCCCTCTGTCCACGTAGTCACCTAGGAAAAGGTAGTTTGCCTCTGGGGGGAAGCCCCCATACTCAAACAACCTCAGGAGATCTGTGTACTGCCCATGGATATCACCTAGAAAGGAGCGAGAGGCAAGGGGGAAGGAAAAGGTATTTTATTTACTATTTACTTGTAAGTGCAGTCACAAGGACTGGCTGATTAACAAACGTAAGACGTAGAGTTCATAATAAGATGCTAGCATATAATAAAAGGCACATGCATGACTTCATACAACAGCAAACGCCACACACACACACACGCACACACACGCACACGCACGCACGCACGCACGCACACACACACACACGCACACACGAGTCTTTCCGAATCCATTTTGATTTCCAGAACACTGCCAGACATGTAGGTTGGTGGGGATATACGACTGTCCTTCTGATTTACAGAGACTATCACAGCAAGCCCAAGGATGAGCACACAAAATGAGCCTTTAAAACTGCCACCAGATCAATGCCATGGCCCATAGGATATGAACTACCGAGGGAGAGAATGCTGACAATCCAGGTTAATCACACAAAATAAATGGATGCCCATACACACATCCTCAAACTAACTTTAATTTAAAGCACTCTGCCAGGATTCAGGGTCAACCTGGTCTCTCTCTGACATCAGTCAGGCAGCAGTGTGTTGGAGCCGCTCTAACATAAGCAGGGGAGCTAGCTTCATCACCTAGCCGAGACCTGCTTCCTTTTATATCCTCTCGCACCAATCTAAGAGCTGCTCTAATTTAGGCTAAGTGCTCCAGACACAGATGACTGCTGCAGAGAGCCTGGGCAGAAGGGCCGGCACAATAATGACAGGCTTTATCGAGACCAAAGCGGAAAGCAAATTCAAGCGCCACAATCTTTTTATGGCAATGCTTTGTTACAAGATGGCACCGAATGCAAATTAAAATGAAAAAATAGGTCTTGTTAAACTGTGCAGCTGTCTGGCCTTGAGATTAAAATGACCAACACAAATTGCATATGTATATCATGACAGTGGCTAGCATGATTATTATTTTTTCCATTTCATGGTGCCCGTCGGCGACTTAGGTACCGAAACCTAACCCCCGACTTGCACCAAAACCATATGGTTAAAGGCCTGTACTTATTTTTGCCCCGGTCTTAGGATGGCATGCAAAAACAAACTTTAGGAATAGTTCTGATTGTTTGACGTCAAGCTCTGTCTTACACTCAGTGCCCATTTGATGCTTAGCCAGTTGGATGGGTTTCACCGCCAATCATTTACTTTGCCCTGGACGTGCAACCCCAGATTGCCATGTAAAGTTTTGATGCAAGTACTAGTAATGGTTACAACTGCACAATTCTTAACATTAAAAATAAAATTTAAAAAAACTTCAATGAATCAAGTCAAAGTATTCATCCGTTGCAGCAACATAGTCCAGGATACAAGCTGTCAGTGTGAAATCCAGGAAGTTTCTAAAATAGCCCCTTTTACGCAGAGATTGCGGCATACAAGTTAGCCATCTTAGGGGCAAAATAGCCAGGAGTATTTCTATACTTTGGAAAGCACAACATTGTTTCAATCAAAAGGCCTTACTTGTATTATACTGGAGTTTAGTTTCCCCACATCTGCATCTGTGCTGAGGTGTGGGGAAACACTTACAAAGGTAAATTGCACCCATTGGAGATCCTTCAAAAAAGGGCAATAAGAATAATATATCAAGCAAATTACACACTAATAACTTCTTTATTGAAGGTAGAATTCTCAAATTACGGGACGTAGTAAGTTACCACACCGTACAAATGATGTACAAGGCTTCAAAAAAAAGCCTTCCTGTCAGTTTACAAGCAATGTTTGAAGAAAGAGGAGTCTCGTATGATTTAAGAAGAAAAACAAGATTCACAGAGAAAAATATACGGACCACACTTAAATCATTTTCGATTTCTGTAAAGGGTATTAAATTATGGAATGAACTTGATGAAGATATCACAGGGAGTTGCATTTTGCGAAATTTCAAAAAAATGTATGTTTCTAAAATTATGGAAAATTATAGACTGAAAGCAGAGCACTAATAAGCGGAGTAAAGGTGAATGGCACTATCATAACATTATTGTAAAAGAGAGGTCAGCAGAATGACTTGTTTGGGTTTAAATACTTTTGCAGTTGTGTTTAGACTACCAGATAATGACTTTGAAAAGGCCACAATAAAAGGGCAAAACAAACTCTGCATTGTGCAGAAAATCAGAACGGAGCAGAACTGATCTTAAAAGCTGAAGCAAGTGGATTAATCATCATCATTAATCATTAATCATCACATTAAAAAAAAATGCATATTTGTGTGTTTTCTTCCTTTTTATTTTTATTTTTAATTTTTTTTTGATTTTCTTTTGTTTTTTTTTTCTTTGTTTTTTTCTTTTATTTTTTGTGATCAGTAAATGTGTATCTGATTCTGAATCTGATGAAATTGGGGGCGGGACTCGATAAGCCTTAGGCTTCTTCCGTCACCCTTCGGACAACACTAATTAAGATGTATGATGTGAAAGAGATAATTGTGTATTGTGTGGAATTGTCCGAAAGAATAATAATAAATAAATAATAAATAAATATTGACTGAACGAATGCCGGCTCTGCTTGGTTCTGTGTAAATAACACAGAACCAAGCAGAGCCGGCATATTGGCGCATCAGTGTGCCAATTTATACAGCATTACACATTCCGGAATGAAAGAGGGGTGCCTGAAAGCAGCATCAGGTGTGACGTGTATATTTAGCACCGCACCAATGTCTACCTATCACTTGAGTTGCTGTTTTCAAACCCTATAATACATGTTAACTTCTCATTGGACAGTGAAAAGGTGTTAGGTGTTTTTAGTTTTATTATATATTTTATAGTATTGCACTTCTTTTTTGTTCCTATGAATATAATTTCAATGATAGTCTGGCAAAATAGTAATATCTTTCTCTTTTCATGCTTGTGTTTGCAATAAAACAGACTTGGACATGAGACAATAAACATTTAGCCTGGTTTAGTTTTTATTTTTATCATTTGCTTTCCCACACCATAGGAATGCCTTAGCTTTACCCAAATGATTGTCTGTTTTTTTTTTATTATTATTGTCTGGCTTCAGGTTGCATTTACTCTTAACTATCCTCACGTCCATACAGAGTTTCTGCATGACGGAATATGAAATTGTGAGTGTCACAGAGACTGGCTTTTCCATGGGGCAGCTCCCCTGTCTGCCCTATCACAAGGAGTTGTGCGATGACAGTGAATTATCTACCCGACATTGCCTCTGCGGTGTCAAAACAGTCCGAAAATAGCAGCACCGAGATTTGGGGCTTAAAAAGCAGAGCAAAAAGGGGAAAGGAGGAGAGAAAAAAATAGCGGTGCATCCGAGGTCAGTGTTTTAAATGAATCCAATATTTGTTTCAGCTTTGGCAAAACAATATAAAGCAAGGAACTCCAACAGAACTCTACAAACAAACAACTCTATTCGTTAGAAAAGCTGTACTCAAATGCGCTGTTGCCTGACCTTGTGTAGCCAGATAATCAGCTGGTCCAAATGTACCCACATAAAAACACAGCACACTGAATAACTGCTTACAGCACATTTCAAAATGAAAAGAAAAGAAATAAACACAAATACATTGAGCATGCAGGCTGATTTTCCATTAACTGTAGTATAGTCCATTGCTGTTCTTGATGCCGTGAAATTAAAAGACATAAAAGTAATTTTCAAATATCAAAAAGGATCTACTTCATACAAAGAAGAGAATATAGACAGAAAATAATATAGGAAAAATGTATATATGCAGCATTTTAATTTAGATGACTTGACATTGAAAAACTTCTAAATCACCTTCAAAGTAGGAGACTTGTTAATTAAATTTTGCTTCCAAACATGCTGTTGTGCTTTCTAAAATGTTTTCACCTCATTATCTTCAGGCTATGAACTGTTTGCAGCACTACTTTTCAGTCGGTACTTGTAGTCAGAAAATAATTAAAAGGGAATCATTTTGGACTCTGACCTAAAACTGTAAACACAGCGCACATGCTTGTGGTCTTTCTACAGATAATTCATCAGGCAAACCAGTAACATTTTGCTCCGAATCAGTGAGGTGCTATTATGGTTATTTTGCAGAGCATTGTCATTGCACAGCCTGTTAATTTAGAAACAAAATGACCGTCTAAGTAACACATCCTTATAATGAGGATTTGATTACCATTATTGTCATGTCAACAAAGGCATATTTATAAAAAAAGCTGGTGTCTTGGGCAAAATGTTGCCAGTGGCACTAAGGTTAACATGTGAGAGAGACAGTGAGCCCAGAACCTGATCCATGCGGCCTTAGTAAATAATTAAAGCCATTGACTGTTTGGTCTTTATATCTGGTGTTTTGAAAGCCTGCCATCAAGGCAGTGGGGTTAAAGGAAAGTCATCAGCAACAATATAAAGAAAGTAGGGGAGACAGAAAGAAGCCTTGCATGAGGGACTAATAACACCAACTCAAACTTATGCATATTTTAAAGTAAGTAAAGTAAAGTAAGTGACAAGGTTAAGTTTACACTGACGAGGGACTTTAAACTGTCAGTCCCTCTGATCAATGCAATATCAGACATGTGGATAACATAATGCTCAAATAAATATCAATTTGACTGGACTTTACATTATCACATTCATTACTTCTACAAATGAATATACAAATGCTGCCATCTGAGGCCGATACAGCATTAGACCTACACAACAACTATCTCAATGTTAAAGTGTGTGGGAGGAAACTGGTATGAGGACAGGAACAAATGAACCATGTGGGAATGGGCCTATATGCGAGCTTGTGTACTGTACTTTTCAAGGACTCGCACATATATTAAAAGGCTCGGAGTTGTTTGCAGTCGCAGCGCTACACTGGAGGGAAGAGATAAAGCACGTGAGAGTGTGTGGTGATGTGCGGGGGCCAGATAGTGATAGTGATAACGGGTAGCATTTCAACTGCAGAGAAGGAGTTCACTTGTGGATGTGCAGTGCTTTGGGTCTGTTTGTATTAGGTTTGTAAGAAAGTGTTCCACAATCTGTTTTTTAGTTTGGAATTAAACTGTAATATTCCGATAACATACACAGTCAAGTCAAGAGAGTAATAGTGACTCTATAAATGACCAAGGCTGAGGCGGTGTTATCCTGGCTGCTTATATAAGTACACATTTAAACTTTTCAGTTCACATTATGCTTAAATAGAAAATACCTTAACTCGGTTTAAGATGTTTTATGAATTAAAAAGCAAAACTAGCCAAGTTTTGGCTTAACTTTGGAGAAAACCAGGCTCGTCCTACACATATCCTATACTTATGTCCAGTTTTAAAACACTTCTGGTTCAAAGAAACCGGATGCACCGCAAATAACTAAATACTGATACAAAAAAAAAAAGAGTCCTAAACCAGGGCAGAAATGTACAACACACTGACCACAGATCTTGAGAGGGGCCTCAAGTTCCAGCAGGATGGGCTGGCTGAGAAAGATCTCCCTGGATTTGATGCAGAGGCCACGAACCTCTGCCTCTGTCATCTGAACTATCTTCCCCGGGCGACATCCCCGCACTGGAGAGGAGAGAAAAGAGGCCGTCAGTGCTATCAACAACTGTTATCATCACTGTCTGGCGTGAGCGCAGAAGCACCAGCACACAATCAAGTTCATCAGAATGAGGCCATGATACAATGGTTTTCCACCAAAGGGGGTGGGGGAAAAAAACCCACTTACGGTAGAATTACAAAGCAATCTTAAAAATCTGATGAGCTGTGAGCGTTATGATTATGTTGCTTATAGCTGCTTAGTTCCAGCCATACTTAAGCAACCCACTGCTTAGACTATGAGAGCAGCTTGCCTCTTCAGCAGTGGTGTGGGTTTATTGGCTGTGTAGTTGCACTGTTGGTTTTAAGCCTACTTTCTGGGGTTCTGCCAAAAGCTCTGGGTGTGGATTTATTGTACAATGATGAAAAGAGGAGTGAGAATTGCAAACATTGGCTACGATCGGGCAGTTGAAATAGTCGGAGATATGAAAAGTGAGGTTATACATATCTGCTTTATTGCTATGGTACCATGTGACTTGCAAACGTCTAAAGTTAAGTTCCATCTAGTTTCAAAAGCCAGCTGCTGCTTTCTTTATAATTTTATGTTTGAGTTAATATCCGGACGGTGTGCTTAGTGCAATGTCTCCTAAGGGCAGCTTCCTTTGAAAAAGAAGCCCTTGACATTACAGCTTTGCAAACAGTGACTAATGCGACAAACAAGGCAAACAATGGCATACATCCAATGAAATAAATATTAGACTCACTCAAGATACTGTACTGGCTATATAACTTTATCAATACGTTTATAGTAAATGGTAACTGGACGTCACTTATCTACCGATTTTCAATTAAGTCTCAATTTGGCGTCACAAAAAGCAAATCAAAACACTGCGTCAAGATGAACCATTGTCCAACAGAGAAAACAAAAGTGAAGAACTAATCCATGACTAAGGAATTATGTAATAGCTAACCATTTTGGTATTGCCTCAAAGCTAGACGCCCACTGAAGATTCCTATAAAAGATAGCGAAGTCTAGCAAAACGAATGCACGCTGGACAGAGAGGAAGTTTCATTAAATACTTTTCCTATATTTGCCTGTTTGGATTAATGGATGTAATGGTGAGCAATTAATTAAGCTTAGTGCATGTATTTTTGTGCAAACAAACATAAACCTACACACACACACCCACCTACGCATAAACCTGCTACTAACACACTGTGCTCAGACTCTCTCACGATGTCTCGTCTGTCAAGTAATCCAACCAAATCTATGAGAACTGAAGTGAGTGAACCCGAGGAATACGGATCCATTCCTCACAGATGGTGAATCTTGAGTGCCAAAAACTATTTAAGGCCTGGGCTGTATCACCCTTAATGAAGTGTTGCTTTACACACCATCAATTCCCTTTATCATCCATCTTCTATAACTGCACTGCTTCATGTCCATGATGTGAAGCATGAAATTGCAGAAGTAGGGCTCTTCGCTCAATGGCCGGGCCCGATCCGAGGCTAAGTGAGTTAAGCTCGGGTGCTTAGGCTGCTCGGCTTTAACACTGGCATTTTCTGCAGGCTGGCACTTTTAAAAGAGATTACGTACTTAAGGACATCGAGGGGCAAAGGCTAAAAATGAGGCAATGACAAGGATTTGCAGCCAACCATCAGAGACCAAATCCCTTGTGTGTGTGTGTGTGTGTGTGTGTGTGTGTGTGTGTGTGTGTGTGTGTGTGTGTGTGTGTGTGTCGACTGTACATGTGTCTGGGAGTTTAACACCCAATGAGTAAGCACTCTCACTTGGCAATTTCCTCAACACTGCATTTTCCCAGAGAGCAAAACATACGGTAAGCTATTATGGGATGTTGGGATACAAAATAACGCCTCACTGCCTTCCAAATGATCTGGTTTAGAAAATATAAGCACCAGCACAACTTATTCTCCTTGTATGGTTACTCTGTGCTATACGAAAAATACAGAAAATATCAGCAAAAACCAGTGTGTGTTTGAAGTCCAAACTGGTTCTGTTACACCTAGGAATAATATTATTATCCATTAACAGACATGATTTATTAAAACAGTACACTAAGCGAGCTGGATACTGGCAAAATGATCGGAAAAGAACCAATTGAAAGGCTGAATTTGGTTTCTTTTAAAGTTGCAAGGTCAATTGTGTCGGCTCGTTCCACTAAACCCTTTAGAATAAGAAAAGGGCCTTTTCTGTTTTGTATTGTGTTTATTTCAGCATTTGCTACGAGACACATGGAAATAAAAAATGGAAGTGATGCAAGAAGCACAAGCTATTTAGTTGCACCAAGACAGATAGTCTCCTGCCATTGCTATAAATAAGAAATCTTTGCATTTCAGTGCTGGCATGGTGTCTCATCATGATCCCTCCAACAGTCACATAGACACTGGTGGAAAGTATGCCAAGGACAGCTGAATTTGCCTTAGCGATCTAGGGTCTGACTAATTATATTTCACAGGGGAACAGAAAGAAAAAAAAAATCCCCGCCCTCTCTTGAGCTGGTGGATGGCCGCGACAAAAGGATTTCTGCACATCTCCTCTCTCTGACAAAACCTGGTCCTCAAACAACAACACAAAACTCCCTTTACCAAGTGCAAGTTCACGCAAAAGTGACTCAGCACAACACTAAGATCACATACTTTAAACTGTTGGTGTGAACATTGTTGTGGACAGGTCAGAGAAACACCCAAGGTTTATACAGTGTTTCCTAATTTTGCACTTAAATTCAATTTGTTAATCAGCTGTACAATACTACCAGATGGGTATTTTAAATGTAATGTGTGCATCTTGAGGAGGGAATCACATATTGCCCACTACAACACACCTGCAAACCCAGAGAGGACTGGAGTGAGCCACAAAAGTTAAAAGTAAAAAAAAATCAACCTACACAACAGTTTATTTGTCTAAGATATAGTGAGAAGGGTTAGTGTTTTAGGCCTACTTCGATAGCTTAATTTTCTGTCCAAAGTTCGTAAATAATGTAAGATTAACCAGGTCTCCAATAGAAATTAAACATTAGGCCGATATTATCAGGACAACTTACATTACCCTGAATATAGAGCCAAAGTTAAATTTGTCAATGGCAAGGGTACAGATTAAAATCAATGTGCATGCTTAATGTTAAATTCGCATGAATAACAGTTAAAACCGTTAGACAAACGACAAGTGATTATGGGTTGTATTTTAATGTTTTACCCATAGGTTTTAACGTGCAGGTCAAATAAGAAAGTTTAAGTATACGCTAAAATAAAGACTGCGACACGATAAAATGACTTGCCAATTGTAACGTAGCTGTTAATGCGAGAACTGAGCCAACGTAGGCGTTCACCAGTGTGTTTATAAACACGGCAGGCTAACAGGGACGTTAGCCCGAGCTAGCAGCGGGATAGCGTAACGACTAACCTTAGCGCCACTAGCAAACACATTTCCTACGTTTTCAAGTGAAAACTCCCATCATGCTTAAAACACGATTGACTAACTCTGCGTAACACTAAAAATGGTTCACCTTCCAAGAGTCGAGAGATGAGGCTGTCCACGTTCAATTCACCCTCCGCCATCTTCAAACTGATGTGGTACACTGTTGGCAGGTTCCACTTCCCCCGCAGACACCAGAGGGCGCTGTTGTCAAGAACACAGTAACCGCAGGCGATATGGACTAGCGATGAGCAACCAATCTGTAACTCACTTTATAAGAAGACCAACCTAGTTCATTCTTTGCTTAAAATGCACTCACTTCAAAATAAATAAATATTGTCTTATTTTTTTTATGAAAACGTTATTCCATACAGAAAACACTAGGCTATTATTTTGAAAATTGATCTAAAATTAAAAATGCGCAATAGGCCTAGGTGTTTTTGTTTGCAGTGCAAGCAAAGATAAGTATTTGGAGCCTATAGCAGCAGTAGACATACAACAATTTAAAATATAAATGTATGTAGCCTACAAATAAAATTCCTGTTTTTAAAATCTGATAAAGGTACACAAGCAGCAGTGGCCTATAAGGTAGCCTAATGAGAATCCCCCCTTTTACGGTTTTATATTAGGCTGTATTATTGTAGTATATAGCACATGGATGTCTTAAGAAGCATTTTAATGTTATGGCTAGTTCTGCTGGAGCTATTTTTAACTAATTTCTACACTGTTCCGATACATTATAGGCCTAGCCTATATTTTAAAGTGACCATATGTTGTGTACGTCAGTAGGCTACTTGAGTAAATGCACCTTCTGCCAATGTCCCCGTGACATAGGTCTTATTAGCAGAAGCAGTCGGTTACTTTTATCACCATGAGGAGGTTGTACAATAACCCCTTTTATGTTTTATGAGCAGGCTATCTCACTGATGGTAATGATTAAGGTATCCTAATACATATATGCTGCTGTGTGCTGTGCTCCAAGAAAAATCCTTTGTGCATAGCTGCTTTTTGTAATTTATTGTATGGTGATATTTTGAAAGATATTTATTATACTTTCAAAAATAAATGCTATTAATGTGTAATGTTGATGATTTCCTGGGCGGACAGGCTACAACTTGTCAGGGCCGGTTGGTGCCCGTTTGTCTGAATGTCAATTGAGCAGTAGACTAAAGTTTATTTAAATTATTGCAAATAATTTATTAAAATCAGCTCAAAAAAACATTTTTTTACAATCAAAGGCATTAAGAAACAGAAAAAAGATGCCCCACTACATTTTCTTACAAACTATTTATCTAGCAAAAGCAAGCCTTGTGTATTTCACATTACATACAGTTTAAATAAATATCAACCTTTTCCTCCTCTGCATGCAGTAATAATTTCTGAGAGAATAATTGACTTCCGCTGTCAAAGCAGCCATGGCTATCTTATGATGAGTTATTTATTTATTTATTATTCTTTCGGACAATTCCGTTGTCCGAAGGGAGACGGAAGAAGCCAAAGGCTTATCAGGTCCCGCCCCCATTATTAGGCCTATACAAAAAGAAAACACATTTGTACTGTTAATGTCACAATTTGGTTGTTTTTTTTGGAGTTGTGGTTTGTTAACATTTTCCAAGAATAGTCCAGAACAACACAGTAGGTAGGTAGCACTTTAAAACCCAGTGCCCTTCATCTCCACTGCAGCCATCATATTCTTATTGCTTCTCTTGGCTCTGCAAGAGAGGAGGAGCCAGGTGACACCCCAGCCAATCAGAAGACCCGTTACGGCCAGCACAGCAGTGAGCCACACTGGAACAGTGTCTGTGCAACCAGAGGTGAGTGGCTGGGCTGTGGTGTGTGTTGCTGGTGAAGCCGTGCTTACTGTGTTGGGTGCTGGTGTAGTGATGGTGGAGGGGGGCAGGCTGTTCACCCGTGTGAAGATGTAAGGATACTCCTGCAACACACAGGAGAGAAGAGATGAACCAGTCATACCCATTATTGGACAAGTGTAGGCCTATACTACAGATACAATATAACTGGGGTTATTGTGTGAGAAGTGCTTGTGTGGCAGCTTTCTTACCTCTGTGGGGCAATTGATTCTATTTCTGCCAGTTAAGAAATTATTGTAATTCGTTTTTTCCCCCACTGGCTCCAACTAGAGATAAAAACAGAGGACATCTTATGCTCAGCAGCCTCAGCCTGTTACTACATTGCAGTGAGACTGACCCAAAACCCTTTCCACTGTCAAACACAGTTGGTTAGCCTTGCTGGACTCACCATGTTATTCCACAGTGCTGTAGCCATGTGAGCGTGTCCCCGCTCACTGAAGTGAAAACAGTCCGCAGAGAAGTATGTGTCGTCAGGTCTGGCATCCTAGAAAAGAGACATAAGAGTTTATAGGAATTATGTGCTTTGAGGGAAAGGGTTGGTTACTGTCCTAAAGCTAACGTGAATGTTTGTATAGGTGGGAGTGTAGTACACAAAGGACTTACAGCATTCAAAGGAACAACGGTGTTCTTAAAAAAGGGCTGCGCGACCACAGCAAAGTCCTCCCTGCCATCGTAGCGGCCTTCGTACACCAATTTCTCTGTCTCAATCTGAAAAGGAAAGGCCACAAATGCTCATGGTACACTCATGCTGATGGAACAATGGTGTCTCATTCACATTGTTAAGGATCCCCTGCGAACATGTATTACGATATAACGTATACAAATACTTATATCTTATGGTTTTTCCACCAAGAATTTCAACCAACTAGTTAAAAACATTGAGACATCGACAATCTATTGATTTGCATTGTGTAAGGATTTCATTTCAAAGTTCTAACTATCATATGTCTACAAGGACCACACTGAAAGGCCTTGCTGCCCATGTCTGCTAACCTGTAGCTGCCGATTAAACCGTTTCATTTCAGCCAGTTCTGGGGAATCCTCTCCTGGTAACAAGAAGCACGGGCAGACATACCTGAGGATCAAGAGGGCAGATTAAAAGCTAATTTTGGCGAAGTAATGCTTTTGTAGTCGTCATTGGCCGATACATAATGCTTATTTTTTTGCACAGAACAAGGCAATATTTATTTATTAGTTAAATAAAAGTTTCTTTGCTAGATTGAGCGGTATTAGATCAATATGGAGAGAAGTGCTGTTGATTCAAAGGAGCTGTCTGCCTTAGACTCAGTGGTATTGAGTCATTGAGAATTGATTTGGCATGAGAGGATGGATGAGCGTACTGTTGTAAGACATTGCACCCGAGAGTATCTCTTTTTATCCTGCGAAGGCCTTCGATTTCCAGGATCTCCATGACGTTGACAATTGCCCTGGGAACCTGCAGGCAGAAAGCAAGAAACAAAGAAAATGTGAGGAAAAACTACACATTTTAAGTCACTATTTTATTCCGTGTTTGAATTTCTTTTTATATAATCAACTGTTGTTTTGCAGCCCTTAACATCATTTTTACCTCTTTGTAGAGCATATCCAAGCTTGTCATCATATGATAGCTGTAGTTCTGATAGGACAAAGAGGCCTGGCAACCGAGAGAATAACAAGATTACACAAAACGTACATACAGTGATGTTTATTAATTCATAGTGAATACATGTACACTCCTGTGTTTTTTTCTGCCTTAACAGCTGTTCACCACTGTAGCCAGAGAAAAGCAGAATCATTTCAGTAAAAGATCATTTAGATTGTAGCCAAAAAGTACATATCAACCAAAAGGGCCGAAGCCATGCAACAGCATGCATGAGCGTAAGGGCAACAGCTAACCCTAAGCTGTCACTACCACAGTATCCAAGCTCATCCTAAATTGATGCCGGTGCTTTGATATTCTGCTTCAAAGCACAGAGAGACAGAAAGGGAAAGGAAAGGCAAAACGAGAGCGAGAGAGAGAGGAGGAGGGTGGGAGACAGAGACAGGATGAAGAGAGTCTGGGTTGACCTCTGCGTTGTTTATGCCTCTTGGAGAACAAGGCCTGTCACTGTGCCCCGTGTGCTTGTTCAATGCAGAAAGAGGCCGAGAAAGAGGAGCAAAGAGAGGGGGGTGAAGTGACAGAATGTACTCATTGAAAAGAAACTATGTCTGCTCTCATCTTACTCTAGCACAATAAAACAATTAGGGGGAGGGCCGTTTCACAAAGCTTGATTATTCAGCTCCGGTGCCCGGTCCCGTTTGGAGAGTGATATCATGAGACGGCTCTGCACGGGGCATCACACAACACCATGGTATGTTTAACCCCTGTGCTTTGATAGGACATTGTCTTTACTGGACGGGGGTGCTATCCCCTCCTCCATTGGATCAACCTTCATTTGCTGTGACGACTTCTTATAAAGCAACTCACGCGGTCATTGCAGTACTGACACAGGTCATTGCCTCCAATGAAGAGGGTCACCAGCTTCCAGTCCTTCTCAAAATCCACCGTCTATTTCCATAAATTAAGGAGAGATGGAACACATTGCATTTTCTCGCACATAAATGATTATGCATAATGTGTATGCATTAGTATAGTGCCAGGTGGTCAAACTCACAAGGTCATTCCTCATGGTATCGATCAGGCGTCGGACCTGTCCAGGGATTCCCCTGTATGAAAGCAAAGGTTTTGATGAGTGCACAGAATGCTTAATACAGAGCACAAAATACAGGTACGTGTACAAATGAACCACTTGCAGCTCATAAAGAATTGTTACAGGACTTACGCTACTTTTGCTCCTGATACAGCCATGTTGAAGCCAGTCTGCCTTTTCCCTGTTCCCTTTGACACCCCTTTGATGTTAGGGTTGAACTTCTTAAGGATATCTGATGTAAAAAAAAATATATAATAAATAAATAATGTATAATAAATAATAAATGATTGCACAAGAGACAAAATGTTACAGACCAAACTCTGCGACTTAGTGGTACCACTGTGTATTACGTGTCCAGAAATCTACAGGGCATGTTAGGCTCAGGACTTACTGGGTAATGTTGTGACAGTCTCAAGAGTTTTGTCTCCTCCAATGCTGTTTTAATGAAAAACAAACAAATAAACAAACAATGACTTGAATGATCACAACGCAGTGTACATTAATACATTTATAGTTTTTGAGCTGTCTCTCACCTCCATGACACCCCTCTGTACTCAGTACGGAGCTGCAGCAGATTATTTGCCTTCGCACCAAAGCCAGTCTGAATGCAGAAAAAGAGGGTTATAGTCTTGAATTTTTTTCTCAGTTCAACCCAATGAATTGACAACTGCTCTGTCAGTTTGTTCATTAACTTGATTTATAGTTACCTAGAGAAAAGGTAAGCAGTGTTGACCCACTGGTTGGGTCAATCATTACTAATAATCATTACTAATCATTACTTATATTGCATCACACTAGCGTTATTCAAACTCACAGTAACTTATTTCCTAACATTATAGATCACACATGGCTCACACATGGGTTTTGGAGAAATGGTATGTATTAAACAATGGATGAAACAAGATAATGTAATAATACCACTATAGCTAACTATGTTTTTCAAAATACATTCTTATAACTTGTGCAAAGTAATGTAGTCCATCTGTCAAAGTGATTACATAATTTGTTACACAACTATAACAATGACTGGAGTCTATAAGCAGGAGAGAAAGCTCTGTGAAATGGCTGGCGATATCGTTTTCATCAAAGTATTTAGATGAATATTATGTTTACCCAGCAAACTTGTTGGTCACGTCTTGTGTATTACTAACTTACCGCTAAAGAGTCTCCCAGAGCTGCCAC
This sequence comes from Hyperoplus lanceolatus, assembly GCA_026929865.2. NCBI lineage: Eukaryota > Metazoa > Chordata > Actinopteri > Uranoscopiformes > Ammodytidae > Hyperoplus > Hyperoplus lanceolatus. The sequence goes on along the minus strand of CM049408.1, from coordinate 21,058,826 downwards.
CACTTTGATGTCTGCTGGCCGAAGCCTGTGAGCTAACAAAAAGATCAACATGAGCCTTTCTTACGATCTAACCTTTTCTATTTCCCTTTAATGTCGATAAGTAACACCCTGAGAACTTACCCGAAGTTGGCACAGAGTTGGATGGAGCTGTGTTAGCACAGTAAAAGTCAGTGCCCCAATTCTAAAGAGTGGAGAGACATATTTTAGGGCATGTATAGTTATAATACATTACCTGGCATCATAAATAAATAATAACTTCATGCCATTACGTTTTGCCGTGCATGAAAGACAAAAAGTATGACCTACTGTAACGGGAGGAGGAGTGGGTGGAGGGCCTGGAAAGGTGTAGTTGCTGTTGACGGCAGTCCTAAAGAATGGGTTTGTCTATGAAAAAAAAAAAAAAACATCTGAATACACATAAAATAATTGAAACAACAACAAGACTGTAATTTATTTTAATCAATTGTTACCTCAGAGGGACACTTCAACACAATTTCCGTTGCAAAGTCCTGTGTAAAAGTCTTGTTGCCCACTGTTTCTAACTAAAGAAATAAAAGTAAAAGTCAGTGCTTCATAACGGATCATTATAAGGCTGCATCAAATTATATGAAATGTATCCTCAGATTAAAGTAAAATCGCACCATGTTGTTCCAAAGAGCACGAGCCATGAGGGTGTGAGCTTTCTGGCTGAGATGAAAACAGTCGGGCGAGAAGTAAGAGCGGTCAGGCCGGCCATCCTATTCAAAACATAGGGATAAGTTATTTTAATTAAAAAAATATATATAGCTATATATACTGAGATACACCGTGCGGAGTATTTAATGTTTCAGCTGTGTCAGCTCTCACCTCTAGCCTGGGGAGGATAACCTGCCTGAAGAAGGGCTGCAGGACCACAGTGAAATTATTGTGAGTGTCGTATCGCCCGGAGTCAACCAGCTGCCTCATAGCCAGCTGGACAGAGAGACAGCCAAAAGATAAAGATATAAAAAAAGAAATGTTCACAAGTGTTAAACAAAGATGATGTCCTTAAAATCTGACTTTTTCAGTGCTACATTGACTTTTCAAGATCTCAAAGTCAAATTAAGGCTAGCAAATTGGTTTTGTAGCCACATAAATGTATAAAGAGCTTTAGAATATGTACAGAAAATTCATATTCTTCCATTGAGCATCCATGAGTCTTATACCTGATAGGCTTCATTGAAGTCATTGGCCTTCTGGAGTTCAGCAGAGCCCTCTTTAGGCTTCAGTATGCAGGGGCAAATTAAACTGAAACATAAACATCAAACGTGTTAAATAATAACTTGGATCTGTCTTTTGGTCAAAACCGTCTTGCCTTACGCAACCAAAAGATTGCTGACCTTACAAACCAGGTGGGACAGCCCAAACTTTTATCGTTGTGCAGATCACGCAATGGTACAATGTCTAACAGCTCAATCAGATTGACGATGGCACGAGGCACCTGGAGGATACAAAACATAAATGTTTCTTAGGCTGCATGTAAATTGGATTATGTCTTTGAAGTTGCGTACATGCAGTTAAGTTTGTGTGTGTATGAAAGAAGATGAAAAACATACTTCTCTGTGGAGGATGTCCAGAGCTTGGCGGATACGGCCGACCATGTTCCTGGGTGAGAAGAACATCTGTGGAAAAAGTAGACCAGAGCCAAAGCATGAAGATAAAATACAGAATCACGTTCAGGTGTATCGCGTTGTAAGTCTAATTCGACTTGGTCTGGTGGTGCAAACAATAATCAGAGAGAAGATGAGCAGGTCAAGTCAAAAAGCAAGTCAATACTATAAGCAGAAAATAGAAAAAGTACAACAAAAAATGGTTAGAAACGGAAATAAGTGCAAATGACTGTTCTTTAAAAGGGAAGAGCTGTAAAATTGTTCAGGAGTGAGGGACGAGTGTATGCAGTCTGTAGATATGTGAATAACTGACAGGCATTACAACCGATGTGGAGCATGATTATAGATCAATAATGATATTGGTTGAAACGTCCTCCAGGGTAATTTTAAATGAAAATCGGCAAAGCAGGATACTCAAGTAAGTAAAAAATCTGAGTGCTCACGCTGTCGGTGCAGAAGTCACAGATGTCATTGCCCCCAATAAACATGGTGATCACTTTCCAGTCATTGTGGAAATCAATGCGCTGTAAAAGAGACAAAGGGAAAGTTTACTGTTAACTTGGTTATTGCCTTATTGTGGATGTAAACCTGAGACAAAGGTTACAAGAGAGCATATATATTGTGTGTGTGTGTTTGTGTGTGTGTGTTTTGTGTGTGTGTGTGTGTGTGTGTGTGTGTGTGTGTGTGTGTGTGTGTGTGTGTGTGTGTGTGTGTGTGTTTCTATGTGGTTCACCACTGCCTCACCGAGTCATTTTTCATTTTGTCCACTAGGACTTGCACCTGTCGCACCATATCACTGAAAACAGGGATTTGATGGTTAGAGAGAAGAAGAAGGGCAAACACTTTGTTCTGGTTTGCCATACATTCATGTTAGATTGTATTTGTATATGAGTAAAATAGTCAGTAATACTAAACTGAAGTAAAGGACATGACTGACCCACTCTTAGCTCCTGCCACTGCCTGATTGAGGAAGGCTTGAGGAGTTTCCTCGTCACCCATTCCCTTTGAGAAACCGGTCAGCAAGGGATTAAACTCCCTCAGGATGTCTGCAGGGCGCAAACACAGGATTGTGTTCTTTTTTGTGGTAGATACATTCAAATCATTCTGATTATCTTAAATATTGAGTTGACAGTTCTAGACAGTGAAGCATACAATGTACACATTGGCATCTGTATAATAATTTTATAATGTCAACATTTCAAAATTCTTTTATATTTAGTTTTGTTATGGTTTTATGTTATGTTTAAATGGTTTTATTGCATGTTCTCTGTTAATCTTTTCACTATCTTGAAGTAAGTACTTGTAAGTCTAATTTTAAAAGGCGCTATAGAAATAAAGTTTATTATTATTATGATGATGATGTTGATTAAACACCATAATCATAGATGTTATCTATGCTAACATTTCCCAATGATGGACATGTTCAATTTGATGAGATAATGCCTTGGGTAGGCTTTTTTAAATAATTTAATGCAATGCATTGCTATTACCGTCTTCAAAAAGAATTATACAATAAGAGACACACGTACTTGGCAGTGTGGTCACATTGGTAATGCTCTCATCTCCACCAATGCTAAAAAAAAGAAAAAGACAGAAGACAAACATTTGAAAAATGAGGAAACAGCTTGTTAGTGTGAGGCAGCACACAAAGGGCATCAACAAACCAAGTGTTTAATCGTATTTTTCAACACTATCCAAATTAGAACAAAGGTTTGCTTTAGCTTATCTTACCTCCATGACAGTCCTCTGTACTGATTAATCACCAACAGAAGGTTGTCTGCCTTTGCACCCACACCATTGGCTGCCTTCAGAAAACATCAGATGTGAGATAGTGAGACCAGATGATTAGAGTCAAATATTTATTGAACCAGAAGCATGTATTGCAGTTATCGCAAGCTACTGTGTGAATATTTATTATTTATTTTCTTGGCATGAAAGTTGGAATTGATCACCAATTTTTTTAAATTGAATTTAATAATTTACCCTAATTCTCACTTCACCTGTGTTTTATCAGTTGCATTCACATGTCACTATGAACACATACACACATAAATCAAAAATGCCCTGTTCTGTATGTATACTACATATCAGGTTTAATTCTATTGTTTTAAGTATTTTTTTAGAAATATATTTAGACTTAAAGGCAGGAGAGGGGAAAAACGTACTGTCAGAGAGTCGCCCACTGCTGCCACCACCTTGATATCTGCAGGTCTGAGTTCATGAACTACACAGAGGGTAAAGTAGATTGAACAACATTTCTCAAAATATATTAGCAGAATAAGAGAAGAAAAAAGCACACAGTATCTTACCTGAAGTGGGTGTAGTGGGAGAGGGACTGCGGTCTGTGCAAGGCATTTCAGTACCCATAACCTGCAAACACACAGTGCTCTCACATAAATTTAACTTCACACATTGATGACAAAGCATTCACACATTATTATTACTCGGGAGTTCAAAGGTGGAGACTTACAGGATCTGTTACATTAGAGGCCTTCCACTCTCTTTCAGTCGGGTCATTTCTCAGCGTGCGTAGGAAAGGTCGTTCCTAGGATGAGAGCGGAAAAGAAGGAAGTCGAGTAAGTCAAGACCAGAAAGACAACAAATGACTATACTGTGTTACAGAGTATGGGATGCCTCACCTGTGTAGGGCAAGGAATAGTCATGAAGCCACTCTCCTTGACCTCTGCCTGACCTGTCGCTGTCTGAAGCTGTAGATAGGAAAAAAAGTTACGATTGATCAGGGACTAGGTTAAAAGGTAGCGGATGACACATCAGCGTCCAATAGTGCGGGTTGCACAATTATTGTACCTGCATTTACTGTAAATGCAGAATGAACAAAGCTGGAGAAAGTCATCCCAGAGGAGGATAATCTCATCCAGTTAATCTTTACATCTCCTATCTAATCTCACGTCATAGTAATAAATATTCCCTGCAATCGCGGCACCTTCTTAGTTTTAATTTGAAAGAATATGATAACTCTTTCCCGTTAAGTCATTTTACAACACAGGGTCAATTTCAGTGTAAGACCATCATTTAGATCAGTGTTGAAGGTTTTCAGCATGACGTATTGTCATATGGTCGAATGTTAACGCAGGACACATTTTTATTTCAGGAGTATGATTAATACCAACTAACCATATTCGTCCATAGCTGAACAGCTAGTTGGTCCAGGTCAGACCATGTGTTCTCCTACAAAGAAACAAAAGGATAAAAGCAAGTTACACATTAGCCATTTCAATGGTTTCACATGCATTGTTAGTGAGAGGAAGGGTGTGACATTTACAGCTTTTAGTTACAGTATTGTCGAGCCTAAATTGCTCTCCATTGCTTACAGGGTCTGTGATGGGTTCAAGGATAATAGGAGCAGACTGCAGCACAGCAGAGAAGTCTGCTCTGTCACTGTGCAACTTTGGGTTTTCCAAGACACGACTCAGAGAATCCTGAAAACAAGATAACACTGATATTAGTCGAGTATGTGGCCAAATGTGATTCAGACCATATGAGACACAAGTACATAAATACTGTTTACAGCATTTACATGTATTTTACCTGTAGTCTTTTCAGAAGAGTTGCCCTATGTAGTTGCTGGTTTATGCTTTCATCTCTCCTACACTCACACCTGCACAACAACAAAAAGGAAGCACATCACTGCCACATGCATTTTAGAATTAAAAGGATCACAACACTATAGACAATATACATACAAAAAGTAACGTCAACATATTATTGTACCTATAGTTTATGCAATGTTTTTTTTCCAGCTTTTTAATAGTTACAATTCTAAACACACTCACTTGTCCGGCTGATGAGTTGTGCTCCAGACCACGACATGGACTAAAGTGTGATGCAACTGTAAAAACACAACCAGCCTATAACTATTTGTTTTCTTCTCTATCTGTTCATGACAAAAACAATTTGAACAAAAGGCACAATACCCTTTCCTGCAACAACTGCAGAGCTGCTTCCACTTCCTGCACAACTGCGTAAACATCTGCAGCAACCTGAAGCGCAAGCAAAAGTTAAGCACTCTTAGCATCCTCTACCAAATGTAATGCATGCTATATCAAACATTGTTTTGTTGTAGTGAAGAAATCTTACATGTGGTGAACAAGCACATAGGGAATCTGCTGAGACAAATAAAAGGACAAACTTCCACTCTGACACCTGAAAAAGATAATAAAAAACAAAACACACGCATACAACTTAGAACTTAGAACTTAAAGGTTGTAATCCATAAACTGTTTGATATTTTGGTCTTAGTCAAAGTAAAGTGGTAAATATTTTATTATTTATCAATTATCAAACTCACTTAGCGTAGAACTGTCTTCATCAGGATAATGTTAATGTTTGAAATACATGAAGCACTGGTATGAGAGGGTTACTGTGTACCTGATGCGAAAGGGAGCTAGCCAGTTCCTCAGCTTCCTCCAACAAGCTTCTGCAACACATATACACACACAATTGTATTAAAACACACCTGCAGCCATACAGCATTCATATGTGTGTGACTGTACACGTGTGTGTGTGTGTGTGTGTGTGTGTGTGTGTGTGTGTGTGTGTGTGTCTATGTGTTTTACCTGGACTGCATTAAAGTCTCATCCACATGCTGAGCGATCACTTCAGGGTTGAACATGGACAGCAGCTCTATTCAAGCACACATGGACACAATGTTATGGAACTAATCTATGTGTATAGATCATTAAAATACAATCAGACAATGGGGAATGCACATTATGTGGTAATCGCTGTTGGGATAAGGGAAGCTGGTGAAAGCTTCTATTCATGTTGCATGTTCTGCCAAGGTCAACCTGCATTTATGGCCAACTCTCTTATCCCCAGAAAGAGATAGCTGTATACATTGATGATCTGAGAGCCTTTCCTCAAAGTGTGCTTTGCGACTTATTACACAGTACTGGCCCTAACCTTATACTGAACTCCCTGCAAACGTTAAATACTTTCAACTACATACTCGATTACTGTAATCCCCCTGTAGTGTAAAAAAAGTGTTTTTGTCTGAAGTTAAAATGTGACATAGCGCAATTATTGAAGTAAATTATAACAAAATCAAATAAATTAACTTAATGTCAAGCATAAAAATCGAATTTTAGATTCTTCTAGACACTTCTTCATCTTTCCTTGATTGTAGAAATACTCGTAGAAGTTTACAGACTTACCAGCTACTCTATTGGCCAATCTGGATGCTTCATCCCTGATGATGCAAACACACATGTTGTCAGAGTGAGTGAGATTTTGCTTAAGGTTTCAATACATTAGCCTCACTTTATAGCAGTTCAGGAAGCCTCTGTGTTTAGGTTGTGTGCCGCTTCCAACTTTTGAATAATTACTGACAATTATTTGTGCATTTTAATCTTTTTTACCTGTGCGAGAGTGGAATTCCCACGACATGAACGGCTGAAAAATCAATAGGTCTTAGAGTATGAACTGATGGAGAGAAAAGAAGTGGGAAATAAAGATGTCAGCAATTTTGTGTATTGAGTAAATAAGGATCAGATTACTATGATTCTTGAGAGTGCGGTACCTGAAGAGGATGGGGATAAAGGGGCAGGTGTTGGTGAGCAGAGTATCGTCATGTAACCTTCTGTCTGTAGAACAAAATAACAATCCCTCAGACATGTATAGCATATCAGAACAGCATGTATCAATATGTGTATTTCAAAATGACTAGTGTATCACACCAAAGTGTCATAAGTGACATACCTTCTCTGATTGTTCATTTTTCCGTACATCAAAGCTGACAGCGTCTAAATGTGACATAAGAAACAAACAAAAAACTTTATGTGTTTCCAAGATATGTAAATCAATCTAAATCTATAACTTATCAGAAAGTTAACAAGTAATGACTGAGTTCCAAAGGGTAAAAAAATGCATAAATGAACGGTGTTCACAATAAGCACACTGGCTATTCAGTGACCAAATTATTCTGATCTCATCAAATGACAATGCCACTTTTGCACTTACAGATCCCTGACTAAAAAAAGTCACTGTAAAATACTTTACTTTACCTGTAAATTGAGCGCAGAATCCAACAAGGAATGCCAGAATCAAGAGTGCAGATCTAGTCATGATGTGGTGGGATACTGAGCACCTTTCCTCACTGAAGGGGTTTGTGGAATTCCCTTTCTCTTTTTTTCACTCCTCTGCCTCAAAGAATGACTGTAAGCACCTACTGACTGTAAAAGACACCGTACCTGTAAAGGGGAGTTACCAAAAGAGGTCAAAGTTTTAGGGAGGGAAACCAACTTCTGGTGTAAAAAGAAAAACATTCCCTGCGACTTTTATTATACTCACATACAGCCATAACTTCTTCTTATCAGTTTCATCTGGATTACCATCAACCAAATAACAAATCGGACCACCTCCTCTATCTCTATCATTTCTCTAGTAAAATGTGTCCCCAGACCAAACTGATACAGTATGGAAGGTCAGTGTGATGTAAAAGTCACAGTTATGGGTTTCATTATGACACTTGATAATTCATCAATAAATCTTTGTTATCATACATTTAATGGAAGAAACAGTGATTGTTACCGGAGTGATTTTCCAGGGAAATGAATACATTACTGATAATAAAACTCATTGGGGTGTAACATTTCAAACAACCATAAATGTTGTGCCTTGTAATCCTTCTGTTTTGTTGTTTGTTTCATGTTCATGTTAAATAGTGACTCAAAATGACTTTGGTTGTGTTCCCGGTCAAAAGCGACTGGTACGATTTCATTAGCAAAGAAAGGACTTCTGCCAAAAACTACACATGACAACTTATTTCAAACCAAAATGACACTGAACACTGTAAGGACATTTTGCATTTTCCCCAGTGTCATGATCAAAGATATGATCAAGAGCCCAAGATCGATCAGATTGATAGATCAAGAGATCAAAACATTGATTAATAGAATCATACAGTATGTACCAATAACTTGTTCATTTAACTACAATTTTCAGAGAGAAAACATTTAACCTTCCTCTCGTGTTAGGGTCGCCACCGACCCGTTTTGGATTTCAAATGCATAAAAGAACCACTTACATTTTGTTTATTGCATCAAGATTTCTTGACTTTGTCAGGAACCTCTATTTCAACAAAATAAAAAATAAAATTATTTTTTTAATTAATTATAGTTAATTATAAAATGCTCTGGTGGAAATGATAACACTGGTGGTGTTAGGGTCGTTTTCAACCCGGTTACAGAACAAGATGTAAAAAACAATAACTAGAGCCAAAACTGAAATCATAAGTGCACTGTCATCCAACACAATGACAGTCAGCTCCTCTCCCAATCATGTGAGCTCTGGGGGGGTTCTCTTTTTGACTTTTTTTGCCCTTATACCTGCATAAAAGCAAAACAAACAGACGGGCATATCCAGACATGTGAGGTCAATTCAGTATAGAGTTGGTGACTTGCAGAGTGCACATCTCCTATTTGCAGTATTCAAAAATGAGGAGATATATAGTGAGCCAAGTTCTGGATCATGTTTTTGGTGAAAATGGCCACCTGATTCTAAAAATAAGAGGTGTCAGGTCTGCCGAAGCACTAAGGACAGGAAGATAAAAGTATTGTGCTTTACATGCAAGAAATATCTCTGCAAAGAACACTGAAAGTGTTGCTCTTTGCCACACGTCTGAACACAACCAAAAATATGCACACAGAGACTTTTACTCTGTTTTTTTTACTAGTTTTGGAACTAGTAATTAATTTCGATTGGTTTGATTGGTTGATTGGTTGTTGTTTATTTGACCTTACAAATCTATATTTTGTGTTGTGACTTGTTCTGGTTTTCATTGTGTGTTTGTATAATGCTGAAATAAAAGTTTTTTTTGCCGTTTTCTGAAATAAATATTTATGGGTCGTAATTGACCAGTAACACCATAGATGTTAAAAAGGTCAATAATATTAATATGAAAAAATAAATAAAACTAATTTAGTTAAGAAATGTGTTCTCATACCCCTCAGGAATAATCAGGTAACACAACAACCAAATATTTATTTATATGATTCTCTTGAGGTTCATTTTACAATTTTTTTATTGAAATTGAGGCGCATACTGACAAAAAAAAGGCCCATCCCCCTACACCAAAGATATTAAAAACAATATTTTCATGGATAAGGGATCCTAACAAGGTAACCAAGAGATGAGAAACGAAAAGGATGATAGATAGTAGTTTTTAGTGTTTTTTACAGCTGATTTCAGACACGGGTCGAAACCGACCCGCTAACACCATGGATGGTAGCAGAAAGTTAACACAGGAGGAAGGTTAAATCAGCCAAATTCGACAGAATCACAAGAGGGAGGTTAATTAAAGTTTGAAATCTATCTTATAGACAAGGTGTTCCATGCTGATGTACAGCGTTAATAGTATTGACAGAAACATTTCAAATATTAAGGATAATGTTTGTTATACTGTATGCAAAGTTGTTGTTTTTAAATAGTAAAGTTATGCTTTAATAAATGTGACTGAATGGCACAAGACACTTTGTAAACTTCCTGGTATTTCATAGATTTCGCCAGGGTTAGATAATGATGTTAACGACCAGCAATCAAGCTAAACTGATCATGTTCAGTTATGGAGATGAGATGATATATGATTACATTGCTAAATAGCCAACTTTATGAGTTTGTCCTTAGATTGGCTTTGCAGATAGCCCGACCCTTGGAATCAAGAGAGGGTAAAAAAACATCAAGTTATCTTGATGTTGTGGAGTTATCAGATTTCCCATCAAGCAGCAGATTAAGTTTTTTATGTGTTTTAAATGTTGTGGTGTGTTGGCATGAGATTAACTGTGTGCATCAAAATGCTCATCACTCAACCCCTTGGTTGATTTTTCCTTTTATTTGTCATCCGTCTGTATATTCTTGCCATAAGACTAGAAGATTGAAGTTTTCGCACATGATTACAGCTTCATATTCTTTATTCCACTAAGAACTACATGTGCCACCACTATTGTTTGTCAGTTTTTTTGTCCATTACTACCATGAGTAGCCTAAAGTCTGTGCGTATATATCTTGACAGACATTTAGTGATTTAAGTGATGTAGTCGATATCTCGAGGGACTTCAGCATTGCTTTTTTCAACTAATATGAATGAAGCTGTGACTGTACAATCAAGACCACTTTTATGTTACTCACATCATGAATGATGGCCACGTATTATTACAGTGTCTCCATCAGTCATGCAGCGGGACAGGGAGCCATGGTGCACAATACTACAATACCAGGACCTGAAGCAGGTAAAGGGAATGGAGCCGTCTGTAAATGTATTATTACACCCTTGTTTTTCCAACTGTGACCTATAAAACGACACTAAAAAAATTAATAAAACACACCTGCATCTTGGCTTTGTTGCTCAAACTCAGCTGAACTGACTCAGTGGCATCTTGAAGTCTCCACCCGCGTCTCTGGTGTAGGAGACCCCGAGCCGGCCCGAGGCATAAGCAAACTAAGCGGTTGCTTAGGGCCCCCGACCGCCAGCCCAAAATTGGGTTTGTGTGTTTGATATCAACATCATGCAAATGTAAGTTATCATCCACAAAAAAAGGAATACAACGTTTTGGTCTGGACAGTTATTAAACCTAATAATTGAATCAGTTAATCTGGGAGATAATCCGAGGTTGACTGATCACGTCCATATACATTGTGTATTGAGTCTATTTAAAACAATTGGAAATGGGGCTGCCCTCAGTTGCCCATGCACTGTGTATAGTCTATAGCCTATGTCAGCCTTGTCTGTGGAAAAAAAGATAGCTGGACAACAGAGTTCTTCTGCTTCGTTCCTCACACTGCATTTAAATGCATTCATTACATTACAGAGAAATATGTCCCGTAAAAGAAAATGAGCTCCAAGCCCAACCCAGAGGACTCTGCACAATATTCCATTTTAAATTGATATTTTGAATGGAAAATACATGTGTCTTTCTTCAATAGCTTCTAATTCATCAGACCCAGTGTCTCCAAATATTTTTTTCACACAAAGATGTACACACTAGGTTACATAAAGCACAGGTTTGGGTGAAACACAGCTATTGACAGATATAGTTAATTGATGTACTTTTGAAATGAGTGTTGTGTGTGAAGCCTTTCCCGCTCTCTGCTGCCACCTTGTGGAGGAAGCACCCAGCACCCTCTCTGCGGCGCATGTCACGTCATGACCGGATGTTGATACTGGCCTCGAGCGCAGCGCAGACAAGAACAGCTGAAAAAGATCAACAAAGCCTCGACTACGACGACGACGGTAAAATACACCTAAAACACAGGTGTCATTATTTCTAGCGGGGACATTTCGTGCCACTGAAGCAAATTTGAAAAAGGTAGGAAGCCGTCAGTTTGAGTTAAGCACAACATATGTTGTTCTGTTGTTGTTATCGCTATTAGCTGGACGGCTAACGTTACGTTAGCTTATTTTGACTGTGTTAATTAGTTCGACAACACTCAGCAAAAACAACAAAAACACAACACACGATGGAAACCAGCAAATGTGTTCCCCCTTTGTCTGTTATTTGGACGTGTTCATCTTTTTAATGGTGTGTTATTTTATTATTCTTTTGAAGAGCTTTTATTTTCAGCGCCATTCAAAGCTCAGCTGCCATCTACAGGCAGTCCTCATGATAAGTCACTCTGGTACAAAACGTGTTGAAATCAGTTAAATTAACCGCAGGGAACTAGTAGGCCTACGTCAATGGCAGCTAACAAAAGGTTCTCAAAATAAAGTTGAATCAATACTAATTCCAGCTCATAATATTTTCAAGTGAAGTTGTCTGTTTTTAAAAAAGGCATTTTTTGCTGATTGGCATTCACTTCATGCGTATGTAAAGTGGTATCAAAGATGTGTACTACCTTTATTGCCGCTGTAATCGTCGAAAACACTCGAAATTGCAAACAACAATAACAATAAAAAGAAGGGCCATGAGAAGGAAGGAGGAACATTGCCCCCAAGTTGATTGACCAAAGGCAGTATAGTGTACCACAAAGATTATTCTCAAAAGGAACTACTTTAATTTACACCTCTAACAGTGTCAACGCAAATATTATGAGCTTCTCTAAATTTTTTATTCTTTTTGTAATAAGGCCTAACATTTTTTTTATATTTACACATTGATCTAGAGAAAGAAATTTGAGAGGGCAGGGAAAAGAGAGATTGAACTGAAGCAAAAAGTAGTCATATTCTTATTTAACTTTCCAACAATAAATACCTTTCTCCTTTTCCTTTCATATTTTAGCACTGAGCTCATACACTCCCAGAGTTTTGACAATGGGGCGCATCTTCCTGGACCACATTGGCGGAACCCGCCTCTTCTCCTGTGCCAACTGTGACACGATCTTGACTAACAGGTCCGAGCTGATCTCCACACGTTTTACAGGAGCCACGGGCCGAGCTTTCCTCTTCAACAAGGTACAGAGACACGCACTCCTAAATCAAACAGGGTAAACACAATCAGTAACTATACTCGTTGTTCCACTGCTTCACAATATGTGTGTGTGCCTGTCGACCCCCCCCCCCCCCCACAGGTGGTGAACCTCCAGTATAGCGAGGTGCAGGACAGAGTGATGCTTACCGGCAGACACATGGTGAGGGATGTCAGCTGTAAGAACTGCAACAGCAAGCTGGGTTGGATCTATGAGTTTGCCACCGAGGACAGTCAGCGGTACAAGGAGGGACGTGTCATCTTGGAGAGGGCACTGGTTAGGGAGAGTGAGGGTTTTGAGGAGCACGTGCCCTCAGACAACTCATGAGCCCCCTAATATTGGATGTACCAGTATGGGGGAAAGTTCACTCCTGTGTCCTCCTCTCCCTTTCCTTTAACCCTTTGCCTCTGCGCTGTGCACCACCACCTGCAGACTAGACTTAGTGGTCAGTGAAGTTTTGGCCTCACCCCTCAAACCCCGTCTCTGGCCTATGACATTAGACCTCCGCTGATTTAGAAGATTGGTTTGCTAACTCTATTTTTGCTATTAAAAAAAAAAGACTTCCCCAAAATACTTCATACATTTTTGCGTCCAAGGGTACCACCGCAAAACAGTTAGTGACAGATAGGCAGTTCCACCGTTGGTCACACAGTCGCTTCGCCATCTCTGCACAAGGCATGTGCCATATCTTTTCAATTGGTTAAGAAAACACATGCATGATAATAGACATGGTCAGTCACATTAAACAAAAAATCACCTGGTTCTTTAGTTTTTTAAGATAACTGGAGAGTGTGTTCATCATCCAGACATGGGGAAAGCAACCAGCTCACTCAGCACAGCCATGTTAATTGAACTAGGTGTCACTCTACATATTCCTTCTTTGCAATGGCTTGTACTTTTGTGTTGTCAACTCTGTGTCAAATTACTTGTCACTGGTAAGCACTGAAAGCAATTAAGACCATTATAGTTGTTATTTCTATATTGCTTACTTTTTATTAGCCAGTAGTGTAATGCATATAATAGTGTTTAAATCTATGTTCTCATTGAAATGATACAGTAAGGACCGCACAGATTGATGTCATATTTAAGTATTCATTGTTGTGTTTGACAACAATAGTTTGATTAAGATCTCGCAATTTTGAGATCTGCATCTGTTTTGACATTCTCCAAATGTACACACAGTGACTTTGGTGTCCAATTATTGCAGTTAATTTCATGGTGTGGAAGTGATCTCCTGTACAGTAAACAGACAATCGTACAATTGATATAACAGTGTAAGTAAGTTCAATCACTTTTCCAGCTGTTACCATGGATGTTGTGCGCTGTGTGAAGAGCAATATGTCACTTTGATGAGGCATGAGGAGCATGTACCTTTCCAGCCGTGTGTCTTCAGTTGGATGGAGGAGGAACATGTCTGAGATGTGATGGAGACATTTTCTGGCGTAAGGGAAGGATTATGAGAGGATGGGTCATGTAAATAGCCAACAAAGGGAGACAGACTGGAAAGAAGTGGCAGACTTTCTCTTATCAGTAATAATCCATTACAATGTTATACATGATACACTGAAAATATGTCTAATTGACTAATATGACTTGAACGTGACTTATTCAAGTCTGAGTTTGACTGTACTCCGTTTACTTGAACACAGTTGACTGCAGGTGCCGTCTCCAAGTGGGGAACCACCATCAGGACAGTGACCCATTTTCTTTTTATAATCCTAGACTCGGGGCACATTTGGTCATCAGATGAGTTGTTTCTGACAGCACAAAGCCAAGCAAGCTTTAATTGGTATTAGTCTTTAAAGTTGAGCCTTTGTCCTCTGACTATGCCAGCGCCTCCATTTTATATTGTCAGTGTCCTGCAAATCTTTAAATCAAAATGTCAAATTGATTAACATTTTTTATTTATTTTTTGTTGTTGGTTGTGACACAGCATCAACATTGTGCCATTTCAGAGTGTGCATGCCTGCAGGCTTTCA
This sequence comes from Hyperoplus lanceolatus, assembly GCA_026929865.2. Lineage (NCBI taxonomy): Eukaryota > Metazoa > Chordata > Actinopteri > Uranoscopiformes > Ammodytidae > Hyperoplus > Hyperoplus lanceolatus. Next base: position 21,043,801 of record CM049408.1, on the reverse strand, counting down.
CTAATGACACTGTTCATGTGTTGCCTTGCCTTTACAAGGTCATGATGCAAGAAAGTGCAGGATATAATTTATACAAAAAAAATGGTTTTACAGGACACTGACACCATCTCCAAGTTTGTGCAGTGTATAGTCGATGGCCATGACAAAATATTATTATTTGTTGTTTACTTTTACCATTTTATTGATGGACCATTGTTTTTATTTGCTTTACTCAATATAAGATTATTATTTTATTGGCTGATACATTTATCTTATTGTAGATTGGGGGATTGAAAGAAAATGTTTTTCTTGTATGGCTAAAGCAAGGTTTTCTCTGATGTGATTTCTAAATAAAATTAGTCTTGCTGGGTTTAACTTCTTTGTCTGGTGAGTGATTTGTAGCCTAGAATATTTATTCTGTCAGCATTAATGGTAATAGAGAAACAGCATTGTAATTTAAATTAATTTTATCAATGTAAATTGTGTTTAATCCAAAGCAGAAACAGTCTATTCCTGGAGGAGAGGAAAGGCGTTTGACTACATGACTATCATAAAATATTGCCCTCCTTACTCTAGATACAAGTATTTAACATTTCAAAATGAGCCTTAAACCAGTTACATTTCTAAAAATAACCACTTGTGATTTACAAAGTAGGAGTTTGAATATTGTCATGTTCAGAATTTCCATAAAGGGATCTGAGAGTGAGGGGAGGGCACTTATAAAACAAGCAGAAAAAACTAAGACCTCTAGGTGGCAGTAGGGTACTGACAAGACAAGATGATCTCTGAAGACGTTGTCCCCTAAGGTGCTTGATGCTGACTCCCTTGCTTGCCTCTGACGTTGGTCGGCTTGGCAAGGTCTGAAGAGCTTCACTGCAGTGTGGAAATATATGACAGTGATACTTATCTCTGGAACAGAAAAATGAATGGAGTCAACAGAATTATGTGCAGATAAATATATCCCTATTATAGACGGAAAAAAATGTGAAAGAAAAAACAAAAATATACCATATCAAAACTATAAATCCCGTTATAATCCTACCCACAAATCCTGTGAATCGCCCACAGTTAAGAGGTTCGACTGCATCGGGTTTAAAAATAACTCACTCACTAAAGAGATTACGGCGCATTGTCTCCAAGGCCTCCAAGATCATCCACTTCCCCCTCCCCTCAATTGAAACCATTTACCTCCAACGTGTTTCACCACGGGCAAAAAAGATCATCTCAGACCTTTAGATGCACCTTTTCCAGTCTTACATTTCTGGGAGGCATCTCAGGCCACTTGCCACAAAACCCACCTGCTTTAAAAACAGCTTCATACCCACAGTAATAAGAAAACTCAACCAACGTGCACTATTAAGGGCTTGATGACAGTTCTACAATGGTCATGTCTAAGGACTTTGGTTGTGGCACTTTGTTTTGTTGGTGAGATATGCAATTCATTGGTATCATGTGTTGTTATTAGGGGTGGAAAAAAAATCAATTTTCAGATTGATATCGATTCTCTCTCGGACGATTCTGAATCGATTCAGAAAAGTTAATAATCGATTTTTTTTTTTTTTTTTTTTTTTTTTTTGTAAATACTAAAACTTCCTGCGCCATTGCGCATGCACACCACACATGTGCGAGTTGTTTCCACAGTTGTTTCAAAAGGGCTGAGAGCAGCAAACCCATGACCTGCACCGGCTTTATCTCTGTTTACGTTTTTGTATGAGAGCTGAATTCCAAGCCATACTTTTTGTACAATGTGTTGAAAAGACATAGAAAATAATAGATAATAGAATAGAAATCCTATAGAAACATGATTTACGAGATTAGAAATAAAATAAAACTGAATCGGTTTAGTTTTTACATACTTCCATATTGTGTTGAAATGCAAGCTGCATTGATTATTGCACTGTTCATAGAAAGTCATATTTGTGACAAGAAAAGCTTTTCTCTTAATACAATATTAGAGAAGGCAATTCATCTGTTGATTGTCTTTAATGATCATCACAAAAGTAGGAAGTGATTAGCAAACTCAGATGTGCATATAAATATATTTTTGAAATTCACACATGGGTATGTACATAAAAAATGTTTTGCATTGAGATGCATTGAAAATCGATTTTGAATCGAATCGTTGACCTCGTGAGGTGCCAAGAGATTCCCACCCCTAGTTGTTATGTATGTGTGACTTGAAGTAAGGTTCTACCATGTAACAGAAACAAATAGCCATACTACCAACCCTGGTTGTCTTCTATATTCTATTCTTTGCCGTGACGACTCACTCCAAATCCACCCACTTAAAATGCGGTGCTGCCGTATAGTTATTTATAGCTCTGATCCTGTTGGAAGGCTTCTTTGTCAGTGTGTCTGTCACAGAGGTGGAATCACCAAAAGGTTCTGCTTTTATGCAGTCGCTCCTGGAAGTGCAACACACTGAGCAGCACATGTACCTCCAACACAAATGAGTTAGGGTTGTTTACAAGAACAAACTGTTCCGGTCACAGCTATTGTTTTTGCATCCACTGCAGTTACTTGTTCTTTTCTTATTTTATTTTTGAGCTGTCTGGGGCATTACTGGATTAAGAAAATTGATCGTTTTATGATCATGTCTAGAGCCATTTAAATGTTGCACATGCATGACTTATGGCAAAAAGGGTAGGGCTCCATCCTGCTTTATGATTCATAGCAGTTCTCAGTTTGTGACTCAGTCCCTTCGCAACCTCCTGATTATCTGCAGACTCCCTTGAGCCGGATAAGGATAATGACACTGCCTTACTGATCCTATTAGTCTATGTGCAATTGGATAGACATGGCTGGCACAGATCAAGATGTGGAATTGTCTTTACGTGTGTGTGTGCGAGAGTCAGTTCACAGAGAGACTTTATTTCTCCACTAACCTTCAGTTGCTTCCACAGGTCTCTTGGGCACGACTTGGGACCCAGGATTTCCTTAGGATCTTTATAGGAAATTGAATAATAAGAAAGAACGATGTGTCTCACTTAGTTTGTTTCTGGATTATCCATCCACTGTTAAACCTAACAGAGAAAATTCAAAGTTATATCCAGATGAAGAAGATAAGTTAGGCGAAGGTAGAGACCAGGCCCAAAAAAGGAACAATGGAGCATAATTGCACCCTTAATTGGCCAGTGAATCATCGTGAGCATGTCAGCTATTTTAGTTCACCCTTGCCTATTGTCTGTCTTTGATTTCACGGGATGTCAGGATCACACATCCCTTCTCTCTATCTCCCTATCCCCTAAGGAGAGCAGAGATATAGGATATAGAAATAAACTTCTCCTTTTCCACCTCTTCTCTCGCTCTCAGTCACACACTGTCTCTCAGTCGCAGACACACCAACACACACACAGACACACAAACACAAAGGAGTGACATCATTTCTGACAGCAGGAGAAAATAGCATGCTTTCCATTGACATCACTTTACATCCTGTTGCTAGGAGACAAGGGAGTCAACATTAGTTACTATGGCGACTGCACTTCACCTTCAAAAGCTCCTGACCTTTTTGGTTGTCTATGGTAGACTAGAATGTGTGTGTGTGTGTGTGCGTGTGCGTGTGCGTGTGCGTGTGCGTGTGTGTGTGTGTGTGTGTGTGTGTGTGTGTGTGTGAAACAGAATAACTGCCCCCCGAGTGTTGTGTAACATGAGCATTCAAGGTCTTGTTGACTCATTTACTGCAGTGTAGTGATTGTTATGGTACATTCTAGATTAAAGCGCAACTCTGCAGCAGCTAGAAATGTCAACATGAAAATACAACAGTGTAACATGACTTGAATGATGAATAAATGAAAGAAAACCTTTGGTCACAAATCCTATGCAAGGTACTTACGTCACAAATATAATGTCAGCCAAGTGTTACATTTTCAACTGATGTTACTGTCAATCTAATGACCTGAGCTTTTATATGTATTACATTAGCAAAAGTTCAAATGAGTTTAAAAGCAGTATCAGTATTTAAGTCAGTAGTCAACAGTTCCTAAGATGGCAATACAACTTGAAAGGACAATGACAGGAATCGTGAATGAGGTGATATAGTATATTTATTTTGATGTATATATCCTCCTTTAAGGGACTGAATCTAAACAGCGTCTACTGTGTTTACCTGAGGACAGTGGCTTTAAAGAGGCCCAGCATCAAAGAGTGATCGTAAAAATTAGCAACAGAAAACAGCACAAGTGAGAGTGTAATACGTGGAGATTCTAGCTGGTTCGGAGTTTGGGGAAAGTGACATGGTACCATGTTTGGCAAATTAGTACATGGTGATGACACAATTGCTAAAACAGCAATATCACAGTGACTGGCAACAGCCCCTTTACACTAACACTATAGGAGCTTCCGATTATTATAAAAAATTATAATTAAAAAAATAACACGCTCCAGTCAACTTTCTTTTTGATCCTGAATGACATGTGTCTCACAAAACAGGGTTGGTGAGATCAGGTAGTTCACACATTGCAGAGTGTGACAGTGAGACAACAAATGTTTCCTGACACCCAGAATTAACTCGGTTCGAAAAGGTATTGAGCGGCAAGGAGAGTCAGTGGCTAAACGAGTGGTTGAAGCGCCACTCCAATCTCAATTTCTGTCCTTTTTTGGCACAAATTGGACTAGCTTTCTCAGCTGTCATTTGTTAATTGAGTTTGGCAGGCGCATCAATGCCAGTCCTCTAGAGAGGGACACGGGCAGAGGTGGGCATTACGGGGCTCTATAGGATTAGGTAGATTTCAGGGCCAGTTTCCACTCCAATTCTGGTCCTCTGTGCCACCCTCCACATCGAGGGGTAATGTTGTCCCAACAGGACATTCTTCCACCCCAGCACCACCCACATCCTGCCTTTACAAGGCATTCTCTTTATTCCCAGAAAGGGCACAAAGCTCATCTGCTTCTACATTTATCAACACATGAGATCTCCGTAAGATCTTTGATCTTGACGAGGTGATGGATACAAGTGTTACCTCAACGTTATTGGCCAACCTAATGGGCGAATATACCTTTTTCCTGATGAGACGGACGAAATTCAGTTTGGTTTCTTATTTCAAATCGCACACACTTTACTCACATTTGGCTTTTTATGCAAAAGCTACTTGAAGAACAAGCAGAAAAACACAATTTATGTATAGAGTCCTATACAGTAATAAGCATCATCACACAACCTATCTCTAAAGGACTAACTGGGAAAGGATCATTCCCCAATTTGTATAAAAGGGTAATTACACCCAGTAAAGGTAAACAATGGTACACATTATACCTGTATATTCCTTAATAATTCTCTGGGAATCATATCGGTCCTTCTCTTTCCTTGCTATTCTTGATGGACTGGATTCTTGACTGATTCATTTAACTAGTCTATGAGTATAATCCAGCTGACTTCAGTGCTGATTTGAATATTGGTTATTATGTGCAGGTAGGCTGTGCTATGGCTCTGCTTCATAACATTTGACACTGAAATAAAACAAAGGGCAACATTGAAGACAATTAAACAACTTTCAAATAAATGGCAACAGTATAACAAGTACTAACAGCATTATTTTTGACACACGTCTACACTTAGGTTCTGAACTAACAACCATAATAAACAATAACAACATAAACTGATAAAATGCACCGATAGCAAGCTAAATAAAAGTGATTGTACAGGAAGAGACTTACAAGGGTCAAATGCCGCGTTTTTAGGGGTGTAATGATACATCGATATTGTTGGTGAAAGATCAAACCGCATTGATTGAACACCCAAACGTCGATGCATATCGTCGTATGCTTTTATTTTGAGAAACTCTAGTATGCACATCTGTGTGTGAAACTATTTTGACTAAAATAATGGATTGTTTTTTCGTTTAAATATTTGGAAGAGCTCAGGAATATAATTGTAAAATCATATTTTAGTTGGTTTTTGTGAGCTGATATAAATATAACACGTTGCTTTAAATGATATCATCTCATATCAATCGCAGGCGCCTGAATCGAATCAAATCGTAGTCATATCACGGCAGACTTTGTTATTTCTGCAAATATTGTATTGTTGCCCAATGAATCGATCTAATATCGTATGGTGATTTAACCAGCGATTGACACCCCTACGCGTTATGTAATGAATTCCTTGAATCCAACGTAGATAAATGTACATAACATTCCTCTTTTTCTTCTGCAACATAAAGGTAAGCTTTCTCAAATAAAGCCACAAATACTGTCAGGAGGCAAACGCATTACTCCTCTTCTAAGGCATGGAGCATTGGGTCCCTCAAGAGGAACCTCTAGCCCTCTGGACTGAACAGGCCAAGACACCAGTCCTCAGTGTTCAGGCTGAGCATTGTTGGAATCTTGTCAGTGTCCAGTCAACTCAACCCTGTCTTCCATCCTCACTGCATCTTCTCATCAAGCACCTTACTCTTCTCGCCTGCGTCGGCAGCCATGGACTTCCAGTATTGATGGCAGGACAACTCCAGCAGCTCCAGCCCTCCAATCAGCTTCTGCTGGGCCATAAAGACTATGACCATAACCAGGCAGTAGAGCCTGAAGGGAGCCCACAGCCACAGGCCCGTGAAGCACAGCGCAATGAAGCTGCTCCAGTACAGCAGTGAGGCTGCTTTGATCAGAGCCACGCGCAGCTCCGTTTTACAGGGCGGCACACGCGCAACACCTTCCCTGTCGAAGGCCCGGGGATTACCTGAGTAAAAGTCCCGCAGACGAACCTCCTTTTCGGCCCAGCGCTCTCGGCACCAAGATTCCAGGTCTGAGGAAGAGGCGGGCAGTGCAGCCACTGGGTAGCGGCGGACGTGGAAGTGGATCTCACGGGGGAAATGCCCCAGGATGAGGTGGCGTTCTGTCTGAGGGATGTTCTTTGGGTAGGCCACTGTGATATCATGGACGGCATCCAGGTTGTCTCCTAGGGAAAGGAGATTTACAATTTAAAAAAGATTTGAAGGGAAAACATTTGCTGATAGTCTAAGATAAACCAAAACAACAGAAAAACATTCAACTAACTCTTTACTTGACCTCATTAGAGGGATTTTTAAATGTTTATGAAACAGTCCTGTTTTTCCTATGATGATCATTAATGACCTGTAAGAGCAAACTAGACATTCAGAGAAAACAACCCCATTTTTATATAGTTTGTATTAATGCCGGAGACAATACAATTTTAGACATATTGTCTTTCCCGAACAAAAGTTGACTTTGTTTCACAATCTTCTTATTACCATTATTAACTTTTTTATAGTAACATATAAATCGCGGTGCATCCTGCTGTCTTGCTTTCCCTCGCTTTCTAAACAAAAGCACTTGCCAGCACACGCTTCGGGTGCTGGTGTTGTATAAACACTACCACTATTTGTCCAAAGATGCCGCTAGAATCAACAAAACTGAAAGTTCCCCGCAGCCCCTTTAATGTAAACTACGCAGTTTCAGACACAACAAGACTTAATATTATCCCATTTGCATCCTTTTCCTCGAACACAATGGTAATTCGAACTCTGTTACGCACCCTTAAAAATCCCAGCTCTTAGCTCCATTACACATGGAACACATGTAATGTGTGCCTTCAAAACTGCCATGGGCTCTATATACCATCATCACTGATTTGCGATGTCCTTGCAACACACAGATGGGGCTAAAATAAATATCAAGCGGACAGGATGACACCTGCCAGCGTTTGCTCCTGCACAGCTCAGCCACGATAAAAATAGCGCCGAACGAAGTACAGTGGACTTGGCCAGGGCACAACACGCACAGCATGTCAGTGATGTGATATGTGAGTGAGTGAGTGAGTGAGTGAGTGAGTGAGTGAGTGAGTGAGTGAGTGAGTGAGTGAGTGAGTGAGTGAGTGAGTGAGTGAGAGAGAGAGAGAGAGAGAGAGAGACGAGAATTAGCAGAGTCTGATGACATCACACTGATTCACAACACCTGCTTGGAGTCAGTGCCATGCTCAGCATCCGTGGCGGGAGGAGGATGAGACGACATGGCCAGAGGTGGTATTTAAGAACTCTGGAAGACTGCCAGAATTAGCTCATAGGGAAACATGAGAAACACGGGGGTGTTGTAATGGCTGGCAGTAGGGTGAAGTATAGGTCTGGGACTTCGAAGAATGATCCCTTCTTTCACGAACAGCGTCAGTGGATTAACCACAATCATGACAGGACATGCTATTGCCATGAAAGCATGTAATTTTCCTTTGGTTAAGCAGATAAAATATTTTCATCATGATGAAAGACTCCCTTTGACCGTAGAAAGCCAATCATCAAAAATTAATAAAACATTGGATCATCTTTAATTAAGACACACTTTCAGAAAGGGTTGATTTGGATCACACCTGACCTTTTCGTAGTCTGTCCACGATGAAGGTGAATCCAGTGGTGCGGGGATGTAGCACATACTCAAATTTTGGCAGCTTGTTCTGTTCAGCAAACACATCACTTCTTGCTCTTGTATTTTCTGCAACAGACATAGACACACGATTAACCTCAGGCAACTGCATTCACCATCTTAACTTGTGAGTGTTGAGTGTTTTTATTTGAAGGCACAACTGCAAATGTTATTTTCTGATGACTAATCTGACTGATCATCTTATTGCATTTTCTTATAACAGTACAATTATAACATACATTATATGTAATCAATTATTGATATTCCTCAGGGACTTGGTGCAGGCCCATGTAAACTATATCATAATAACTCATTAATCAGACTGTGTAAGTAGCTCTTTCAGGCCGACTTGAAGGACAAAAGGACAGACCTCTGTTGATTAGTCCTCTGCTCTACCCGGAGACAAAGCTGTGGCTTTTCATTCTCACACAATATTTCATTCATTTACACAAGCTCTACCAGCCTTAAACAGGGTGATGAACATTTTTAGAGGGGCTTAGGTTCAGCCTAAGCCTGATCCTGCAGATGGAGGTCTATATGTACAGTATGTCTGTAGATTAAGAATTAGGAGAGTAAGAACTTCAGCATTAGACATCAAAACATACTGTATAGATCCCCTTGTTTCTTATGTCAAATTCGGCCTTGCTCTTTAAGAGGCTTAAATGCACAAGTGTGGACTGTGAACTATTGCACACAAGAAGACAGACACACACATGCACAGACGGGAACACAACACCAAACGTGAAACAATCTTTAAAGCCCTAAATCTGCATGCCAATTATTATGTTACTTCACTGGACCTGGCATTTCATCATGGTATGTACAGAGAAGTTAAGCTGCACCCACTAAAGCTACTCCGGTCTTTGATTGGCTAAATCATGGTCTGTACTTGCAGAAATGGCTGTGTGGTTTGCGTCAAGGGATTTGGCTATGTCTTACCACTAGGAAATTGTGTTTGCATAACAGTGCAAAGGTGGGTAATTCTGAAAATCTGAACTGAAATGTGGGCAAATTGTCCCATGAATGGATGGAGTGTTAACATAGTTTACATCTCACCAGTGAGGTCTGTGCCCTCTGGGAACAGAAGCAGCTGCAGGGGCTCTCTGATGTCACAGAAGTAGTCCAGCATGTTCTCCAAGTGCTTCTTGTCATCCTCCCAACGGCGTTGAATAAAGACGAAGCAGGCCATCTGCATTGCCCAGCCTGGAAGATGCACGCAGAGTCTTCAGGTGTGTCATTGATTACCTTTCATGCTCAAACTAAACAGTTTTAAAAGAAGGCAAACCTAAGTTTCCCAGTAAAGGAACCGACTTTGAACCGACCAAAATGCCCTATAACATACTGGTTATGGAAAATCAGGTCTGTCCAACTAGTGTCTTCTTGCAGGGAAAATTTCTGTATTTTCTTTTCTTTGGTTATGTTAACCTACACTCAATCGCCAGTTTAACAGACACACTTTGCTAGACAAATACAGTCTAATATAACTAATCAACGGTTGAAGGATATGATTTTCAGTTTTTTCTTTAAAAGGTTTTATTGACTTACTGGTTATGGTCATTTTTTGAGGTGACTGTTTTTGCTGCTGTTGAACTTACTGAACTGACTTGCATTACACCTACAGGTGTTTCTACTTTTTTTGTCCACCCAAACCCCATCAATGAGAGGGCACAAAATGAAAATATATATGTATATGTAATATATATATATGTATATTACAAATGCATGCATACATGAAAATAAAAATACAGTGTTAATCCCTTTGAGGCACATTATGATTTGTAATATTAAACTTTGTAGATAAAATTGACTTGACAATATACCGTTTAATATTTAGATTCAGCTGTCATTTTAATTATTTGTAAAACATATGATGTTATAGTTTCGTGTGTGTGTGTGGGTTATAGTTTCGTGTGTGTGTGTGTGTGTGTGTGTGTGTGTGTGTGTGTGTGTGTGTGTTTGTGTGTGTTTGTGTGTGTGTGTAAGGGCACTCTCTCCTTACCCACCAAAGCCGGGCACCGCCTTCAGGGCAGCCTTGAGGCAGATCTTCTCCAGACGAAGGTAGCTGTACCGGAGCAGACAACACCAAAGGAACATCCAGTCCAGGCGGGTGCGGTGGTTCATGATGATCACACTTCGCTCCCCGGGAATGAAGCCATCCCCAGTGATCACCACCTTCACTCCGAATACCAACTCCAGCAAGGACTACAGAGGGGAGAGAGACGCCGGGATGGTGGGGGAATAAAGTGGTGCAAGAGGAGGCAGAATGGAAAGGCATAGTGTAAGAGAGCAAGGAGGAAAGGTGGATGATCAAGGGAAGAAAAGAATGATCAATTAAAAAAATATGTAGAGGGAGAGAGAAGGGACTGGGAAGAGGTGAGGTTAGATACATATGAGGTAGTGAGAGGGAGACAAGAGCGAGAGGAAAACAAATTAATAATGCTGTTAATTCATGTGGTCCCTGTAAAGAAGATTTGACACAATTTTTAACTAAGTCACATAAAATAAAATATTTTAAATGGTGAAGCATTAATATATGGCTCAGGTGTCACGGATTATCGCAAGTATGTCAAACACGGGTGTCTTAAGACCGTCTGGCGCACACAGCAGTAGGCTAAGCGACGGCTGAGCTGGTGTACACACCACAGGAAGGGTGAGCCAGGTAGCAACGATGCGGTCAGTGATCCAGCGGTACCAAGCGGGGGACAGCAGCATAAGGGGCAAAAATGGACCCAGCATGAAGACACTGCCGAAGAAACTGCCCAAAAACAGGGTCACCACAAAGTACAGGCCCCGCACCGACACCGCCATCTGTGGAGAGAGAAAAACAGGATCAGATTAGCTGGAGTACAGATCAAAGTTCAGATAGTGTTTGAGGGAGCAGTCAAAGAGTAAAGTGAAGTTGAGTATCAGGTTGATAAGGGGATACAAAATTGATGATATTTATAGAATGTATTCCTGACTAAGACATTAGACACTATGGAAAAGGAACTCAAGTGGAGCAACTCTGTAACATGATCCAAATGGGGTTATCGACAGTCTCATCAATAGAAATGACTGCTGTTCCGCTGACATATTTTCCTACAAACAGTGGAAAATCCAGGTCAGACATTCCCAGTGTGGAATGTAAATAGGGGAACCTTTGACTGCGGGTAACTAATTGTGGTTGCACGGTCACTTAATCAAACGCGGCTGTGCTTTTAAAAAGGATTGACCGACTGTCCAAACCTGGTGGTAAAACATCACTGCTACAATCGCTGAAGCAAAAAAGCCACTGTAGGTGATAAGACAACATGTACATTAAGAGACTATACAAATGCTGCCATACCGTTGTATTGTAGTGTGCTGTACTATTTACAAAATACAGCATTTTAAAAGCAGGACAACATTGGATTTTTTTTTTCAACTTGTGATGGCGCAAGAGGGGCCCAATGCACCTGAATATATTAAAGTTATCTTGAATGCCATCGGCCCCGATAGTAGGAGTGAAACTAAAACTGAAATGGTAACAGACTAATGGCGGTCGTATTGAACTGATAAGCCTAAACTTTATACCACTTCGATAAAGACATGAATGAAGTGGTTACAACAACCTTGGTTTGATTATTATCATCCTTATTATTGATTACAAGCCGGTACATCTTATAATTCAAATATATGTTAACATTTAGAGCCCATTCTGAAATCAATTGACGTTTTTACTGGTTCGAAAAAAACCACACCCATAAAAATGTAAAATACTGCAATGCTCTCTCTGGATGAACCTTAAATGTAAAACCATTAAGTGGACTGAATATTATAAAGTGTGTCTGTAACAGTAGCTGCAACATAACAGAAACACCACATGGTCATTAGATCCCAGCGGGAAGGGAACTGAGCCTGTAATCCTTCTTAGAAATTCAAAACCAAGTAACAGGACCTTCAATTCTCCATGACGTTGAAAGGGGCTCATCTGGACATGCGAATGGGGATCCCTTGGCATTTCAATGACAAAGTGGTGACCACTTCAGCTTCCAGTGATAACAAACAGCTGTTTTCACTTATTTTACCTTCTCAGGACTATGTGCTTGAAAGGAATCTCTCCCTCTCTTCTGTTCAATCTGTTGCACCTGTTTTTGTGCTTACGCAATTCCTAGTATGGCTGGCCAGGCCAGTATAAAAACTAGTTTGGTGGGCAGGGCCTTAAAATGATCCAAGCAGCCAGTAAGAACATCAGTGGCCCACTTTTTATTAACATGTAGTCGAACCAAAACTTTCAAAAACTGGGGCAAGTGAATGAAGAACACTTTCTCAATATCAACCAATTGAAGTTGCCATGGCATGAGCAATAACTGTCAGATGTTTTCACATGCTGCACTTCTACATACAGAGACACTTTTTATAAAGGGCTATGGCAACTTGATTTGACAGTGATAACCACTAAAAGGTTTTTTCAAGTTAACTGCATCTTGTTTGTGTGCAAGTATTTAAATAGGAAGAAGGACACGGATGAAAAAATGGCATGCATGCTCAGAACGAAAACCAAAATGCAAAGAATAAGATTCACTTGACTTAGGTAAGTGCTGGCAGAGTCAATTACAAGTAAGTCCTCTGAGATTAGGGTCAAAAGGGTAAAAACAGTAATTACATTAGGAGCTGGCAGGAAATGAGTCTGAGCTAATGCTACAGGGAGTCATTTCATCCAGCAGGTGTTTTCTTCTCCTAAATGAAGTGCAGTTCCACCTTAATTACCGTTATGATTGCAAGATCTATCCGTTCATACCTGCTGCAACCCCAACACTACCGTCATCTTTCCCTCATTGACACCCTCTGCGGCACCGTGGCGTAGCAAGTCTCACCGCAGAGACCAAAGTGGCTGATGATGCATTTTAAAGATGCAATCATGTTTGCTTGCATTATAACACGGGCAATAAGGATTTAAGGGTTATTGTTTTTAACGATGGAAAATGTGAGACATGAGAAAAGTGAGAAATTAGGCTTGCTCAGTCAGCACAAACACACAAAAAAAACACCCTTAGGTGTCTGCTGGGACAACCAGTCCCGCCTATTCATAATAATTACAAGAAGCCAGGTCACACCTAGAGCAAAGATGTTTAGAAGTGAATGGAATTATGGACATTAAAGTGTTAAATAAACATGGTTTCTTCCGCTTGGCCTATACACTGGAGAAATAACACTTTTTTAAGTAAACAACTAAATGTTTCCATTCTCCAAAGCAAGTACCACTTGTGAGTTATTCCCATCCATTTGGATTGTTTTAATATTTATTTAATCACCATGGTAATGATCTTGAAAGCACATCCCCAAACACACCACCACATGCAATACACAACATACTCCTCATAGTCCAAGTCTGGATTCTCTGGCAATCATTTTGCATTCCTTACTTTAAGCCAAGACCAGACATCCCAACAGAGCAAAGCAGAGTGAAGAGGTCAAGCATGTCTAGGCTAAACAATGATCGTAAGTGGTGTACGCGCGAGCGCGCGAGCACACGTGTGTGTGTGTGTGTGTGTGTGTGTGTGTGTGTGTGTGTGTGTGTGTGTGTGTGTGTGTGTGTGTGTGTGTGTGTGTGTGTGTGTGTGTGTGTGTTCAGGGCACAGACAGAGAAGAAAAGAGAGGTAGAATTAAGGAGATAATTAATCTATAATTTACGTGCAGGTCTATTTCCAAACCTAGAGTGCACTTAGAGAAAACAATCCTCAAAAACTGGACTCTCCGACCTGATGTAATAACCAAAAACATCACAAAACTATTACAATGTTTTCAAAGTTCCACAGAAATCCTTACATAACTTCCGAATATCCCTTTGACAAACAGCCAGGCTAAATGGCAAAACATTAAACACATGAAAATAAACAGCTGGTTAATATCAAGCATTAACAACCTCATAATCCCTCAATCTGAACCCATTATGTCAAGAGCGACCGGCCTCTTTCAATGTATGTAGTAGGAATTAAACACAATAACACTGTATAGGACCTTTTTCCCCCCAAACTGACCAACTGGAGGTCATATTGAGCTGGAAACTCTTAACAGCCTTTATGTATTACTGAAAATAATACAAAAAATAAATAGGATTTGGAGAAATTGATGAAGTTGTAATCAAGCTAGAATAAAACCTGGTTTTCTGAAGTTCTTAAACAAATGCCAATATTGCTTTTGCCACTAACAACAATAATTTCAGAGTGGATACACACTTTTGCATTAGCTTGGAAAGACATTTTGATTACTCACAAGTTACTTCTGGTTTCTGAGTACATGAGTCTGAATGGATTTTGGTTAATAAACAGCTGGAGCTGCACAAAAAAAAAGCCTATTGGTTAAGGAGAAAGGTGCATGTCAGTGGCTGCTTCATGGACCTTCCAAATCCAGCCTTTGGAATGATTAAATCAAACCCACATTAGAAGACCTTGTTTATTTAATCTGATTTAGTCCAATAAAAAGCTATAGTACTATTAGTTTAAGTGAACACATTTCCATAATCCCAAGGCTGGCCAATGACAAAACAAGGACAAGGACCAGTAAGACAAAACAGGTGAGCCAAAGTTTAACTTTAAGCAAATAGGTTATGCAACCAGGCCCTAAACGAGATTTTCCATGTGCTGTCCTGTCTGTAAATAATCATCCCTTTGGTTGGCATGTTGCTTTGTGAATAATTACTTAACCCCAGCGAATAAATGCACGGCAGGTGAGAGATGGAGAGAACGGTCGTTGAAGTCAACATTGACTGGCTAATGCGGAAGTTATTGTTAAGATAGTTAAGCGTTATGATGAGTTTAAAATATATATATATATATATATATATATATATATATATATATATATATATATTCAATGTCTGTAAAAAACGTGCCCAAGATCTGTAGAACCCCTGCTAAAGTGTGCTGACAGAAAACACGATACATCCAAGTGAGAAGACAACGCTACCTGCTGTCACTTCAGGTTATGGTTGGGCCACTCACAACAACATGAATGCTAACATAACTCGCCAATTCTAACAGAAGCTTAGCCGACGTTACCATGATCATTTATGTCGGCTAATGCACTATTGTCAATTAGTGTACGTACTGCCGGATGCAACATACACACCTTTCGTGTTTGTTTGTTCTCCTCCAGAAGTACAGTTCGCTTTAGCCGAGCTACTTTTGGGAGTTCCAGTAAGTCCAAACACTTGGTTGCGACATAGCAACGTTAGCAAGCGGCTGCTAACGTCATTAGCTTTACTAGCAAAGCTTATCGGGAAATGCGCTACGAGTCCTCAAAGCTGACGCCTGTTGAACCTAATCACGTTTTCGCAAGATATTATCCGAGACAAACTGAGTAAACGACGTCTTGGCTTTAATTGGGTGCATTTAGTTCCTAACTATGACTGCAGCAAAAGCTGTAGCCGCTTTACCATTTTGCTAACACTATCTTAACTTGTCACCCCTTAACTGTCCCTTCACAAAGCCGTCATCAGGGGGCGCTGTTTGTGCAAGCACCACAGACAAAACAGCGTATGGAAAACGGAATGCAGTGTATTTCACATGTTGATTGTGACTATGGTTTACGTAGCTTATTTGTTGTAATTTGAACAGCAGTCAAATCACTCTAAAAGTGATTGTAAGATGTGCAAAAGGGTAGAGAGATGCATGCATGCTCTGCAAATGCAAGTAGTGGTGGTGGAAGAAGAAGTAGGCCTAAGCATTCGTTGTCAAAGTAGGCTCCTAATACCACAATGTGAAAATACTGCGCTATAAGTAAAGTCCTGCTGCATCCAAAGCCTTATCAATGTTAAAGTCTAGAGGTAGGCTACTATTATCAGCATTATGTAGGCCTTGTAAGTTAAAAGTGGGATCTCCCCATGCAAAATAATGCCCTTGTGGAATAAGTTATTAGCCTACTTTATTATTGTAAGGCCACAGCTCAATTATTGTCAGAGCAGCACATTTAATGTTAGACCTGGCCGAGGGGGAACTAACTTGTAACTTGCCTACATAAGGTCTGACAGTTAAACCTGTCACAATGATACATCGATTTTTTTAAATAACTTTTAACATAATCATAATTTAATCTGAAAAGTAACTTCTCTAGCTGTCAAATAAAGAAGACGATTAAACAGTACAAGATGTCTCTTTAAAATGATGACAGTAGAATAAAGTAGTCTTTCCTCAAAATTTTAACTAGGCCTATAGCAGAAAATAAGTTAATAAGTACAGTCACATCAATCACAGTATTGTCATTTAAATTAATATGTGTAACCATGTGAGGATTTTAAAAAGTGAATTTATCCAATCAAAGGTGGAGTAACCAAATTAGAGAATGCTTGTTGTCAAAATCACTTTTTGCCAAATCAGTGGATATCTCCTCACAATCTGCTTATTGTCAATACTCTGTGGGCACTGAAATCCAGTGTTAATACACAGCCTAGGCTCTGTAAATCCGTTTGTTGCTATGGTGGCTACCCTTTGTTTACATACCTATTTACAGAGCCTAGGCTGTGTATTAACACCAGATTATTTTTTCAAATACATACAGGTGGATCGTGATGAGATATCCACAGATTTTGACTAAATTGATTTTGATGACAATCATTCACCAGAATTGCTAACTTCCCCTTTAACTAATCTAAAATCCTCCTCTCAATCATTAAAACAGGATAACAATGAACAAGAAAAATCTGCTCCACTACACTGATAAGAAAATTGTTATATATGCTGCATGGTTGAAGCATTTTAATAGTACATATACAGTAGGCTATACTTTGTTTCAGCAGAATTTGCTTGATAGCCTACTTAATGTCTATAAATTGAAACTTTGTAAAGACATATAAATCATGTTTTAAATGTCACTTGAAGTATGTCCATTTCTGTAATACTATGGTGCTCACTAATCCTCGCTCATGTTGCAGTATTCGAAAAACTCATGTTCCTCAAAAAACAAGTCAGAACTCATCCAAACCTCAAGCGTTGTATCAATGATATACTAACTTGACTGATTTCCCCCAACATAGCCTTTTAAAGTAGTGTACATCCTAGCATGTGTCATTTGTTTCTTTTACCCACAGTTATGAGCTGTTCTACTGTTACAGATTACCTCAGCATTCAGTGATGTGTGTGTGCGCAGATTGGTAAATGTGAGTGTATTTGAGCATGTTCTCTCCTGTGTGCACAAATGCTGCTGCTGCTGTGTGTGTGTGTGCGCTGTGTGTGTGTGTGTGTGTGTGCGTGTGTGGGTGGGTGCGTGTGTGTGTGTGTGTGTGTGTGTGTGTGTGTGTGTGTGTGTGTGTGTGTGTGTGGGGCAAGTGAGGTAGAGACGGACTGACAGACAGGGTAAAAGAGAGAGTGCACTTAGTCAAACTCAAGACTTTTCCATGACCTGCTCCCTATGGCATGCACTTTATCTGAGGGACTGAGTGAACTGTATAGCTTTGTCAGTATAAACTTCTCAAGCGTCAAAGCATCACTTCAGAGGGGAACGGAAAAAACTTTGCTTTGAAACAAGTGCTCATTTTTTTCTTCATTTATTACAGGCATTTTGTGAGAAAGTATGGGTGGACCTCTCAAAAATTGCAGCATAAACCATTTCAACTGTTTTTGACTCATGAATATGTAATTAATAACATACTAAAAGTCTTAAGGAATCCAAGTGGTGGAAAGTTATTTTCTAAGGGGTTTCTTAACCATACCTTTATGTCAATTTTCGGCTTCCTAAAGTAGGCCTACTGTTTTATGGTAGAGGGGATATGTGCAAAATTGTCAACCTTTTCAGAAAAGCTTAAAACTTGGTACACTTATACAGTTAGGGGCTCTGAACATTTTCAGATATTAAGCCATTGCAAAATTGAATCATGGTTGCCATGGAGACCATTTTACTTTCCGCCATAGCCTAATCATGCATTTTTCATCATAACTCCTGAACCAAACATGATAATACCACATAACTAGTGATGTCAAACCCTATGTTTTCATGGTCAGGGATTATTATGATATAATATACATAATATTAACTTGATTTAATTTTCTTGCCATAAATGTATTAAACGTTTTCAAGATAACAATGTCAAGTTATTTTTGGGTAATTTTTGCCTTTATTAGTTAGAGAGAGAGATCAGAACCATATGACCCGACAGCAGACCTGGAACTCATATGGAAAACTGCCATCCTGTTTGTCTCACAAAGGCCAGCATGGTCTAGTATGATGCAAATTGCACAGCATGGCAATCACCCGGGGTAAACATCCTTTGTGTTTACCCCATTGGTTGATATGAGACGTAGTGACCCTACATGCATCTGTTCCGCATGTAAGTTCCTATGTGAACATGCCCACTGCCACAATTCCACCCAAATCATCAAATGTTATCAACCACTGGTGGAAGGCATTTTCTTATGAAAGCAGCTGAGCCAGAGGTTAGTGACTTGGGGGCTTCCACACTGATATTAGTTGTTGGGGTCCATTGGGCATGTTATGGTTGATGCTGGGAAGAGGAAGTGATAATGATTTTCCATGCAGCCGTTGTGCACATTATGACAGGGAAGATGTTTGGATGGGATTTGCAATGAAAGAGTCCTTAATTGCCTGATTCTGCCTGATGCACTTGTTGTAACTCCCCATTAGCTGCAAGGAGATCCAAAATACTATGATGAAGAGATGTCATCAGCAGACAGCAGATGATACCTGCTGGAGATCGTTTATAAAACTCTGGTGTCAATTAAGTTGCTGCAATATATGCAAAGCTGATAGACGATGTCTGCAGAGAAGGCTTGCCATTCTGATGTGATTCTCAGAATAAGATGACTTCTCAAATGCAAAACTGAATCCTTAAAATCCATTGGTAGACGTATTTTGCAAGTTTCTGAGAATTGGGAACTTCACCTTGAAACAATATCAGAAATACTTCCTTTCATGGCAGTATCAGGGCATAATCTCTACACAAAATCAGCTCACTACAGTATGTGCAGATATAGAAAGTCCCATAAGGGGTAGAAAGTGTGAAAGCTTTCTAGGGCCCAGCCACTTGGGGGGCCCATGGTCTTTGGAAGCCAAGAACCTACCTAGATAACCTTTATTTTTAGATTTTTAGATATTTATGTCAATATCTATTCAAAGTTGGGTGTTTACACAGAGCCGCGGCTCCGCTTAAGGCCATTTAAAAAGCAGTTGAAAAGCTACTTGTGTCTGGGTGTGGTTGTGAAAAGTATTTGGACCCCATGAAAAAACAGGTTGGGTACCTTTTGTAGTTCTTCTACATTCTTATAAACAGGACAGGCTAGTTACTCTGTCATTGTTCTGAGTCTACAAACAGGTTTAAATGATCTCTTCCCATAAAGTAAATTTTTGTGAAAAAGAATTTCCCTTTGGGGACTATAACTTCTAAAGGCTTTGACATAAGTCTTCAGTCATAAGTCTTTTGACACGGCCAGCCAGGTCTGACCAGTTTTTCAGAAACCTGGCCAATTGACCAACCAGCCGAGTGATACCACAATGAAGCTGACGAGCAGCATCATCCTGTTTTAATCATTGTAACCACCAAGGTCCTGCTTTCTGTATTGTTTTTAAAAATAAAAAATTAAAATAGACCTTAAAAAGTTCTTAATGCAAAGAAAGATACAAGGCACAAAGAAGTTGGAAATAACTGAAGGAACAGATTTGTGTTCAAAGATTAAGAACTTTTTTGCAATGATTTCAGTAATGTTTTCAGTAATTTTACAATGATAAGAGCAGAATGAACTAAGCCTAAATGTTGCAACCAAACATAGGCCAACTTTATAGTTTTGAAGGGTAGGTTAGTTTGGTTATTCATGTAGAGAACCGCCTTTTTTTTCTTTTTTGTATGAAGAATTTGTTGTTGATGTTAATTTTTAAGCGTTATTTATTTCAACAATACCACCAAAATATTTCAAATGATTTATTGTCATGTGCAGAAATACAAAAGAGTGCAATATTTGGTGCAGTCAATTAGTATAAATGTATCTTATACCAGAAACTAGTAGCATAGAAAACGTGCAAATTGTGAAAAAACTTTTAGATTGCTTTAGTGGATACTAAAGAAGAACAATGTCTCTGTGTGAACTGATTATTTTGTAGAGATCTGCTGATCTGTTAAACAATTGTGTGAGTGGGTATTCAAAATAAATTGGTAGGTATGCTGGGCTAAGGCAGAAATGTACGTGCTACTATTGTAAAATAATAAGCCCTTGCTCCCCCAACTGTCATTGCAAATCCCTGGTTGATAAGATAGTTAATTCTCTCTACAAATACATGTATGTGTTTATTGAGGGATGACCGCACTCACACGCATTGATACGAGTAAAGCATGGGTAAGGGGAGGGGGGCATTGACTGGAGGTCTTCAGGGGCCCAGCCCAGATACCAATCCTCAAGTATGAAGAACTCTTTGAATTAACTTGAAAAACGTCATGAGATCCAACGCTTAAAGGAAATGAGAAAGAAAAGTGCCAACTCACCTTCAAAAAGAGAGGCCCATCCACATGATGAACGAAGATTGTCCAAGATAATTTAGCAAAGGCAATTTGATCAGGTGCTCCTAATTATACTCCCTTCCAAATATCTAAGCCCTCTGGTAAGAATCAGTCATTTTAATCCATTAAAAACACAAAACATGCACGGTTCAGTTATACGTCTGCTGATAAAACCGACATGGGAGGTAGGCCAAGGCATATGCATGTATTTTTTTTAATCGTGAAAGTCAGGATCAAATTCCCCCATAAATGTAGAGAACAACAACATTCATTTATGTTAGACATGCCATTACACTTACATAACTCGACGTGGGAGAGACTGGGCGACTTTTCTTGGCATTGTACACTGTGTTTTGGTTTATTTTCAGTGGAGCCTATTATTATTGATAGCACTTTAACATGTATTTATTGAAAAAAAAAATCATTCAGTTTGTTTTTTTAAACATTCTTGCCACTAATGACCTCTTGTGCTTTCTTGGTAGTTGGAACAGCGGACATGGACGATTTTACATCAGTCGTTTTCTCTTTTACTTCACTTCCTCTTCATGTTGACATGTCTTGGCCTCACACCTGTAACAGCACAGGCACAAACCTTATATTCCAGTTTTGCATCTCAAGTTCTGCGTGTTTATCTCTCTGCTTGTGTCCTCATTCTATCCCCCTGTGTTTTTCCTCCCTTTTTCCTCCGTGGTCTAGTCCCTAGGGCAATAAGGATTAGAGTGGCGTGGCCATACCCTGTCTATTTACAGCCTATGGAGGAGCAGCAGGCTGTGGCTTAGCAAATTAACACACACAATGACAGAATAAAGCGGATGACAGTAGACTTGTATGGATCAAAGCTTCAGAAGATGAGAGATGAGATGGGGATGTACATTAAATCAACCTGTTAAATAGAGAATGAGCCCCAGTGTGCTTGGACTCATCGGTCCAAATATGTGCTTTGGTTGTGGAGTCTAGCATATGCATTATGGCTGACGTGCAGGTACAGAGATCAGTTTGGCAGAGTATCGAGAGCGCTCCTTGACTCTGATTAATTGTTAAGTCACGTAGGCTTTGTTTTGAATAGCACTCACTACATTGTGGTCCACAATGTTCTCGTTTGGCGCTTTGGGGATTTTGAATGTCAAATATACATTCAGGCAAATGACAGATGACTTACCTCAGTGACTTCTAGAGGTCTTGTGCATTTGTTTTTTTCCTACCCCCCATCCAGGTTCTTTGTAGTGTCATTTGGAAAGTACAGTTAACATTTTTGACATTTGTCATTTTTCGCAGTGCTTGCATTTTTACTTTATCTGAACAACTCTTTTCTAAGTAGGCCAAATACACTAAGTCTATAGCCTGTGATTTACCCATGTCACAGTGCAGGTGTTCTGTATGCTCTACCTCCTCAACATCCTTTGTTTTCTTCCCTGACCCCTTTCACCTTTTAATCCTGCCTCCTTGCTGCGCGCCTCTCAGCGTATCTTCCTCCAGCTCCTCTCTTGTCGACTGTGCCAGATATGTGTCTACGCATGGTGGGCCGTCTCCAGACAGGTTATAAATAACTAGCAGAGTTTTTGCTACATGTCCTGAGAGCTCTACTTTCTTCTCACACTTGAGGAACCATGGGAAAAGAATCTTTCCCTTACGCACATGGCACTCATAATAACAGACGCATTTATACATACATTTATAACCTCCAAGCCCATGTGCAGATTTGCAAGCTTTGCACAAACACACAGACAAAGTTACGCATGCACACAGAATAAACCTTGGTGGCTTATACAGTAAGGTTGCAGTATTGAAATAGCAAGGTTACAAGAACAGAGAGCACTGTTTATATTGAAATGTTAACTTACGTTACATAACCTGCCCTGTGGGAATCCAGGGTAGATTTCTACTGTCATGTAAGTATGGGAAACTTGCTGAAACAACAGAACAGGATAAAAGTCTGGGAGAGCGAAAAATAGAAAGAACAAGAAAACAGCTACAGTGGAGAAAAGAAATGAGGAGAGGGAGTGGAAAAAGACTTCATCAGATAAGCTTTATTTTTCTCCTCGTGACACACCAGATGGAAGAGAGAGAGTTATGTTATGGGTACAGGAAGGGGTCGGTGTGAGTTTAAGTGTCGAGGAGCGAAAGTGAAACAGCGTTAATGTGCACTATAGTTGGGAGTCGGGGAGAATTTAGGGGTTGGCAGGTCAGACTCTGCTGACACACTGGGATCAGCGATTGGATTGTTTCCATTGGAAAGAATTCCAAGAATGAGTTAGAAGAGCTATCAGTGACTTCACCCAGAGGGCTCCGACAGCAGTTTCAATACACGGCCAGGCCCACACACTCACACGCGTTTAAAGATACTGCGTCGCACGCCAACAATGGTGTGCGAGACACACTCCGTTCCCCAGCCTACAGTATGTCACTGAGTGCTCAGTGGCTCTCGCTGGGCACTCATCTTACCATTTGTAAAACAAGTGCTGTTACCTCAGACCAACAGCAGAGTGGTTAAGAAATGAATTAACACAGTAAAGAAATTGAGAAGATGTTCATAGGTCAGCATAAGTTTAAAACCTCTTCAAACTTCAATGACATTTCTTCATAACATAAAAAAACGAGCATGACTTAACAATCAGTAATTTAAGGTTAAGAATTAACACCCATAGGTGTTATTTATAAAGCGTAGTAGACTAGGTATAGTCAGGAAATATCCCTGTTCTTTTTTCTTGCAAACTTAAATAAGCTGATTGATACCGCTCTAAAGTCGGCAAGGTATGAAAGCAAAGCCAGTAGATGATTGACTTAGCTTAGCTTAGCTTAGTTTATATTAGCATAGCTTGGCTTAGTATATCAATTTTCCTATGAATTAAACAAATAAGATACAACATGTTACTAAGTTAGCTTTACATGCAACTTTAGTGCATGATAAAAAAAAATATTTTTCCTCTCCCGTGGCTCTATTCTTCTTCTGTACGAATCTAGCTGACGTATAACTCCAAGGCAAAGTGAGGGACAACGGGCGGATAGCTGTCACTTAAAAGTCGGCGCCCCTAATTACTCATACATTTTAACCTCCAAAAGAATAAAAACTAGCCTGCTAGAAAAAAATTCACCCCCCTCAGTGTTGTCATGGAGACATGACCTAAACATACAGACTAGAATGGTTTTGTGGACCAGCCCGTAAATAGGTTTATTAACAGTGTGTTGGCGGTGCACAATAGGCGGGCCTTAACATATCAAGGACCCGGCAGCCTCCTGCAGTCAGGATGGGGACTGGTTGTCTTGGGACCACCCATGCCACTAGGTTTACCTCTTCCTGGCGAAGATAGTGCTACTTGTGTGAATGTGTATGATTGCTGTATGTTGAGGTGGTGGTCGGAGGGGCTGTTGGCGCTGAATGGCAGCCACGCTTCCGTCAGTCTGCCCCAGGGCAGCTGTGACTACTCTCGTAGTTTACCACCACCGGTATGACTGTGTGTGAACGAATTGAACCAGGAACCCTGTAAAGCGTCTTTGACTGCCGAGGCAATAAAGCGCTAGGCTATATAAAACCTATCAATTATTATAATTAAATATTTTATAATGTGTTTTATGTATTCTAATCTTGCCCCTGTAAAGCACTTTGAGTGGCCTTGTGTCTGAATTGTGCAATAGAAATAAACTTGCCTTGCCTTGCCTTGCCTAAGACTGTGAAAATGGCCTGTTTAACAAGTGGGTCAACGAAAAATTGCTCACTTTTGGTATCACCCCCTAGTGGCCACCGGAATTTACTGCAACGTTTGTCACTTCCGCATTGGATGCTGGTAGAAATCACTGTGGTTGGGGCTTGGATGTTACCTGATCCAAACAGAGCCCATGCAAGAATTACTCTCGAAATTCGTCTGGAAATGTTGTGTTCGCGTAGGATCAAATCGTTCAAAGAGGCAGGCTGATTGAGGAAAAAAAGGTTTTCAGGGCTTTAAAGTGAGTTCTCTCTGGGTGTTGTAAATGAAAATTCACTTTTCTTAATGAATGTTGAGCTCCTGTTACATTTCTTTCAGCTCTCAGTCTCACTTTGCAGTGGTTCAATCAGGTGTAAAGGGGAAAAGCCACAGTTGTTTAAAGTCTGGCTGTTTTCGTGAGTTCAGCTCAGAGCAAAACCAATCGCACAAGACACCGCAAGGCCTGAGGGGTGTGCTCATTGGAAACAAGTAATTACACATCGTTAATTTGGTTTGTATATTGCTTTGTAAGACTTACTGTAATAAGGCTTTCAAGAGGCGAATGTGATGAGAGGATTGTAGCATTACTGTACCCTAAATGCACAAAAATTATTTTATTTGTACAATGAAGTAATCACAAAAGTATAGCAGGGCGTACTGGTTTAGTTTTTTAATTTGCTTTAAGATTGATGCTTGTGTGTCAAAGGCAAAGAGATGGCATCAATTTTTTTTTAAATAATAGTTTAATTAAAAAAGAGACTTTAATTGCAATACCTTAGCAGTATCTGAGTTCATGACCTGAGAAGTGGCTGAAGAAAAGCAGAAGAGGTGAAGTTAAAGTCAAAATTCTCTGACTGAAAAAATGCTTCAGGGGCTTCCTTTGTACTCTATAGCCCCAGATGCCCCTTTATTATAACTGAAGTATATTGCTTTCTCACTATTGCTTTCTCCAGTAATATTTGAAAGTCAGGGCAAAGTTCAGAGGTGTCTGGCTGATGTCACATGAATGCTTAGCAGGTTGCAAGTTCAGTCAGAAGTTCTCTGAGGACTGTGGCCATCCCTTTTTAACTTCTTTTTGATTCCTTCTTTCCATGATCTCATGACATTTTCCGCTGTGACCAAGGAGCACTTTTTAAAAAAAAGGATAAAAGACATTCCTGTTCTAGCCTATTTGGAACTAGCTACTGGCTCCCTGGGCTAGACACAAACAATGCCGCTGACCACCATTATCAGCTGGGGGCACTAGCGGCTTTACGTTTCACCCTTTTCAATTGAAACTCGCCCAGGGGCCTAAGGGCTCAGGGGGCCCTCCAGAGATACTCATAGTAACTTTTCATGTCGCATTGTCAAAGAGCTCAGTCACTGTCAATAACAGGGTCCAAAAAGGAATGGCCTAAATATAAGGAAATAAATCATAATGGGCCCCTAAACTAGTAGGGGAGAAATACAAAAGCATAAGAAAATAGCTTTGGTAGCTCTGTCTAAGGGGCTTCATGATGAGCCTTTAGGGCCCCCACACACATACAGGAATAAGATTTCTATGAGTAAATTCTATACTGTTCATAAAAAGTAGCTTTCCAACCTTTATCTGAAATGAGTTTCTCCATCATAGAACATGGGTCTGCAGACCAGTCTACTGTACTGTTTTTGCAGTTGCAGAGTAAAGAGTGCTGCCTGCTTAAGAACAATCTGAAAAATAATGTTCCTTCTGCATCTCAGGACTTGATATAGTTACTAAATGTTCCTCTCAAAGTGCACCAGGTTGATGCATTTTAATTTTAAAGGCACACATTTTCCCACAGTACCCCAAAATAGTGTGGGAAACACTGACTTCCTTAATATGTTTTACCATTAATTGTATGTACAGTATCTGTGCGGAAAAGTCAGTGTACCTGACTGGATAGGTGGAAGGGGGGCTTTAAGAGTCCACACCCAGTGGCCCATCATCTCATAAACCGTCTATGAACCAACTGGATTCTGCAATCTGTTTTCTTTTTGTGGGGAGCATGCACAATAATTATTAAAAAAAAAAAAAAAAAAAGTGGGGGGCCCCCACTAGGTCTTGAAACGGGCCCCCAGATCGTTAAGGCCGCCCCTGGCTGGGGGGTATTAATAACTTTTAATGCTCCATTTTTTCCAGGAAGAAGGAAGTAGAGAGAATGTCAGTTCATTGTTCCTCTTCCAGGAAGTCAACGTAAGGTCCTTTGAGTACCACCTTGACCAATCTATCAGGCCCCTTGGCCCCCAAAGTTCCTAACGCAGCAACTCTGACTGACTCTGACTAACCCTGCAATCAAATGTGACCTTGTGGGTCACTAATACAGTACATAACAGCAAATCACCTGAGATGTTTCCATTGTAAAAGTGATCAGAAAGCTTTCTGTTTATTCCTGTTAATCCCCAAGTTCCCCCAATGACGTTTTCCACTCAACCACATTTTATTAGTCTTGTATCATTGTGATGAGTGTGTATGGATAGAGTGTTAGGAGTTACTTCCACTCACTTTTATACCCTTACAATCTTCCAAAGTTTGGTAGATCAAAACTGAAGTTCTTGTAAATGCTGGATAGAATAATTATACATTTCCAAAATTTAGGTAAAAGCTTTTCAGTGCTCGGGAATAGGAGACATATTGTGTGTTTGCAAGTTGAAGACAGGAAGTTGCATGTGGCCTATCGCTTCTACATGTATTTGATACATGCATCTGTTTTTCGTAGAGAGATTTTGTATGAGAGATGCCGAGCAGGAAGTTCTACTGCTTCTCTCTAACCACTGCAGGAGTGCAGGTGAAGTGAGAGGGGAGGGGGGTTCACATAAAGGAATAGGAAAGTAAACAAAGAAGTGAAGTCTCTTGGAAACAATAGGTTTACTACTTTAAATGCGCTAGAGGAGTACCCCAGTAAAGACTAATTTCCTTCGTCTTATACCATAAATAATGCCAGTAAGTCTTCACAGCCAATTACTCTCATCACAGTTGGATAGCAAATTCAAATGTTTATTTACAGCCTCTGTTATTTCAGAGAAAAGTGGTCTAAATACAAAAAAAAAAAAAAACACAAGAAAGATGGCGGCTAATCTCCCTGAGCTTTACAAAAACAATGTGGGACCTGTAGATGACAGGCAGGAGAAAGAGATGTTCTGTACACAGCCCTAATACCACTCACTTGAGAAATTACAAAAATACATACCTCTGTCATGCTTGTTTAACAGTATTTCATTGGGTACACAAATGTGAACCTTTTTAATTTCTTTTAACAAAATGGCTGACTAGACTTGTTCCACAAACAGTAAGGATTTAAAGAGTTAGCAAAGGAACACCAATTTCTAGAAATTGCAATACAGACAAATACATTGACAGATGTTTCTACCAGAGAGCACACATTTCTCCTCCACAGCTTTTGGCAAACAAGACTAATTGTATAGTAAATAGAGACTTTAACGTTTTGTCAGGTATTGCCTTACTCATTTGTGACCTTTGTCCTTCCTTCTGTGTGAATTCACCATAACATGAACTTTGCAGCATCAAAATAACCCAAAGTCATTTTCGAAGAGAATAGGAAGACTAGGGACGGTCAACTTTGTGTTAAGGTGTGTACAGCTCGGAGCGATTCTAGGTTTGTTTCCATCTAAAAAGAAACCAAACACAAAGTACAGACACAAATCAGCATTCTACAAGGCCTCAGGGGTTGGCTCATTGGGAAAAAGTATTTACACATCCTTCATTGGGTCTGTACAGTGCTTTATCAACTATTTTCAAAAATACAGATTCAGTCCTTACTCAGCTTGGCCCATTTGAACAAAAACCTGCTTACGTCACATTTAGCTCTCAGTGTTCCACTATTTTGCTTTGTCATCTAAGTACCGTTTGTCATAAGGCTTACAGGAGGCCAATGTGATGAGGATCATAGCATAACTTTTACCTTCCTGAGCAACAAGCCTTTGTACAAATGAATTTATCACGCAAGCATAGCAGAGCATGCTGGTTTAATAAATGATGCCTTCTGCTCACTTCTCTTCAATGATTCCAGGCAGCCTTCTTACTGTAAATGCCTGGCCAAAGCCTTCATCTTTTTTTATTTAGACAAATCTTGTGGAGAATTTAAAGAAAATCCCAGTAACATCACAAAACATTCACCCTCAAACAGACAAATATATTGACAGCAGTGAAAATCACAAGTATTAACATATCAATCCAGAAGCTTAACACAGGTATGGACATTGTACTTTAGACAATAATCCCCACTGGTACCACATTAGTTCTGTATGCAATTATGAAGTCTCTGGGGTCATGACGCCAGCCATTTGGGAGTGAAGTACAGAGCAGCTGCAGTCGGCTGCAGCGTAAGAGCTGTCCACGTAGAACGGAGCTGCCGCTGTCCAACAGGACGTCTGAACTGGGCCGAGACACATGGTTGTAGGCATGGTAGGAAGTGAGAGTAGGTAAGAAATGTGCCTTCTGTTCTTTTAACGTCCGTTTGATGGGTTGGCAGGCATGGAGGATAAATCATTGTGTGAGAAAGTGACGCTTTGGTGTAAAGGACATAGAGATGACATTTCGAGACACTGAATGCATGTCTAGGAGGGCTTAGGTGCAGTGTAGGAGAAAGGGAGAGTCTATGAGAAAGAAAGAGGGAACGAGTGTGGATGCACAGCTCATCCTCTAGTGCTGAGAATTCTGTGTCGGCTGTCCATTTGGGAGAGTGCCATTACTCTGTTCCTCTTCTTCTTCTTCCTCCTCCTCCTCCTCCTCCTCCTCCTCCTCCTCCTCACTGACCAGAAACTCCTCTGGAGGCCAGCGAAGCTCGCCACTCTCAACTTCACCCTCTGTCGGCTCGACCACAATGGATGGCAAACGATCTTTGAGCTTACAGCAACGGTCAAAATCTGACGGATCGGGGAATATCTAAAAAAGACAGACAAGGGTAGAATACTGGTTATAAATAGTTCATTACCACAGGACTTAAATAAAACTAATTTTCTGTAATACAGGACTGGCTTTTACAAGGCAGGGGAGTCAGCTATCCTCTATTATAAAAAGGCAAGAAATTATGTGTGAGCATATTTCTGATCAGTGTGTGGTAGCCTCTTAGCCTGGTCCAACCAGACCATCGTACTTCATTTCATTTGTACAGAAGGTCTGGAAGTGCTGTAATTGGCAAACGTTCACTCACTTGGAGGCGGGTGTCTGTTGAAGTTTAAAACTATTGGATCTGCCCAGTGCCACTCTGGATTAGCCAACCAATCGCATCACGTTTGGTCATCACGTGTGTCATGAGCCGGCTTTTGACAGTGCATTCCAGTTAGACAGGGAACTCGGAAATTTCCGACTTCACTACGTATTGTAGTCTATGAATGTACCTGGCAACAGTAACTTGTTAGAGCCTAACGTTTAGTTATTTGCAGTGACGTGCGGTGAGGTCAGTGAGTGAGTAGGCACTGAGTTCTGAAAGCCAGATTTCTCTAAACCTATATATTGTTAAATCAAAAACAATAAACAGGCACGCACGGCCGATTTCAAATAAGTTCCTCCCTTTCTTTCACACACACACACGGAACGTATATGAAATGTGACGACGGTGACTTCAGGTTTGCCCGTAGCCTACTGTAGTTTGGTCTAAATGATTAAACATCGCATCCATCGACTTAACGGACCCCTCCCTCACACCGAAAAAACGTAAGGCAACAAGTCAAACCTTCGCCGATTCAAACTACCGGTACTACTTCTATTCAACTTAAAAATAAAAGACAGACTTCATCATTATGTAGGACTACAGCATAACTGATGGCAACTCCACTCCATAAACTTTATCTTAAGAGATAAAGTACCAGTAGCATATGCCCCATGGACCTGTCCAGCATCAGAATGTAACCATTTATCCACATTGCAGAGCTTAGGTTTGTCTGTCAGTAACGATGAAAACACAACTGCTCAATTGAATATAAAATGCAGAATGGATTGCACTCGGTATCAATTCATCCAACTTTATTATTAAATAAACCCCAAAAAAGTTTCTGACTCAGCAATCTGACTCCCTGGCTGTAGAAATAAGCAAGACGATAGTAATCCAGTGACAGTCTGACTGACAGCACAGCTAGCTAGCTAGCATCCTTCCGTTCATGTAGGCTACCTGTCCGTTTGAAATGCTCAAACATTGTTTGTCCCTGTTGCTGCTGTACACCGTCCAAGGCTGGCGCAGGCCTTTCTCTTGCTATACATTCTGTTCCTTTTTAAATTATAATCCAATTTGTTAAAATTCCTCCAGTCTGAAATATCTGCGGGCACGGCAGCTGCAATGTTGACTTAAAAATCCGCGGGGGTAACGTGACGTGAATGAGCATAGCCAACGTAATGACGTTGGCCTAAGCTGCGTAAATGTCTAGCAATATCTCGATTTTAATTGGTCCATGAATGATATGTAACGTAAAGGCTTATGTGGCATACCATTTACGTAAAAAAGGCACAAAGAATTATGCTTATTTGCGTACATGTTAAATAATACAGAATCAAGTGCGCATGCGCGAAAACTTTTTTTTTTCTTGCCGTCCACAATGAATAGGCGCAAAGGCACTGATTCTTTGCCGTACACAATGAATGGGAAACAGCAAAGGCACAATATTTTTTTGGCGTAACTTACTAACTGCCACGTTTCTAATCAAAACGTCTACACTTTTTTAAAGTAATCGCGGATTACATGTAAAGATCGAAATAATTAACAGTAATAATACAAATATAAGTTTATTAAATAAAAAAAATATATTTTATTTATTTATTTTTGCACACGGCGCCAGGGTAGGCACTGCCTACCCTGACCGCACGTCACTGGTTATTTGGACGAGAAAGGTTTTAGGCGTCCATACTTTCGCGAGCAGATGCACTGGAACACAGACAAGTCGGAACTACCAAGTCGGAAAGCTCCTTCTTCTGAGTATAAAGGAACGCAGCATTCAACTGAAACTGGAGCGCGACTTCGACGTCATCGTTCTCAGCCACTCGCTCTGTTCGCTGATTGGATGGCTGTAGATTCTCCGGAGAATCTGGGAAATGCGCTGTACACGTAGGCCCAATCTAGATCCACCCTCTACACCCTAACCCTAACCACTATCCCTCCGTTTGCGCGTTCACGGGGAGGGCCCGCCATATTGAGTGTCGTCCCAAACCATCGAGCCTCGAGTGTAAGTGGGCGATAAAGCCCTCGATCATCGAGTCTGCATCGACGTTGGCTCAGCCCTACGTTTGACACAGGTGTCCGCCAATCAATTATGTCCGGAATGGAGGAGCTAACTTACAAATGAGAGTTCCAAGGAGTTTGTTTCCCGAATTATAAATGAAACGTAGCTACTCTTACCTCAAACAGACATTTGATTGATTATTTTTATGCATAGCCCTAAATGACGGAACCGGAGGGTAGCCTACAATTTCGGAACGAACATGTTGTTTTACACTTGTTGATTTGATTATGCCACTTGTCTACCGTTAGTGCATTTTCAAGGCGTGGAAAAAGATAAAACGAAGCAGATGAAGAAAATGCCCACAAGTTAGTAAGGGACAGTGATTATTATTTCCTTAAATTGTTAGTAAGATTTGTGTTTCTGGTACAGCTGATGAGGGGTAGTAATAGCGGCGGTGACGTCAGTCAGCTGGAACGCATGACTTTTCTTATTTATGACCACCCTTGCAGTGAATTACAATTTATGCACGCTAATTAACTGCCGCGATTCGCCGGTCGTAATGGCAGATCATGACAAGTGGAATACATGCTTTAGCAGACTATTATTATTTTCCCTGGTTTTGTATGCTGTGCATGTAAACTAAAAGGATGATTAAACAGCGGATCAAACACCCACCCGTGTTCTCCACTACAGACTGAGCTGGTAAAATTAAGAATATGCAGTTAGAAAATGTTTAGCAACAAATAAATTATGCAGACAAAAAAGCATGGGAGTGAGTATGTTTTTATTCAATACTACATTTTACTCTTACATGCGAAGCTGAATATGAATGTAAAGAGTGTTTCAGGTCAAATATAAATGTGGTGGAATTCTATTTTAGGGTGAGAAATAAAGACTTAACAAACTAGTGTCTTCTTCCTGTTTCCGTCTGGCAAAGGCGAGGGCTTGCCAAAGCCGCACCGTTGTTATACCCTCGCCCTTAATGATCGAGTGGTACTTCACAGCCGCGAGTGTGACTCCACAGCGAGTCACACTCGCTCACGGAGTGGGAGTGCCTAGGGAGTCATTTGGGATTGGGCCCCAGACTGACTACTGAAGGGAAAATGAAATTTGTAGGCGGGCGGGCGGAGCCAGGCTAGTAGCCTCTGGGATACCAGAAAGTGTGCTGGAGCCTTGTAGAAGTGTTGTAGGCACCACTAGAAGGTTAAACAACTGTGAAGGAAGTGATGTGAAGACTAAACATATGTGACGGGAAGTGGTTGCTTAAAATCCTATTGGCAATACCTGCTCTTGCACAGCCCACATTCCTACAGCCAAGCTTGGCTAGCCAAAAACTAAATTGCACAAGGACAATTTATATCAGTGGCATGTATGGGTGAATAAGGCATGTTTAAAGAGACCTGTAGGAAATGCTGCATCATGTTTAATGTAAATGTTTTGGAAGGCATTGTGGAAAGCAGCTCGTATAGCTGCTAACCAACTCATCCTGTTACACCACTACTCTGAAGACTATACAAGAGTATAATCAGGGCATTTTAAAACAGTAAGTTGGAAACACAAGTTGAAAGGTTAACTGGGACATGGTGTATACATGGAAACGCACATTGCTATAAAAAGGTCAGCATTTAGTGTTGAATACTTCGTATTTCACAACCATGAAATTAGTGAAGATGCGCTATCTGCGTAACCAGATAAGTTTGCTTATAAATGCAGCACTCTCAAATGTTTGGGTCTAAACTGTAGGGCATGAGACATTCTGAAAAGATTACATTCCCTGTCTTGGCAAGATTGGACATCAACCTCAGACCCTCTGTTCTCAGGAACCAGAGAAATGGCCCAAGGGAACAAGCCTGCCACTCCTGGTCCAAGAACAGCATTTTTTTGCTGTTGTTTGGATAAAGAGGAGGAATATTTTTAGACTTGCATATTTCACTCCAAGACATAGAGGGGGGCAGACATGTCGCTGGCTGGGCATAGCGCCGAGTGGAAAGAAAGCATTAGAAGAAGCAGGAGAGAGACTGTGACGCCGGGAAGAGATAGAGGGAATCCAGCTGTGTTCAAGTCTCCATGAATTCCATAGAAGACAGATGAGCGGGGAGGAAAAAGACAAAGCTATAAATATGCCTTGTGAATGTGAGAATTTGTTATAAAAGGATGTAAGCGTCTATCTGCAGCATTTACCGTCTGCAAAACCATACTTAGTGTGATTATATGCATGCAACCGTGTGTTGTGAGCATGTCTGTGTTCAAGTCTAATGCCTGTATCTGCATTTTCTGGCACACTTCGCCAATTGTTACAGTGCGTCAGCTCCAAGGGGAGTTAAGGCAGTGAGTGACTTTGCATTTTGACCCCTAGCTAACACACGTCATAACTTGTTTCACTTCCAGTGGCAGGAGGTACCGACACATCAGCCAGACACAATGCTGGCTATTTTCAGATCTTCTGGGGGTGTGAGCTGGGGCTGGTGGAGGCATGTGCACATTATAGGCCGGAATCATGACATTGCTTTTTGAGATGATAATTCTGTAAATTGGTAATGATTTGCAAATATTCACACATTCATTTCAGTGCCTTTTATAGTCCCAGCTGGAAGTTATTGGTAACATTTTTTGTCAAAGCTCCTGACACCCACGGAGGAAGTTACTGGTGGCAACATCACTGCTGCATACAGTGCTTCTCTGAGTGGAAGGGACCTTCGGCAAATGGCCGAGGTGAGGAAATATGGAGCGGGATGTAAAAAGAGAAGAATGGGCACCCACCCACTCCCCCCTCTCATCCTCTTAGACAAATTCACAGCTGGGGTGTGAAGTGTGGGGTGAGGAAGCCAGTCTTTTCCTCTGGGTCAGTCTACATCCTTCCCGAGTCAACATCTACATGCAGCATGGCATTAGCAAGCCATGAAAAAGGTACACATTCATATATCATACAATGATCTGCCAACAGGAAATAGTTGTGAAAGCCTCAGCAGGTGGATCTTCCAAGAATATTTCTATATTAAAAACCTTGACACAAGTTAAAAATCAGCGTCACTAACCATTAGGCCAATACTCTGTCCAAATTAATAAAATATTTGTACTTAAACTATTTTATTGTAAAAGATGAAATTATTTAGTATGACCATCAGGCAGTCATTCTTTTTCCACCCGAGTACAATTGTGACTCTAAACCAAGCAAGCAGCTGTGTGTTTGAGTAGTTTTGTCTCCAAGATGGCCCTGTTGAGCTGACAGTAAAACAAAGATGCTGGAAACACCTTGTCAAGACCACCTGATGGCTGCTTCTCTCATCTCTTTGAATCTACAGGGTTTCTTTTTGTTACACAATTTACTTTATATCTAAAGTGATAGCCAACCGTATCCTCAAATGTCCTCTAACCAACATATTAGAGAATGAAAAAAAAGGTGTAGAAAATTATGCCATTTTCTCAGCATTATTTTCATCCAATTTTAAATTTCAAATTAGTGTTACTTGGCTTAGACACACTTTCAAATGGATTTTATGTCATTGCACTTATTGACAAGAAATTGTAAGCTCAACAAATTGTAAACATTGTTGAGCCATTTTATAATGGATGGCCTTTCATACAAACAACAAGAGTACACACACTCCCGTGCCATCAATCCAAGCCATGACAATGAACGGACAGGGAATAGGGACAAAAGTGGCATTTCATGGTTGTGTGAGTGCGTGTCCTACCTGGAAGGAGAGTCTGTCCTTGCTGGGGCTGAGTCTCATGTCTTCCATGGGGGTGCTGTTGATCATCACCTCAGTCATATCTCGGCTGGGCACAAACACTGGGCTGCAAGACGGAAAGAAGTTGTGATTAGATACTGTGCAATCATGGACCATATGAAGGACAACTACAAATCTATTATATTCTGTGTTTTAAAAGTCATGATAATCAACAACTGTCAAGACTGACAGTTGCTTCAGACGCAGAAACAGTCAAAAGTCTCAAATGTTAATGTTCGATAGTTTTGTTTATACTCTACACATCTTGACCACAACACACCAAAGTCAGCTTGTGCACTACTAGGATGTGCTAATGCACTGCAATGCTGCACAGTTCATGCTGTGGCTTGCATAAGGTGGCCGTTTTCTATATACAGGATGATGTGCTCTTGCACTAGCAACAAGATAACAGTCATTGTGAGACTGTGCTGGGGGCGTACTGTGGTATTTGACTGAGGTGGAACTTGATGCTCTACGTTCCATTAAGCTTGGCCAAACTTTCCATTTTAGATAAAAGTCACAAGAGGTTGTTTATCCATGTTCAGTGCATTTACTATCCAATATTGTCGTTAAGATAAAGTATTAAAAAAAAAAGAAAAAAGAAAAAGAAAAGGGAGGTCACAGGACTGACAGACGCTGTCTTGAGACAAGTTGCCGAGCGTCCTTCTCACAGTCTCCATTTAAAGCCTTGTGGTCAGTGGCCACAGGCTTGTGGATTGTTTGGTCACTGGACATATAGAACAAAGAAAAAAGAACAGGTTCACATCCTGAACGTATACAATTCAATGGACTTTTGAGAAGAGATGTGTGGGCTTTGCTCGACTCATTTCAAATCTTAAAGAAATTATTTTGAATGGTGAAAAATAACCCTACTGATTAATAAGGAGTGGTTACGTACACACGTTTTCCACATCTTACCATTCACCAGTCTTACTCATCCCGTCAAGTCAAGACAGCCTTGCTTCAAAATCTATTAGATAATACAGAATAATTTCAGTATTTGACAAGTTAACTAGTCCCTTTATTATTTTTTTTTTTTCAAAAACCTGCAATAGTTTTACTTAAATTGCAATTACAGCATGACACATTCTGAATGTATAAGCAAAGCCGTTGGTATAAGTTATGTATCCATCTTCAGGTTTACTGGCACAACAATAACCTAAAATGTAACACTAAGTTTATCGTGATTTTATTAGACAAACCCTCATACTGCACATAAACGTTTTATATATTTCAACTGTGCTCTACAAATAAAACCTTAAATTGTTTTAAAACAAGACAATGTAACTCTTGAAAGAAGAAGTCACGCAAACTCTTAAGCTTGAATTCACAAGTATTAAAAAGCACTCCATGTTGATTTAGGTTGTTGACTAGTAGTAGATAATGTTAACTTTGTTTAGTTTCTGTGTAATTGACAGGTGGCTGACTTCGAGACACTTCTTGTGCAGCACCACATTAGCATTTAACGTTATAGTATGACTTTGAAATACAACAAGAACAAACAACTTCTGGGCTAAATCACCAATTTTACTGCACCACTCAGCCAGAACAGCATACTTGGCCAAAACAATACCCGGATATCCGAAAAAAAAAAAAAAAAAAAAGGGGAGACGAAGGATATGAAAGGTTTAACATGGAAAAATAATGTAAGCTGGGGCTGTTCTTGAACCTATTTTATCCTTGAATGTGGAGCGAAGAGGGTGAGGCAGGCATGCAAAAAGCAGCAGAAGAGGGGACGGAGGGATGGACAGTGACAGTGAAGACCTGAGCAGTGAAGGAGATGAGAAGAGAAGGAGGGAGGAGCCAGAAAGATAAACACTCTGTCCTTGCCAGTCATATTTCTGTTCGGGGATCGTATAAACATCCTGCTCGGCTAAGAATAACAGAACATCGGCCTAATAAAACATAAAGGGGCACAATGAGGAGGAAGTGGGGGTGCACAAGTAACAAGTCAACCTGGGAGGAAACAAACACACGCATAGTACAGTCACATTTATTGGTGCTTTATGTGTCGAGCAGGGCTGGACAATGTGTGCACTCAAAGAGAGTCATACTTTATTCCTAACGAGGAGACGGTAAGTGTTCTATAAGTTAACAGACCTGTGCATGTACTAGTCAATTAAAGTCAATGCCAAAGAGTGCCATTAGGCCGAATAAGATGATGGATTAAATGTGTGAGGCTGGTGTGGTAGATAGCAGTAAACCTCTTTACCTCCTGACCCAGATACCTGGACCTGTTGGTCTCCTAATCCCACATCCAGCCAGGGCACAGACAGATGGGCAGCAGGTACAAGACAGTCAGTCATGTACCATATGTCAAAAATGCATGTAGGATTACAACAGTTGAGCACTAAAAAGTCAAATAATAATAAGGTGACGGACAGAAAATTTAACAAGCAACAATTTTATTATTTTTCAAATTAAGTTTCCAGCTTCTCTAATATATGGTGGGTTTGTTTCTCCCCTAGCCATCCCCCTTATTATAGAAAAGGTCATTTCATCTGAGTTTTGAAATGATGATCAGAGAAAACAAGCAATTTGGAAACTGCATCTTTGACAATCAACATGTAATTGGGTCATTAATCAATTATGAGAACAATGGTTTGCAGCCATACGCGAGTTGATTTGTACAATATTTTTCAAAGCGCAATTCATATGAAATGTGACAAAGAGTTAAATCAATTACGTCCTTTCCAGTGCATTTCATTTATAGCTCACTGGCATCAAGCGCTTACAACCAGAACAGAACATGAAGTGATAATTGTAACCCTGGATTACAACAAGTGGAGTTGCAGACAAGTGACCCACGTGACCAGTGCAGGAGCCGACATGATGGTCTTAAAACATTACATAACCATGACACCAGGTTCATCCACCTGTCTAAAGACTATACAAGGCCCATGCCAGCTCCTTGTGCGTCTGTGCTGTAGTGTTGCTGACAGGAACCCAAGGGGCCTCCACAAACAATCTCACAGCACAAGAAGGGAATTTGCATCTTGCATTATTGAGATCATTCAGTTCATACTACTCCCACCATCATAAATCTCAGCCTTTGTGGTGACAGGGCAAAGCTGCTGACGTTCCGTGCCAGTGCTGAGCTTTTCCACCTGCCGAGTCACACAGCTCTGCAGGTATGTGGGTGGTGATTGGGATTGAGTAAGAACCCCAGGATGTGTGTGCTGGAATGAATGGGTTGCATCCAGATTCCTGTGGGTTGAGACTGCCACTGAAAACACATCATGGATCAGTTACCACTCCAGTGTCCTGTGGTAACCTTATTGATGTGTGTGGAGGTGAAAATCGTATTGACCATTATATGTAAAGCAATTGGCACCACATTTTCAATAGCTGCCGATTTGTTTTTCTCACAGCTACTGCTGTGAGAAAAATGTCTTCCTGTTCACAAGTGCAGAGACAATAATAAAAAAAATAAAGAATTTTAGATGAGCCTGCAGCACCAGCTCAAGGAGTTTCTAGTCACACCTTTGTAATAAAACGTAACCCAAAACAAAACGTAAAACACCTTTTCCAGATGTCTAAGTAATGTGAAAGATCGGAGATGCACAACATTGACTGCAAAGTTTACACAGAAAAAAAGTGTGGTTACAGTAAAGAGGTCGCTTCTCAACTTCCTGTTAGAAACAGAAAGCCAAAAGCCTGCTGAGGTTTCAAACAGTGCTCTCAAAACAATGTTTGAAAGAGACTTGCATATCCTCTACAGACAGGGCAACAAAAGAGCTGGGAGGAACTGAGGGGCTTACATAAACAAAACATGTAGTCTCTATTCATGTCTCATCAAGTAAATCAAGGAGACAGGGTAATGACTGCCCGAAGAAAGGGGTTTTCAAAAATGTACACTGATAACAGATATTAGTAATAGATAGGAGCAGGGTGCATCCATCCTTCTCCAATTGCACTGCACCTGCAGCACCTAACACAGTATCTTATTCCCTTCAGATGTTTAAGGAAGCAACAAAGTAAGCTTGCAAGCTTCCTGGTTCGTAAAGGGTCTTGAAAATGGATATTAAAGGACATGGACTTTTCTTTAAAAAAAAAGGGGGGGGGCTACACTCCATTCATTGTGCTATGATATTTCCAATTTCAGGGGGGTAACACCCAACATCTACAAGGAAATAAGAGTGGGTGCAGCATCAAAGGTTACCGATACTGAGGAAAATCACCAAAGCACAATCAGACCACAAAAGTAGCCTACACTTCATTGTTATTATTGGTGAGCTTTAAAAAAATGCAACACATGTACAGTCTTAATTTAGTATTTTTGTTTAAGCGAGTGACAAAAAGAAGAACACAGTAAGCAAACCCATGACACACACACACACACACACACACACACACACACACACACACACACACACACACACACACACACACACACACACACACACACACACACACACACACACACACACACACACACACACACACACACACACACACACACACACACACGAAAGTCGAACAGATGCTGTAGCCTACTTACCAGTATATCTGCGGGGAAAATACAGACATGAATTCACACCTGCTGTCAATTCTGCTGATTAGGGAACGTAATTACAGCCACTGACTTGTCTCTACTTTTAATGTTCTTTTCTTTCCTTTTTTCCGGCTCGCTCCAAGGCAGCGCGGGACGCTCACCTACACCGGCACTGCGCGACAAGTCTTGACTGCCTTTGAACACGAAAAGTGGCTGCTCTTCAACAAAAATTAGAGTGACTGACCGTCACCTCAGTTGTGTTGGGTATTTATCCTAGAGGCGTGTGCTTGTTCAGCCTGAGACACGCCCCCTCCCTGCACGAGCCCAGAAAAATCTCAATGGCAGCTCATTATCAGCGGGAGCCAATCAGAGTGCAGGTGACTCTAACCCCCCCCCACCCCCACCCCCTCCCATTTGAGACAGCCTTGATGACGACAGCAGCGACAGGACACGCTCATTGAGAATAGGTAAAGAATATACTGCATAGTGCAATTGATTTGTAGTCTCCAAGGCAACTAAATTGACAGGCTAACCTCCTCTTGAATGAGACAAAACACGCTGATTGGCCTGTTAGGTGATCTGTGAAATGTATCCAGATGAGGAGAAAGAGGAGGAGGGAGAAAGCTCCTCTAACTGGGCTCATTCACAAATATATTCCAAGGGCAAGTCAATGTCTTGGTAGCAATGCATGGTGTTCCTGCAGAATTTTTACCTTTTATTATAGACCAGAGCATGCTCAAATCACGCAGTCCACTACACATAGTCCAACCAAACAGTTTTTTAAATGAATTTCAAACTGATGTCCTCAAAGTATAATAATAATAAGCCTGATTGTTCCAGGACCTGAGCGTGTTTATTCAATGAATAGGATAGGTCCTCTTGGACATGGTTGACTTTCACACCTTATGAAGTGCACAGTTGTCTTTTTCCCAAGCACGCAGTGTCTTGTATATTTGGCTCAGATGAACCAGGTGCGCACAGGAAGCTCTCTACTTTAAGGGGCAGATGGGAAAATGCCAGTAGGCCTCTACTGCCACCTTGTGACAGACCTTTGTGTGGACATAAACACTGGGCTATAGTTTATTCACAAGTCATCATCATATTATTAATAAACAATTTTATGTCCACAATTTGACACTTCTAGAATGTAAAATGCACGAATGGGGAACCCAAAAAGCTTTTCGGAGGGGGCACAATAACATTAAACATATTGCAGAGAGAATAAACAGACACTAAGACACAATTTACAACAGACACAATACAGACAATACCACAAATAGGCCTACAGACGATCCCATTATGCATCTCACAGCTACAGCAGTCTGGCAGTTTGTAAATGCATCAGAAATTCAACTGAAACCAACTGCTGGTGGCAGACAGGACAAGTTGACATTCAGATCAAGTAGAAGTTATATGATTATTTTACTCTTGTTATTCGTTGTGATTTCTATTTAATATTATATTGAGGGTAAAAGTAATTCTTAGCACTTCACTAGAGATGTTTCCTTCTTGGTGAGGTACTTCATTTAGAATTATGGATGCACTTATTTGAGTTATTGTGAAAGGTCACTGACATAAAATTACCACAGGGTGTCACTAGTGTCTATCAAATGGCAGGGATGTACCGGTACATAGGGCCTTATGATATGTGCTGCTGTTACGAGGTGAGTTTGAATTGACTAATTTATTATTGTTAATGGCATAAACTGCTTAGTTTCTCAAAATGAAAGTCAGTCAAGATATCTGGTTTATCATTGTAATTATGATCAACAGTTGAAATAAATGCTTTTTGAAGACAGTGTTGTCAAACCATCATATTATGGATTAATAATGTGTGTGCGTGCCGTTTTCTTTTAGTATTATTGAAGTGAAAAATGTAGAATTTAAGTCATTTGGAGGATCAAGTTATATCATTCATACAAAAAAGGCATTTATGTTTTTTTGTTCTTCCATGCAACCACATCTTAACAACGTAGCACTTTTTCCATGATAGTCCATACCAATGTCACATATATATATATATATATATATATATATATATATATATATATATATATATACACATATGATATATGATATTCACACATTTTTGTGGTTGTTCTGTTTCCATATGTTATTTTGTCCCGATGCTCACCATAACATATCAATTTCAACATTAGCGACAGGGTAGTTCAAGTCTTTCTTTTAAGTTATAAATCTTGGGTGAAAAACAAATGGATTATGACATAACATTTCCCAACTTGCCACATTACAATTATCACAGCAGGCAGTTTGTTGTGAAAATAAACCTAAACCTGTTCTATGTGGAATTGCATTATCTGAGCACCCAGTCGCTTCATCAAGAGCAGTGTGTTTGGAGAATGGCGACCCCATCTGTTCACTTTGAGGATGTAGAGGGCAGGCCAGCTGCTTTTATTGCTGCTCCATATAAACAGCTGCACATCTGGGCAGGCAGAGATGCCTCAGGGGAGCAGAGGGGAGGCTGAGGACCGACTGCACGACGCGTAAATGAACGAGGCCCTGAAGGGGACGGCAGTCGACAAGCACCCGTTGTCCTCTTGGCTGCGTTTGGAAGTAGGCTTAAGTTCCTTTGGACTGGAAAGTTCCACATTTTCCGTTCTGTTTTTGTTTTCCTGTTATATTTCTTCATCTCCGTCCACCATGCCACCATTCAATTTTTTCACTGCAACTACATAGGCGAATCTATAATTTTTTCACTGTATCATGGCTAACAACAGATGTAAGAGAAGCATCATGCATGAAAATTTTCATTGTCCTGTTGTTAGGCCCCCCCTCACGTTCTATTGAGAAGGTCGTAAAAGTGTCCAAAAATGCCTGCAGTATCTATAAAAGTAAAACTATATTACAGTCCCTTTGATTTGTATGTATCCAGGAGCTGCTGCTAAATTTATTATCGAGGAAAAATAAGAATGTAAGCAAAAAGTGCAAGCGTCTGCACAGTAGGAAAGCAGGAAGCCAGTCAGGATTTCGACAACACCACAGCACTGAGACTGCTCTGGTTAAGGTCCTCAATGACATCCACTTAATCACAGACAGTGGCAAAAGTTCTGTCTTAGTTTTACTGGATCTCAGTGCCGCTTTTGACACAGTTGACCACAGCATATTACTAGATCGACTAGCAAACTGGGTTGGACTTTCTGGAACTGTACTAAGCTGGTTTGAATCCTACTTAAAGGATAGAGACTACTATGTGTCAATAGGCAATTTCACATCTGAGCGGACAAATATTGAATGCGGGGTCCCCCAAGGTTCCATTCTTGGCCCTCTTCTATTTAACATCTACATGCTCCCACTAGCTCAGATT
This sequence comes from Hyperoplus lanceolatus, assembly GCA_026929865.2. Lineage (NCBI taxonomy): Eukaryota > Metazoa > Chordata > Actinopteri > Uranoscopiformes > Ammodytidae > Hyperoplus > Hyperoplus lanceolatus. The sequence goes on along the minus strand of CM049408.1, from coordinate 21,000,597 downwards.
ATGAATAAGAACAAATTATGCTACCATAATTATGCAGACGACACACAAATTTACATAACCATATCACCAGGAGACTACAGTCCGATACAGGCACTGAGTAAGTCCATTGAACAAATCAATGATTGGATGTGCCAAAATTTCCTTCAATTAAACAACGATAAAACTGAAGTAATTGTCTTTGGTGCCAAACATGAACAATTAAAAGTCAGCGCACAACTTACATCCATTATGTTAGAAACCACACCCCAAGCCAGAAATCTTGGTGTTGTTATAGACTCCGACTTGAATTTCAAGAAACACATAAAATCAATTAATAAATCAGCCTACTACCACCTAAAAAACATATCAAGAATTAAAGGGCTTATGTCTCAGCAAGATTTAGAAAAACTTGTCCATGCATTTATCTTTAGTAGACTTGACTACTGTCACAGTGTCCTTGCTGGCCTTCCAAAAAAATCTATCAGACAGCTTCAGCTAATTCAGAACGCTGCTGCCCGAGTCCTCAATAGGACCAAAAAAGTAGATCACATTACCCCAGTTCTGAGGTCTTTACACTGGCTTCCAGTCACTCAAAGAATTGATTTCAAAATACTGATGTTGGTTTATAAAGCACTAAATGGTTTAGGGCCAAAATACATTACTGATATGCTGATACGTTATGAACCGTCCAGAGCCCTTAGGTCGTCTGGGACAGGTCTACTTACAGTCCTTAGAGTTAGGACTAAACAAGGAGAAGCAGCTATCAGTTATTATGCACCAAATCTCTGGAACAAACTCCCAGAGAACTTGAGGTCTGCTGCAACTCTCAGTTCTTTTAAATCGAGTCTGAAGACTTTTTTGTTTCCATTTTAACCTGCAATTTTCATTTTATTTGCTTCTTTTATTTGCTTTTTAAATCGAGTTTTCATTTTTTTTATTTGCTTCTTTTATTCGCTTTTAAATGTTTTATAATGTGTTTTATGTATTCTAATCTTGCCCCTGTAAAGCACTTTGAGTGGCCTTGTGTCTGAATTGTGCTATATAAATAAACTTTCCTTGCCTTGCCTTGAAAATAATGTTCACTCCTAGCAATCTGCAGACATGCTATGTATCACTTGTTTTCGAGAGATCTGGAGTGTTTCTATGTCTTCAGAGTTATTTTTCTTGAATGTGTTTGTGTCCATTAGTGTAAGCATGTGCAGGCCTACAGGTTTATTCTTTGGGACATTAGAGAGAATAGTTCCCGCCCCCCATGCATACATTTTATTTATTACATGTGTATGTTTGTGCATGTGCTTTGCTGAGGGACATCTGATCTCTGGGCTCGCCGCACGCCACGCTTGCTTGCAGGTGGTCTGTCCACACTTGGGGGCCTGAGCAGATTTAATATTTCATAGGAGCACAGCACACCCCTGGTCGCCATCATTGAGTCCACATGGCCGGCCTGAAAAATGCTCTGTGAACACTCGGCTGAAATATGCGGCCTGCCAGCCCCCTCTCCACCATGTGGCTCGCTCACTTGCTGGGCCTCACAATTAAAAGTTAACCACAGCTACAGATGTTGGCAGATGTCTTTAACCCGTGTGATGCCCCTCTGGAGTTGCAGTCTGCCACTCTTCACTGCGTAAGTGCTGAAAGCCTCTAATAAAGCTTGATTGGCCGCTAAAAGGTTGAGCAGGTACTTACGCTCTTGGTGAAAAAAGGGGTCATCTGTCGAAGATAAGGCAGAAAACAAAAGCAGAAAAACAAAGCTGAATACAAATGGCGTGGAGTGGCCCAAAGCATTTAATTTTGAGAGGTTCCAGGCGAGGTTGCACTATAGCTAAACCTTCAGCAACTCTAGTTTTAATGCCCCCTCCATCTTTAAACAACACATAAACAGGAAACCAAAACCAAAAGTGTTTATGACCACCTTGCAAAATCACAGTGTTAGGAACTCGAGTTCAGTTCAGAATCTCATCCACCATTCATCAGATTCCAGCAAAGCCAAACGTTGCATGTGTTTGCCGTCATGTATGGTGTGGAGTTGAACATGAGCCAAAGAGAACAGAGCAAACTTTACTAGCACCATTATTCAACAAGGTCAAACCCGATTTAGATTGAAACCAAAGCCAAAACAGGGCATATTGAAGCTGTTAGGAAACTATTCCAGATATTAAACAGACCAGGGGGACTGTGTACATCTCCCTAATTGCACATGTCAATTTATGTATAAGCGCTCGGTTTAGTCAAGCTCCATTAACCCCTCCCTTTTCTTACTCTCATGCTGCTGCTGTGTCACTGTCTCCCTCTCTTATTCATTTTCTGTCTCACACACGTACACACTGAAGTTCCTGGACATGAAAATTCACAGATTATGAGTGTGTGCAGTCTAAAAGTTTGCAAACGGTGCGCTTACACAGAGGCAAAGACACTCACTCTCACTCTCTCACTCACACTTAGGCAAACCAATGACAAGTCGCTGAGACAAACCATGTCAGTTCACTGCTTGACAGCTTGTTAATGTTGTGTGACTTCTCCGGAAGCATTGCAGAAACCCAACACAGCGTAATTAATCCAATCCAGGCAATAAGTCTCTCAAATATTTACTGTATTCTGCTATCAGTGGTGAGGGAGACAAATGAAGAGCTTGACAAAGACCTCACACAAATATGGGAGTCAGAGCAGGTGGAAAGAGTTGTTACTGCCGTTAGGTCCTATGTCCTAACTACAATAATGCTATCATCACCTGGTTTGACAGTTGTAAAAAATGCTGTTTTGGGTTGGGTTGTTTTTGTAAACACATTGCTGGGTTATTTATGTTGGGTCAAAATGCTGGGTTGTTTGGAGCACTTTAAACACACTGCTGGGTGGGTTATTCTGCTGGGTAAATGGGGGCAGTGAGGGGTAAATCGCAGTTGAACATCTGGTTGGGTTATTTTGACCCAGCTGTTGGTTCATTCATTTTCCCGCTCCTCCATCTCATCGTCGAACTTTCTGGATCTTTTGGTGGACACGACAGGATTTTATGGTAGGTTACTGTGAATATTTATACCTATATTTGTGTTAATTACCTTCATATATATATATTTGTAACGTTGTGTTAACAGCATGCTCTTGAGACCAGTTTATTGTAAGTAATAAAAACAAGCAAAGATAGAAACTGAAATCAGTGGTTTAGTCTGTGAGAATGTAGGCTAACTGCAAATTTAACTTTAGCTCATTGGCTACTACCAGAGCTACTTTCAAGGCTCTGCCGATTACATCACTAGCTATTTTTAATTTGAGAATTTAATGTGTGGCGGCCTCTTGTCCTTCTGCACAAATAATGTTGGCTAGCTAAGTGACCTACATTAACCGTTAGCTCGCGAGCTATCCGCTAGCTAACGGCTAACCTCTACTAGCCATTGGTAGCGCTAACCGCTAACGCAAGCTTTACTTTACTCTGACGTTCAGCACACTAGCTAACCATTAGCTTCAGTAAACCATGGACCTATTATAAATGGGGTAGTAAACGTGTGGTTTGAACAATTGCGGTGCTGTAATAGGTTAATGAGCTGCCGTGAGCATCGCAGGTTTGTTTTGAAAGTAGCGCGGGGGTTAAACTTTGACTCAGGAAGATGATGCTCTGTCATAAAGAGCGAGTATGACAGCTGATCCTGACTGCTAAACGGAGAGCAACCAAACAAACAAACTAAAGGGATTTATTGAACTGAATCAGGCATTGTTCATGTATGAATCCTTTTCTATCTAAATCCAAGGAGAGGTATTCCGGTGGGAATTATGAGAAACATATTTTAGTGGAGCTAAAAACAGCAGCTGGTGAACCGAGGTTAAAACAAGTAAATATCATGTGAATGTGAACTGTGAATAGTGGAAAACATCAATGTTGCTGAATTAAGATGAATGCACATTTTTGCGAATTTCCAATTTACTTAATGTGAAATTTCATTCTAGGTTTTTGACTGAGTTTGGGACTGATACGGATGGACAGTTCTGTGACAGAGATACCAGAGTTACCAGAATGGCAGCTTAAAAAGGTACGTATATTTTCATTTAGGCCTGATGTTGTTATTATGAAGGGACAGAAAGCAAAATGTTCTATGTTGCTAAATCATTATTATTATTAATATCATATATTATTCAGTATAAACTGTGTTCGAACAACATATTGGGTTTTTTATTGTATTTCGATCTGCATCACATTCTATACTATTAGATTTTTGTCTGAGTGAACTTTCAAATGGACATATCTTCGTGTACTGTCTGCCTTCTGATTATAATATCTTCAAACAGTGTTGTTTTAGTTACATTTGTTTTCTGTTTTTCACATTTTATAAGATATCACAAGACTTCCAGCGGCTTCATCCTGAGGCGACCCTTGCAAACCAGGCTGCTCTCGGTAATGACCAGCGAGAGAGAAAACTACGGCTGGATGACAAAATACAAGGTAAGATATTTCTTATAGTAATATGTTAAAATCCATTAAACAAATGTTATTAAAGGACAGTTTTGTTTTTTTATAGTTTTTTCTGTAATAAGAATATAATTTAGGGCGTATTCCCACTTGTCCCAGTTGCCCCGTACCGTGTTTAAGCGTGACTGTCCCCCTCCCTCCTCCCCCTCTGGCTCACTCACTCTGCTCCTAAAGATCAGGGCCTAGTCTCCATTGCTTCTTGTCAATATGTCACCACGTCTTAACACACAGGTTTGGGTTTTGGAGTGTATTTTGAAAATATTAATCCGGCCAACTTTGCAGCAAACATACCATTTCCAAATCAAACCTAGGTTCCGTTGAGCACATGGACATATCGGGTGGAGGGGAACAGTCTGATATAAAGTGAGGTCAGAACTCTGTCTATGTTAATGCTCCGTACTGTGCTGAAGCTCACCTCTTCCAACCCGGCCAGGGCCAAGGAAGTGTAGGGAGCACTGGGAGAACACAATAAACTTGAGGGGGCAATTTAGCTTGGGCACGGTACAAATGACTAGGGTGAGAGCGCCCTTTGAGTTCCAACACTATTTCTAACTTCTACACATTGCTGTTCCTAGCCCCTCTGCTGCCAAAGCCATGCTTGAAGCTGCTCTTCTTCCCTACTGCTGCCGTGCCACTAACATGGTAAATATGATTGAGGTTTTTAAATGTTGAAATACTTTTTCATACACAGGACAAAGATAGCCAACTGTTGACCGCTCCCGAAAATGTGGATGGCCTTGGAAGGGACTCAAGCTGCCAGTAAGAGACAATCGCACCATGGCATTGGTTCCACACCTTAAACAACAAAACATTGTGCCAGAATTCTTACTTCCTGCCATGGACACCTCACCGGCCCAGGAGTTCCTATTCACTGTGATCCAGAGGCAGTTTCCCCTTCACCTGGCCTTTTCTGTCACAATCAGTAAAGGTGAGATACAATCCATCTTGCATATTCACATTGCACTTTCTTTTGATTGGTAAGTACCTGACCCTTTGTCTTCTGCAGGACAAGAGAAGAAAAGAGTTGGTGTGTCCCTGCCCCACAGGACACGGCCGGCTGTACACTGAATTCAGCAAACCAGCAACAAGTGTGAGAGTGTTTGTGGGAGACAATCAAGATGGTCTGACAAAACAACATTGCTGTTTTACATCTATTTTTTATTAATAAATAAGCCAAAACATAACAAACTTTGAAGTTGTGGAGATCATTTACAACTCCCTCATCGACCCTACCATCCACCAAACTTCCCCACTGCCATATAAGTGCACACCACAAGTGATGACACACTTAAACATGTGTCAAAAAACATCTGTCATAATTCCTTGCGCACTCTTAAATGGGCAGGGAATTGAGCTCCCGACCGACTGGAGGTTGAGCGGAAACTCTAGTTCTCATAATGCTGCAGTGCAAGCTAGGACTGGGAACTCAGCTTTTATAGTCGAATATTCTAATTATGACAAATTCAATTAATAATTAAGTGGTAATTCATGGTTATTTAATACATTGAAAACGTTCCACTTTTCCCCCCAAAATATAATTTGAACAACATTTGACAAATTCCGTGGCATTCCACTGTCAATTAAGTTTTTAATGCCCAATTCCGTCCATTTTAGTTATCGTGAAAATCATATGGGCCGTGAAACACAGTAGACTGTCAAGCGGGATGGGCTGTCCTCAGCCTGATCAGCGGCAATGACGGCAACCAGGGCTGGGCGGTATGGACCAAATCTTATATCATGGTATATTTTATTTTAAATCATGGTATAGTATTTTTCCTTTAAATTCAATGGATTAAAATAACCGTACTGTACTTTAATCACATTCAATTATTTTCATCTTTTACTTGGAACTTAGATTTCTATACAAAAGAGAAACTGGTGCAAAATACCACACCAGTCTGGCTTTAGTCAGTCAGTGCATAATAAAAAAGGCAGCATCAACCAAATGTGTAGCCTATAGGGTTGTGAACGTTTACAAAAATTTCTAAGCGGTTACACGGCTGCACATTTTTCGTGTACATGTTTAACCGTTTGATATGCTGTTGGAGTGACAGTGTGCAGTGAGAAAGTCAGGCAGACAGATAGACAGAGGCAGAGAGGCCTTAATTTCATAATTTTTCTTTTTGACTTCGAAGTAATCATAACTGCCTAGTGATCATCTGTCATTAGACTGACTCCCTAGCCGACCAGCTGATCGGACCAGCTGTTTGAGACGGAGATGAAATACTGAAATAGTTCAATTAATAAATATTGTAACCATACACAATAATGTATTGTGTTATCTGCTTTAGTAGCCTACAGTAGCTCACATCGCCCACCACTCCTTGAAAAATGTATACTTTTCCAAACTTAAAAAATCATATTAAATGTAATAGTGGGTGTAGTGCTGCACGATTACATGCTTTATTTTTTTATATTTTCAATGATTAATGATTATGATTAATGATATGTTTTAAATTGAAATATTCCATTTCGGGTTTCAAAACTATCAATAATCTCACATTTTCCCTCGAAAACCAAGCAAGTAGAATCATAATACCATTAATTTATTATATCACATCGCAAATCGCAATATTGGCCACTATAATCGTTATCACACTGATTCACCAAATTGGCCAGCACTCATTTGGTGCACCCAAAATATATGCTTGTGCACCTAGATGAAAAAGTTAGGCGCACCGGTGCAACCAATGAAAAAGTTAGTCTGGAGCCCTGCTACGGTATGAGCTGTTTTTCCCCCAATTTAATATGACTCGTCAAAGATAGAAAGTGGAGGAATCCCTCAGGTTGTATGCAGTGTAGTGTAACGTTACCCCTTCGTTGGTGTGAGCAGTTGGCTGTGCAACCAGTGTTTATGATGAAAAAAGGAGGTGAACCCCCCATCGAAAAAGACAAAGTCAGCTGTATGGGAATATTACGGACGGCCATCCCTTTGAGGAGGAAGATCATCTGACATGCAAGACGTGCTTACGCTGAAATTAACATTTGCAACAACTGCAAGACTTGGCATGTCTAGCATTGGTGAAATAAATACTATAAACTTGCTACAAGGCAGATAACATTGGCAATTAACTAGCTAACATCAGCTAGTTTTCCTCCCAAAGTGGGGTCATCCCAACTTTACTGAGCGTAACCCTGATGACCTTTGTTTTTTTGCCGTAATGAAAGTTAGAGTTGTGCTTATGATTATGGTTTGTATGAAATGTAAACATATTACATATTAATATTACATAAGAAAATGTATGTCATCGACTGTCTTCCATTATATGTTGATTGCTTTTATTAGCCTATATTTTCAGTTTTTAGTAGGCTAAACCAGCTGGGGCCACTCACCATCTTAACTGCGCCCTCTCATGCAAGTTGAAAAACAGTTGGTACAGTCCATTACAAATGAAATGAAGGGGTTCTTATGTAATATTAATATGCCTATTCCTAAGCTTGATATGTGTAATATTGAAGATTTTACACATGCAAAGCACTGATTTTGTAACCAATCAATGTCGAGTCAATTTAATTTTGTAGGTACTGTATCCCATCTCTAATCTTTCTTTCTCATTATTTTAACCGGTTTCATTTATACTTATATTTATTTTTACCTTGCCACTTGATCCTCAGTGGTCAGCAGCCATGAGAGAGTTCATAGAGACTTGACTTACTGTAATAGAACATATGATATATGTACATGTGATGTTAATGTTTCCTTTGACCTTTTCCCTTTGAGGGAAAGGAGAAGAGGCCTCTCATTATAACAATAGCTTCTCAGTCTCTGCAAGATGTATATTTTGGATATGAGTAAACAGCCATGTTTGGAAAGCAATCACCGGGCAAACACCTAGTTACATCTAGTTGAAGGATGAAAGCAAGGCTCAGGCAAAGGTGACCTACTTACGATGAGAAATAACAAAGTCATTAATCTTCACCTTATGTATTTCTATGCAACTGCATCTAAAGGGAACTAATAAAATTCCCCTTATGTATAATTATATACATAGTAGGATAATAGCTATGTGATTATTGTTGCTTCTTGTTGCTTCAAGTAGGAATAACCAGCGTGAAAACATATTGTTGATTCTTTAAATCATTTGTGGTCTTCTCCAGTCAGCAGCAGGTTGTGATGTTCTTTATATGCAGCTCAGGTGTGAAAACATGGCACTAATTGAGCTGTGATGAATCCTTGTAAGTGTGGAAGGAGACTTTCAAAGCCCTGTTGTTAGCCATAATGGCTTTAAACACTAGAGGGTAGTCTTTTCAAGCAGGATGATCTGTCTTCCACTTCACAGAGATACAATTACCCTGCCCCACCAAATATTTCAATAGTGGGTAGATGGGGCCATCAAAATACCTTTTAAAGGTCACAGAAAGCCAACTTCAAGGTTTGTTGTCTCACCAGTTCTGACTTACACTGAAAGGCGGCAGGGATGTCTTATGGGCCTTGCAAATAGGGGGGTCCTGCCATTTTACAGGTTCACGGAAAAGATGGCCAAGCATGTTTGCTCATGCCATGGGACACAATGTTTTCAGAGGAACAGCAGGAGCAGCGGAGGGGGCGGAGGGTTGTGGGACTAAAAGGAAGGAGGAGGAGGGAAAAAGGGAGGGAAGAGAGAACGCACTGAAGAAGTCTGGCTGCCACATGTAGCCATTGCTGCTCAGCGCTTGGATATTGCAGGCTTTTGTGTTAAACATTGATGCCGAAGCTGAAAGTAAACCCTGTACAAATACAGGGGCTGGGTGGTGGACTGGTGAGGACAGGTCCTAGACAAGACTTCCACCAACAACCTCCTCCGTCTCATCCATCCAGTTTAGGTCCCTATAGGGCTAAACATTGACCCTGACCTCCAGGTTCCTGACTCCTGACTTCCAACCCCAACCAGCTTGGGACTGTATAAACTTGTTGGTGTGTGGAGGGGCTTTAATCCTGTTTCTTTTTTTGTATGAAACAAGACCCTTCTAAACTTTTTTGTTATTATCAAGTAATAGTTACTGCCACAAAGCGTGTGAAAAGAGTACAGGCGGCTCCTCTATAGCTCTAAGCTTTGATTCCTGTACATGAAAATGTAAATAAAGAGTTTCAAAGATAATGCCATAGCCTGATTTTTATGAGATCATGTACCTCAAATCAGTTAAATGATACATCAGTCACATTGCAGGTGTTTTTTCAGAGAGCCTTAATAAAAGCAGAACGTTACGTTAAAGCCATTTTTATGCCGTATCTAATTATTTTAATTATTTTTAAACATTTAAAAGAAAATCTCCTATGGGAAGAACACTTCTGGGATTAGAGAAAATTGAAAAAATACTAATAATTCAGACTTCATCTTTCCCTTATGCTTTTGTCCTAAGGCTGTACAAACTTGTGTTTTTCTCCTTTTATTTTGTTGCTGTTGAAAATAGTTCCAGTTTAACATATTGTCTTCAAACTGCTTTGAACCATCATTATTGATTATACTCTATTTGAATCAGCAACAATAACAGCCCTCGTTGCCATATTGGGAGCAGACATGTCTATATTAGTGTCAGAGACACCCAGAGGTATATCACATTACCACATTGTAAACAGGTTAAAGAGGACCTTAATTGCTCGGTTGCTGTTCTTTGAAAAGCTCTGTTTTCCTTGGAAGAAAAACTTTCCAAAAGCAGACGAGCTGAGGTTGAAGCAGAAGGAGAGAGCCACATCAAACGAGGAGTGTGCATGAATCTGTCAGCAATGAAGGGCTATTACTACAGTAGCAGCACCCTGCCTTAGGGAATATGCTGTCAGCTTCCTCATTAAAAGACTGACCTGAGCAGGAGGGAGCCTCGGGTTAGCTTGACTCTTAGGTTAACTCTTTTGCGTTTTTTTACTGTCAGTTTAAGAAAAAAATCAACTTGATATCATCTATGTGATTTTAATGAGATCGTATTGGATGTTTTTATATCAAACAGTGTGTGTGGGGGGGGGGGATTGGGAGAGAGGCCAAGAGTGAGATAATCAGTGTATGTACATTCGCATCCTGCCTCATGAAATTAGAAACACAAACACAAGCTTACCACATCCAACTCCTGTGAGCAATTACAAAAGCAACGACACCATTACGCAGTGACTCTGACACGCTATGCCTAAACCCTTCACCTTTGCCAATGAGTAAAAACACGCATCGGTGATAAAGCTAATAGGGCTCCAGCAAACAGGCCACATGAGGAGTAAAAGAGTGAGAGAAAGTGCCCCATCTCTATTGTGGGTAACCATCGCCAGCGTCCGGCCCAGGGACAGAGGAACCACAGCAGAGGCTGCGCAGTAGTTAGTGAACCTGTCTGTCTCCTGTCAGACTGCTGTCATATGCACATTGAGCCAAGCATCAATACACATTGGCCTTTCCCCCCGTTTCCCTGGTCTATATGCACTGAACGCACATGTTTAGATTGCTGACGGCCATGTCAGGAGTCAAGTAGAGCCTCTTAAAATGTGGCCTGGGGGCAAGGGTCATCCGCTAATGAGTAAAAGCTTGCCCCCCCCCCCCCCCCCCCTTGCTGGCAGGGAGGGAGTAAAGGAAATGTGCTCACTAGGTGGTAGGGAGGGGAGGAGGGGGAGGCGGGTTAGAAGAAAACGTGTGAAGGGATGGGTAGTGGCAGGGGAGAGGAAGGGTGAAAGGGCCAATGGGGGGAAGGAGGGGTTGTCAGGAAGTGGAGCGAGAGGGGAGGCAAGAGGTGAGGTCTCAGGTGAGAGGAGGTGATAATGATAAACTTTTTTTCTGGCGTGTCTGATGAACAAAGAGAGATGGAGGAAAAGAACAAGGAAAGAACACCAGAGAGGCCTGATCGAGACATATGCAGAGGTTAAACTGATAAAAGTAACCTGACAAACTATTACATATTGTACAATATTTTCAGTTTCATTTGACAGGTGGCACAAAGCCTTTCGGAGGAAATGTTGTGATCCGAGGCTATTAACACAGGACATTGCCAGTAATTCTCTACCCATGTCATGTACAACACTGTTTATAATAATGCGTAGACATGTAGTGTACTATTGATCGTCTTTTCTTGCTGCACTCAGGGAGGGGCTTGTCCGAGGTCAAACAGCCTGACCCTGACATACTGAAACTGTTTTCATGGGAAGGTCCCTATGCAACTTGGCTTTCTCTGTGTCCTGGTTGGCTCGGGACCCTGACTTATATATGACGATGTGTAGATGAGACACCGGCATAGAAAAAAGCCAGTTATTGTTCCCGGAGAGTCAACCTTAAGTGTGTGCAAAGAGACACTCTTTGTTCCCCTCCACTCATCTGATATTGCCTTTAGCTGTGCAGCCCAGAGGCGTGCATGTATCTGTGTGTTTGTTTTAGCAGTGGCGGGCTGTTTAAAGCTGCTCTGGTGGTTCTTTTGGTGCTCTCCAGGAAATGTTTGTCTGTGCATTGGATGAGCTCCTCCAGATGTTCACATAATTCCCCTAGCTGTGTACGTGCATGCCAGAATGCGCTAGCATATCTGTATGTGTGTACGCGTGTGTTTAGATAGAAAGAGGAGGGAGGGGGGGGCATGTTCCAATTAGAGATGGGTAAACTGTTGATGTAAAAGAAACTAAAGCTAACATTTACAGTCCGTGACTCTGTGATGTCTTCCATTGTGACTTCAGTCTTCACTGTGTCATCGGGCCTAAAGCATCGTTCAGACGAGAGACTGGCCTGAAGGATTGTTTTTAAATTCCACGTTATAGTTTCCAAAGTGCCCTCCAGTGCTCTAAACACATTTGAATGTACAATCGCTGTAGAAAACACTATTTACAATTACTACTATAAGTACTATTTTTCTTGTCTGAACTTTAAATGCCCTGCTTAAGTCTCAATGAGCAGCTGACCTGGGACTTTGAACTCCCTATGGACATGGGAGCCAGTTAATATATGATTTTACTTGAGAGATGAGAGATGAACCTGCGTGCACTAAAGGTGCTCATATACTGGCTTGGTGGCAGGAGTGTACATCTCTAATGAGAACAATTTAAAGTATGTAAAATAATGATATAAAAATATAAAAATTATTAAACTGATTAAGACAAAGGTCAAAAAGTAACATTTTGATAAAGGTTACCTGTGAAGAACACATTAGTATACCTTTGAAACAAGGTTCAGTCTTTTTTTTAAGTTTGAGGGTTCATTCTTGACCTTTTGAAAACAGGAGCTGACCAAACACTGTCCACTCGAGGGCCACATACTCGCCTGTTGTCTTCTTCAACAGATGGAGTTTCCTAATTTGTGAAAGAACTGTAAATCTTGCAATTTTAGGACTTCTCGTCCATTAACCCAATGCGGGTTCGGAGCCAGTGCCTAACTGCGGACCAATTCTTTTCATTTCGACAGCAAAATATCGTAGGAGTTGCACCAACCCTTTGACGTTCCAGAACCAAAAACTGTTTACATCAGCTGCCTGTGGCTGGATTATCCTGACCAGCACATGACCAATATAAACGTTGTGACATTTTTTACAAAAAACATTTTATTTTAAAGTAAAGCAGCTAGCAGCACTCGTAAAATTATGGTGTCATCCGCTGTCTTTGTTTTATTTTTTAAATATATATTTTTTAGATGAGTCATAAGGAGACATGAAAATTCAAAAAAATTCTTAGTAGGTCCACAAGTTGGACCAACTGCCTAAGAAGCAGTTTTATGCTGTTGATTCCATGGTTAAGAAGCTTGACAGTTCACTTTCGACCTTGGAATAATGAATGGAAATCATTTAAAAATAGCAGGTTCCATAACAACTAAGCAAAAGTCATGTGTGGAAATGAGTGGAAATGTCAATATATAACTGTGATGTTCAGTTCTGGATCTTTTTCTCTCTTCACAGTATCTTCCATTTCTTTTTAATTTATCTTGTAGACTATGTGATAGTCATATTCGATATGACTACAGGTCATAAGTTAGTGGCCACTGTATTAAGGTCCAACTGTACAATATGATACAATCCAATACAACGGTTCAGTCATGGAGTCTCTTCTTATGATGGCTATACTGTGTTTATTTACTCCACAACAGAGATGTTAATTGATTATGTTTTAGCATTAAGTACAGCTTTTTTTACCGGACTGCATAATATTCAGAGATATTTCTAAATCTCTAATATCCCTCCCTCATTCGGGGACGAAAAAAGGGATGGTGAACCTTAATGACAAAAAATTGTTTTAGTTGTATGTGTCCTAGTTGTTAGGTGTTTTTTTTACCTATAGCTCAGTGCAATTTGGGGTTCATTGTGGTCAAAAATTACATCAAATTTGTTTGTTTCAAAACTAATATTCCGGTTACGTTGTGTAATTCACAGACGTCACTGTGATCCATACTACTACTGAAGACCAAGTGCCATTTATGTGTTTTTTTTATTTATTATTTAAATGTATTTTATATAATTTAGGACAATGGACCTTATCGGATACAATAGTACATCCAAGCTTTTTCAGAAAAACAACACTTTTTTCAGAATTACTGTGGCTCGAACCCTCCTTTTTTACCTTTTGTATCTTTGCAGCTTGTTGTCAGGCCCGGTTCTAGACAGTTAGATTAGGGTGGGCCTGTAGAAATTTTAGGTGGGCACACTGGGCAGAGAGACCGAAGATGCGAGCGCGCGCAGATCTCTGCGTCTGCTTTTTGGCACATTTACTGTGAATTGTGTAGAACACAATATGCAAATAAACTTTGAGTGTTGCTGTGTGGGAGATTTGATTCTTGCATGTTTTTTTTCCAAAATGTTTATGAATAACATATAATATACATTATATACAACACAATGTAGGGGAGAACGGGGTAATCTGAGCCACTTTTTACATTTGCTCCCCTCTAAGCGAGCTAAAATGATTTATCACTCGAATTTACACATTTCCCATTAATTCATGATGTTTCCTAGAAATGGGCATTAGCAGAATTTTTTCAAGACGAAGGGCAGTGAAAATATGATTGTTTTAAAAAAAGTTGTCATGTGGCTCACTTTGTGGGGTAAACTGATCCACTTACTTTTTCCACTCTGGAACTACCATAACAACACATATTGTAACAGTTAGAATCCTGAAAGCTAGCCACACATTCCAGAACTAATGTCGGACTAGTTAAACCTGCAGTGTGTAGAATTTTGGGTTTTATTTCCTAGCAGATTTTGTAGAAAGTAATTATAATATCCATAAGTACATTTAATTTAGTGCATAATAGCTGAAAAAAATGTTTTGAATTATTATTTTTTCCCTTAGAAAGGGTCTCATATATGTCCATATTTCTGCATATTTTGGACCAAGGCCTAGTGCCGCCATCTTGAAAGTGTCATAGTTGGAATGCCATCAGATGCATTGTTTAAAATTTAGAATTGTTCTTGTCCTTGAAGGCCACTGTAGCTTCTGTTATTATTCAAAAGGGTTGGGGTTACCCAGGGAGCGTTGCATTCTAGAACTTTGTTGAACTTTCTTGATGATGTCATATTACACACTGCACCTTTAAAGTATGATGGGGTTTGGTCAATTAAGCAAAGCACATTTTCTAAACACTTGAAAGTAACTCTGAACAAAATCGAATACAACATATTATAATTCAAAAGGTTTTAGTAAGATTCAAATTAGATATAGAACCAGTTAGATTAGAACACAGTCTGGGGGTCAGAACACAGGACCCTTAGAGCCAGCTTGTGTCTGGGGGTCAAAGCATAGGAAAATCAGAACCAGCGAGAACAGCCTGGGACTCAGAACACAGGAGAAGACCCAACTGGATTATAACATCAGCCTGTCATACAACTAGGCCAACTCTACATTCCAGCCCTGAATGTTACAGGGAAAGATGAGAAGGTGCTCTTTCCGTGTGGTTGCCCCAGGTCGTCTTCCTGGTGTATTTCCTTGGCATGATGGCTTTTCTACAATGTGTATGACATTAAAATAAAACATATGTCACGTAATATTACATTAAAATATGTTTAAGACTAAACTTAACTTGTGCCTCATGGTGCTGGAATGTGAGACAGTGGCTTTTTTTTCGATCATACTTTGTGTGCTACCAAATTTATTTTTGTGCTACTGAATTTTTTTGCTTGCTAGCACCAGTGCTACCACCTAAAAAAATAAGCGTACAGCCCTGGCTAATGGGGAATTTTTTGAACTTATAGATATCATTATGAAACTTTGCCAGTTGATTACTGACATTAAAACAAAAACTTTTTATATTACAGTATTTTCCAAAATGTTTAAATAAATATGAAACATCATCAATATCTTACTAATGATGTGTAAATTTGCATATCTGCAAAACCCCAAAATCTAGATGTTGGAAGAAAACAAAGACAATTTGTTTTTAAATTTTGAAAACAAAACAAGTGTCCAACTGCCTGAAGCCTTTCCTAATCACAGTTCAAATTTGATCAATAACCCATAGAAAATATTTTTTTTACATAGTTACATTTCATGTGCTATGGACCAAAAGTGTCATTTTGGAGTCTCCAGCTGGTATTTTAGGAAACGGCTAAACGTTCCCTTGGAAAAAACTGTGTAAAAAATTCACTTTCTATGGGTTATTGATAAAATTTTAACTGTGATTAGGAAAAGCTTCAGGCAGTTGGACACTTGTTTTTGTTTTCAAAATTTAAAAACAAATTGACTCTGCTTTTGTCCAACAACTAGATTTTGGGGCTTTGGATATTTGCAAATTTACACATCATTAGTAAGATATTGATGATTTTTCATATTTATTCAAACTTTTTGGAAAATACTGTAATACAAAAAGTTGTTGTTTTAATGCCAGTAATCAACTTGCAAAGTTTCATAATGATATCTATAAGTTTAATAAATTCCCTATTAGCCCACCCCCATTCGCTTAAACAGTGGTTCTGATATGCTCTATCGGCCCGTTGTAGCTTTCCAGCAGCTAGTTGACCAGGTTGTCCACCCAGGTTGGGATCCTGGAAGGTCCTGGATATCATTTCTGGTGAACAACCTTTTACAACGCTCCATGTCTGTTTTTTTTTTAAAAAGGGGTTCTTTTGCCCCCTAGGTACACAGTATTAACTGTAGGCAGCCTGAGCTGATTGAAGAGAAAGCTTTGGGACTGGGCAATCTGGATGGTGGTAGTCCAGAGCTATGGTGAGTATTGTCAAAATGGGACACTGTCAAAATGGGACAGTTAAACTTTGCAATGAAATAAATATTCAAGGAATACACAAAACACCCTATTAGTAATGCTATGTATAGCTTAGAGTGTCTGTTGATGAATTAAAAAAGGTCACTTTGGTATGACATCATATGGGGAGCGTGGCTCTGACAACACAGTGACAGTTGGTCCAAGAATCACAATGGTAAGACACTGACAATAGATAAGACATGAAGACTAAACGTGTTAAGCTTTTATAAAACTAAAAACAAATACTTAATATATAATTCTTTTATATGTTGTAATGGTGTATAATTGTGCATGAAATTAACAATGAATTCATTTCTAAAACCTTACACAATTTTGTAAAATGCTTGTTTTGATACTGTCCCAAATTGCCAGTTGCCTACTGTCAAAATGGGACAGTATATTATGGTCAAAATGGGACACCGCTTTTGTCATTTTAAGAGAGGAAAACTGTTATTGGTGATCATAAAACAGTTTCTATATTTAAATAAATTATTGTTCTTAACTGGATCAAATATAGGAAGAAAGCTGTGTGAAGAAAACAATCCAAGTAAAGCCTCAAAGTGGAAGACATTGGAAGCTCAGAGGGCACATAAGTTTGCAGAGTCTGCAGAAAGAGTTACGGTGACAAAGCAGACCCCAGAAATATAGAAGAATGGATAATGTGTGTTGAATGCAAGCAGTGGTTCCATGAGTCCTGTGGGGAGGACTTTGGCGTAATTCAAGATGGAGAGATTTTTACTCCATGATTTGGTAGTCCTCTTATGGGACTCCATCCAAACTCTTTATGGCTATGCTATTATTTATTGGTGATCCTCCCTTTTTATTGTCTTAAATTAAAAATATAGATTGAAAAAAAGACCTAAGGGTAAGAGTAGAATGTTTTATGCCTAGAAATGCCAATTTTGGTGTCATGTTTTCATACATTGTTTTTAAGACAAATAACATAACAGTTTAATACCATAAAATGAATTGTTTCTAAATTTAGCTTGATGGTTTCATATGTAGTTTTTAAAGACTTACATTTTGGTTTTGCATTAAAAAATAGGCAATGTTGTTCATGTTCACTACCTATGTAAAAATAACCCATTCATTGTTGAACATTCTTCAATGCTATGTCTTTTATATCCTAATATCAGGTGTCCCATTTTGACAATGAAGGTGTCCCATTTTGACAGTAGAGCCTGCTGAAAAGTGGTCTACGGACATTTCGTGTTTCAGATGGAACTGTTGATTCTGTGTTTTAATATTCTTATTTTTTTCCTTTGCATATCTTAGTAAAGGAGTTGGTGTTTATAGAATAGTATAATGTTTGGGGCTCAGACGAATGGAAAACTCTGTAAATTGCTCCGAAAGACAAATTTTCGAAAAGTGTCCCAATTTAACAATACTAACCCCTATATATACTATACACACTATATAGATATATAGTGTGTGTATATATATATATAAAATAAATGATTGTGATGTCAGTGTTTGATTTGCTAATTTTATTTGATGTCTCAAATGCTGAATTAAATAGGCCTATTTCCTATTAGTCAATGCATTGTGTGTGTATGTGTGCGCCCTATATGATTTGACGTTTAGTGTAACAAAATGATTTGCTAGGCAACGGCATTGTTTGGGGTCCGCGATCTGACAACTTTACGTGCAGTCATTCATAAACACCATGATAAACACTTACAATAGATAAGACATGAAGATAAATGCCGTACAACATTAGAGTTACTATGTGAAATGAGTGATGGCGAGTCTGATAGCGGGGACACAGAACTGATTGCTGTGTTCCACACACCGGCTCATCTGATGAGCCGGGCAGAGAGCGTCGGAGGGATCCTCTGCCTCAAAAATGTAAATGTGTAGAAAAAATTAATTAATAATCAATTAGAGCTTACCTAAAAATAAGTGTAAAAGGTAAATTTACCTTTTAAAAAGGGTAACTACTCTTTTTTTGTGTACCTTATTGTAAAGTGTTACCCTGTTTATTATTATATAGGCCTAGGATTTTAGCTCATTTGGACGATATTTTGACCGTCTGTTTTCATTGGCAATATTATATCTACTTTCAGTTCCATTGCGAGTCGCCACGTTTTGAGAGGTCAGCTACGGCGGGCGAGTAGAATTTTTAGCATTCGAGAATGTATGTCATCACCTCCTATCGCCGCAGTCAGAGCGGGTAAGAGCCATATTCCGTCCGTTTACAACGGCGGAACTGAGTTCTTGAAATTGTGAGTAGCCTACACCAACTGCAGAAGTAGCCACTGAGTTGCAAGGTGAGATTGGATGCCATTGGAATATTTTCCCGACACCGGAGCCCTCCCTTAAACGTTGCTGTTTAAAGCCCCGTGTCAGTGACTGCTCTTGAGAAACAAGCTCAAAGTCGCTTATAAAAAGCGGACCTGGCAACGCTGACCTCTGACCACTCTAAGCGGGTGGGTGGATGCAGGCTGTCCTGCCCACCCAATTAAGCAATGCATTGTGATGGTATAGTATTCATTAATTGGCTGAATTTTATTTGACATTTTCTTGGACAGCGAATGAACATTTCCGTCCAATAGTGGGTCTGGACTTCAAAAAAAAAAAAAAAAAAAAAACAGCGCACATTTGGGTGGGCACCTGGCTACCACCGGCCCAGCTTGTTGTTGAGGAAAGATGACAAGACGTGACTGTAAATGCCTGTGGATGAGACAAACGAAAGATATCAAGGGGCTTTCCTAAAGACGGACACAATGAGTGATTCAAAAGCACAGGAAATATCATAAGGAAAATACCTGCATGAGACCATCAAAAGCACAAAACAATGACACAACTGAGGGGGCTTATATGTCACTTAGTTTATGTTTTCAGTGAATGTGTGTGTGTGTATTGCGTTGCCTAAACAGGATTATGTTTCCACATGTGTAGTGTCCGTATAATGGCGCTTTTCCACCGCACATGTAGCTCGACTCGACTCAACTCGACTCGACTCAACTTGGTTTGGTAGCAGCACGGGTTGTTTTCCACCGCAAATAGTACCTGCTGAACGTGGGCGGGGTCGTCGTAAGGGGCTGAAAGCCTACTCCGGAGCAAAGTAGCAAAGCAGAAATTACGAGCAGTTGTTGCATTATTAACTGAACCAACCGCCAAAAACACGGATGAAAAATGTTTAAGAAATACCCCCCTTGTATCTGTTTGCTAAAAGAAGTAGAAGAATATTGCTACGGGCCATTAAAAGGGATGGTTGTTGTCCCGATGTGTGACTCTGCCACACAGTCAGCTGTAGGGATGCGTCACGTACATCCCTATGCACGTAAACACGGGAATGATAAAGTTGACTGTTTAGTGCTTGTTTCAGGATAGGTGTTTTCAAATGCAAGCCGTGTCTCAGCCTGAATATTTTATTGAGGTAATCAGTTCAGTCCGAGGCTTGTAATGTAATCGCTCGCTATCATGTCTGTCCCAGCAGGCTACTATTTAGCCTAGCTGCTAGCTGCCCTACATGTCTCCTCTCGTATGTAAGTAACTTCCCCAACAACCAACACTGGGTGAGCTTAGCGAATATATGGAAAATAAATTCGGATCTGTGATGCAAATCAAATGAAAGAGAGCCAGAGAAGGCTGCACGCGGCGTAAATACACTCAAAAGTCCCGGAGAGTTGGGGAGAATAAACAACAGAATGAAGGCGGTAGTCTCTGGCCACTGATTGGCCAGACAATAGTCTCTGGCCAATCAGTGGCCAGCCGTCTGCCGACGTCACCTTTTAGCATCGGCTCAGCTCGCTTGGACCCTAGAGCGAGGCGATACCAAAAAAGCAGCCGCTACGTGGTACCAGGTACCATGAAATTGCGGTGGAAAAGCCAAAAATGCGAGTCGAGTCGAGTTGAGTCGAGCTGATACCATGCGGTGGAAAAGCGCCATAAGTATACTTTACACTGTGTCTGTGACTGTGTAGGATTTTGCTATACTAGAGTTGTGTTTACTCCTCAAAGGAAGAGCGGCTTCCTTGAATTAGGGTTGGACGGTGAATTAAGTATTACAAGTTACGGTATATTCAGGGCCCAAAGTTTTGTTGACAAACATATGGTAGGCTTATGTTTAGTTCCAGGTTCCTCAAAAGGATTTTGTTTTGATTTACGAATGATTCAATTCTAAGAATAAGATTTTTTGTAGACTAAATGTGTTTATTTAACTGTAGGCTCTGCAAAAGTAGTCAAATTCCCCTCTGCTAAAACTGTATTGTGCACCTCAATAACATAGCACTAAAAACAGACCGGTCAAAGTAGCCTACCTTTTTTTAACACGTTTTAATCTGTGTGTGCAATTTAGCCAAATGGACATTTAACATGAATGTTGACATGGTTTGTCAAGTATTCCACTGTCAGATTCTTTCCAACTAACTTTTTATCATTACTTAAAGCGGCTTGCTTTTCTTTATGTATGAAGTACATTTTTCAAAAGCCTGTGTTAGTTGTGTTGTTTGTTTTGGTCTGGTGGTTTTAATAAGCCTCTGCTGCTGCTGTGTGTGGATCCTCATTGTTTAACTTTCTGTATGCTATATTGTTTTGGATGCTTTCTTTTCAGGTGATTGAAAAGGGTTTTCCTGTTGCTATCCGACGTTGTAATCCTTTCAGTGCAAACTTTTCATATAACTCTTCTTTACTGGCGAACTGTTGTAACGGGCCATTGATCTCACAGAGATGCAGGCTTTTATATTTATATACAGTCTATGGATGTTGGCCGCTTCAATAGGGGAACGTGCGCTGTGGGAAACACTGGTTACTTTGGTTTTATTTTACATTACTTCATGTAACGCCATTCACACAACGTTAAAAAAAATCAGGTTACCGGGGAGAGCTGACAAGGTAACTCAGTTGTGTTAATATCTATTTAATATGTTTTATGCTCCTTTTCTTAGTTAATTTGCTATCTTGACCTGTTTGGGACTCAGTGTTTAATTCCAACCCGCCACTTCTCAGCTGAGAAATTCCAACCTTTCTCAACTTCTGAAGAGCCACACTTGAGCTGTGACCTCATTTGGACGGTGAGCACCTGTGGAGTGCAAACAACTATCCCATTAGTGCTAAGAGGGGCTGCTCCTGCTCACCTAGAGGAGCTCTTATCCCCGCCACCACCTCCTGCACCACAACCAACCCTAGCCCCACCACCACCTGACTAGCTCTCCATCCTATATACAGCTTTAGTTTCTCCCAGCTCCCACATCTGAAGCCGGGAAGTATCTTGGAGGTGTGGCAGCTCTCTAAAGGGGAGGAGAGGGAGAGTCATGGGGATCAATGGTGTTCTCCTGGTTGACAAGGCTCAGACAAAAAGGCATTCTCTGGTTGAGACAGACGGGCCAGCCCACACACACCTGGAAGGCCAGGGAAATCACCAGAAAGCTTGCAGCGCTTCAAAGCCACTCTGCCACCTGGGTTCATCGCTGGGGAGGAGGAGGGGTGTGTGTGTGCATGTACGTGTGTATGTTAGGATGTAACAAGCACACCTTAAAGGAGTTTAAATGTTAAGTCTCATTGATTTAAGTCCTACTTATCTCAAAGTGATAGATACACACATATACCGACACAAGCAACTATACGTCCACCTGTACATGCCAAACAACCACTTAGTCACAAATGCACACATGTGTGTATATACTGTATATCCACCCATGCAAACGTAGATACAAATACACACGCGCACACAGCTCCATGGTGAGGCTGGGAACATGGGTGCAGGGCTGCTGTAGGAGCTGTTTGAAGCCAGCTGTCACAACCTGACAGCCTGTTGTTTTAGAGGCCTTTGGTATGGCCGAGGGGCCGAGGGGAGAAAAACAACACCAGGAATGTGTACAAGTCAGGACCCAACAGTAAATCCTTCGTCCGTTTCCTTTCTCCCAATGCAGACAGAGGGGAGCAGGGTCGTCCCAGGGAGAGAGCAGAGGGACGTGGGAGCGCCTCACGTCTCCCAGACAAGCCAATGAAGTGATACGCATCTCCTTCACATTCTCTACTTTTTCACACACCTTTCACTTTATTGTCTCCTCTATTGCCGTTTCTCTGTTTTGCCTTGTTATGAACCCCTTTGGCCTCTCTTTTCCCACTCCATCTCTCGCTTTCTGCACTATGCTTCACATATGTGCTTAATTGGAATAGTTTTATCAGGCTGTTTATCCTGTGGCTGTATTCATTGAGAGCAGACACAAACAACCGCTTAAAGGGAGAGAAAGAGAGAGAAAGGGTGGGGAATTCGGACTCACAAATGCATTCAACACGCACATATTCTCCGAGTAATGCAAACACACCCGAAAAACTGCACTAATCCAACTAACATAATACAAACAGGGACATAAAATCATGCAGTAACATCCAAGTGCCTCCGTGATAAGCACATGCTGGACGCCAACAGATGTGGATACATGAGCTGCCTTGTTCTCTTATGGGACAGCAGGCCCTGCTGCAACTGTATGCAAATAACTCAATTGAATGCAAAGTCGCAAAGACACACAAAAGTGTGCAGGCACAAGACTCTCCACACTGAAGAGGAGATAATTAAAGTACCACGTCTCATGGAAGCGTCCTGGGAATTGAATGTTATTTTTCATTGAAGACTTACCTCAAGTTCGACTTTCACCAAAAATGTGACTCATTCTTTGAGACATACATGTTTCGGAGAAAATTAATTAAGCATTCTTTTTCTTCTCCTGATTCTTGTCGTCATCTCTACAAACATCTTGTGTTGTACTGTTAGACAGTACTAATGTTGCATCACCATTTACATGCACAACAGTCAATATGTTCCTGTGTACATTTTAAGGTATACAAATAAAGACATTCGGAGAGCAAAAGTTCATTTTGTTTATAACAGAATAGGTGGACACAATTTTAGCCACAAAGATTTCACATGTGACGGGCAGAGTTTAAAGGCTCACTTCAACTTTTATCAAGTCAAACATGTATTAAAATACCACCCAGTATAAAGAATCTCCTTAAAAATAGATCAAATGTAAACACACAGCACACAAATTGGCTCTTACCCCTGCCAATAACTACTACTAACTCTGAAGTGACTTTTGCTTTGACTTCAGTTTAACAATAGCAGCAACTCAACTGATTTAAAAATATCTAAAATCATTGAAGAGGAAAAGAACGGCTGACAACTGGTGCACTTAAACTGTGCGACAGAAACTGTAATTACTCTCCACTCATAGGGCCTCATTTATCAACCGTGCGTACGCAATGCACATGGAATGCACATCAACAATAAACTGGACTGGTCAGACAACACAGAAGTCCTCTACCGAAAGAGTCAGAGCAGACTGTTCTTCCTCAGGAGGCTCAGGTCGCATGACGTGTGTGGCAGTCTACTAAAGACATTTTATTTGTCTATGGTAGCCAGCACGCTGTTCTTTGCTTGGGCGTGCTGGGGAGGAGGCATCAAGGCTGGGGAGTCCAACAGACTCAACAAGCTGGTGAGAAAGGCCAGCTCTGTTGTGGGACTTCACCTGGACAGTCTGGAGGTGGTGTTGGAGAGGAGGATGAGGGAACATTTCAAGTCCATCCTAGGTGACCCCTCCCATCCTCTCTATGTTGAGCTGTGGCAGATAGGGAGCACCTTCATACAAGTTTGTAAACAATATGGACTTGCAGTGCCGGCTGTTCCTGTAGCCTATGACTTTGTCAGACAATTGTTAGTAGATCATACTAATGCAGGGTTTGTTCAGACCGAGATAAACATACCAATCATTTAAAAATTTGCAGCTTATGGTGAGTAGGAGCGCAGATTCAATAGTGCGCACACGGGTCACTTTGGAGCGCTGCATGGGACTACGTATGGACCATTTTTTTTTCAGCTGGGGGGACTCTGCAGCACGAGGGCTGAATTCATTCATCGCTTCTAAAATGTTAGCCTAAGTATTAAATATGTAGGCTATTCAAGTAGTACACTGCTCTATATGATAAAAAGACACTGCACAACATTCAGCTTAACATTGTATTGATTTGACGCACTTTGGAGATTTAGTTTCTCTTTTAATGTGTCATTGATCGCTAAAGCAAGCGATTTATTTCCACCATTAACCGGCACGTTTTGGCTTGTTTTTCTGATCTGGGACCTCGGCAGTAATGGTCCAGGTCCAGGTCGGTGGAGCAGGACGGTGGGTGCTCTCACAGCTGGTGATCACCTGGCCCTATGGAGCTTTATATGGGCCGGCTTGTGCAGCTGACGGCTGACCATTCGTGCCAAGTGCATCTATCATACAGTAAAACGCAAAATATGTTACTTTTAGTTGTTAAAACCCTTTTAAATAGTGTTATCTGAAAGGGCCAATAGCCTACATTCTAATAATTCAAATCTCTGCAGACGTGTATTTATTTAATGGGGGAAAAAAACAAGACAGGAGTTAAAGGTTTAATATTAACAATTACCGGACAGTTGGTGCATCTGTTTCTCCTCTACCACTTATGCCTGCACCTCCAGTTGGTGTTGCATTTCAGAGCAGCAACTTGCTTTTTTTAGTGGCGATTTTTAAGTCGGACCACCTTTTCTTCACCTATGTAAAGAAATTGCGACATAATATTGTATGTGCTATTTTATATATTTATATCGTTTGTAAACACCAACGCTGTTGACCGCAGCAGTTATTTGCTTCCTAACTTCTGCCTTCTGACGTTCTTTGATGCCGCTTGTAATGCTCCGAAATTAAACTTTTTTATTTTTTCTACTTTCGCTGTTATGCTGTCAATTTCTACTTCAGAGAAGTTCCTCTTCTTTGCCGTAATGTGCATATCCATGTCGTACAACCTATGGGTAGAGGCCTCTAGACTGAGAAAATATAGGGACGTGTTATTCAAATTAGGATTTTTTTCAGCCGCCGCATTTATCAATGCTGATCTGGCGTAGACTGAGAATGGCAAGATATGACAGTTTTATGAATCCCACGTGACACCTGGCATAGGATGATGTTTGCACCAGGATCTGTGCCAGTTTCCACGCAAGTTTGATAAATGAGGCCCACAGTAAGCATGTTGTTCACAATATCAAAAAAAGAAAATAGTTTGACTATGTGTCCCTTAAAATACAATACTAAGATGAAAAACTAAGATATACTATTAAAAAAGAAGGTACAAAATATGAGAAACAGAATGCAGAATGTTAAAATAAAACCAATTACCCGGTTTGTCAGTGGCTACCTTGCCACAGTCCCACAGCACTCTCCCACTTCTGGATGCTCTCAAATATACATACTTGCAATTAGTTACATGTTTAACAACAAGTACACTTTATTGAATGTGCCCCTTAAAACCCGACAGCTTCAGGGAGTTGTTAAGGTTGCAACAAAAATGTAAACATAACTAACGTGTGTGTCTATTACGAGGCAATCGCCATAAACCAGGAACCAGAACAAGGGCAAAACCAAGCTGCCGTCTCCCAAACACTACATTTATATCATGACATTTCTTTACTATGTTAAGCTTGTGAAAAATGTTAGAATCTCTCATACAGTTTTACCAGACAACTAAGGGCTATCCGTGTGTATGCCCACGTTTGAATACTATCTGACTGGGGGTTCATCAGCTCAACGGTAACACCTGCTCTACTTACCGTATTTTCTGCACTATAAGCCGCACTGGACTATAAGCCGCAGGTGTTTTAATGTTTAATTACCATATGTAAGAGTTCGTGCACAGAGGGGATGTCGGGAAAGAGATGGCTGCTTGAGGAAGCTCCCATTTATTAACATTTCAACAAACAAGTTGCATATTTGCATAACGTATTCAAGTGTTACCATTTAGTGCAATAGTAGCTACAAGGGATGGGCAGTAGTGTTTTGACTACTCGCGTGATCGCTTGCATTTCTCGAGGATCAATCGATTCCTCGTTAAACTTTTTTCTATTTTTAGAACGCAACGCATCTGTCTGCAGAACAACGGTTCGCCGCAATAAAGAGCTCAATGCTTATTGTCAAACAGTCACAGTTGCCATATGATATAATGGATTTTTTTCAAGTTTAAAACACATTTTCCTCACTGAAAGTAATTAAATAGACGAGCCACAATTTAAACCGATCGAGTAGGTCTGCGATGGGTAGAAAAAAAGAGAATAAAAGCTAGTAGTAGTTGTAACAAAAAAAAATAGCCTAAGTCACCATTTAAAATAAGAAGGACAGCAAATAATATAAAATGATTGTCCTACAATTTAAATACATATAAATAACTCACCAAAGCAGTAGACTTCAGCGGTGGTGTCGTCCCCCGAACCCTCTAGGGGGGTTTGGGGGCATGCCCCAACGGCCAAAAGTGTTTTGTACCCTTTAAATTTGAATGCATGAATCTGGTGCACTTTGAGAGGAGAATAGGCACTTAAATCCCATTCAAGGAGTCTTGTGTATTACTATAGATAGGATAATTGATGCTGACTCTTAAGCAGGTTTAACCCTATTAACCCTAGCCCCTAAGCTATTTTTGAGATGTTTTGGTTCGCCTGGATTTATTCTCTAATTAAGATTGCATTCACCACCCCTTTAACGCACAGCAGTCAAGCTATGAACATCATTTATTTGGGCCACAACCTGGACTATAAGAATATGTGTGCTGCAGTGATGTGGTTTGAATGTAGGAAATATCAATTAGACCAAAGGTGTCAAACTCATTTTCACAAAGGGCCACTCTACAATATGATAATAAGGGCCAGACATGTAGTTTACCGACATGCCTTCTTTTTAATCCAAAAAGGAAAAAACAACATACCTATGAATATATTGTAAAACAACCTGCGCACAGGGCATATATGCTAGGTTTTGTTTCAACATCTGGGGGTACAAATTATAGGTGGGGGTATGGGGGCACCCCCCAAAACATTTTTAACTTAACACCTAATTTCCTGCATTCTGGTGGATAAAAATCCACCGATCTGTTTCTTTTCTAGAATCAATTTAGTGGAAATGTATTTTGTTTCTGTGAAGGAGAGACAACATTCAGGTTCATTGAGAAAGAGCTATTATGGAATATAATTTTTTTTAGGAATCATGACCCAGCACCGGTGGAAACTATCTATGGCAGTGTACATTGGTAATGAAATGCAAAGCCACCACTGGAAACAAAAGGGAGCAGCTAGCTAACGTTAGCTACATAACACATAACCAGATAATATTAGCATTCATTCTTAGACACTTGACACAATCAAACATCATTATAAGCATGCTATTTAGCCACATAGATTGGCCTATTTAAAGCCATTTAGAAAACTGACATCTTTTTCATTGATGCAAGTTCATCAATTCATGGCTTAAAATGGTGAGCTGTAGAACTTTCAGCAGACATTCCTAGCGGTAAGCTGCGCGAGTGTCCATCCGGTGGGAGCGTGGGCGACGTAAGGATATGACACAGGCTTTTTTTTTCTTTTTTTTAACCTAAATTGATATGCAAATGATTTTTATAGCAGCGGCGGGAAAAATATAGCAGCGGCAGCGCACCGCTGCTGTGTGAACCTGGGGGAAACACTGGACTTAGTAGTTGTATATCCAACCGCGTAATGCTCACTCTGTGTCCGTGAATAATTACCACGACTAATTCCTCATTACCGGAATGTTACACCGGTCGGTTTTTGAATCTTATCCCCATATTCCCTATTGAAGGCTTCTTAACTGTTGTTGGCTCGTTGCGAATGTGCCTGAAGTAAGCCTTGCTTCTTCTTTACTTTTCTTTCCAAGCGAAGAGCACCTTGCATGCTCACCTGGAGTCTACTCATTACTAACTGAGAGTAACAGGTGTCATTTCCCCTTTTTATAAACGTAACTTTATCATCTGCTTTGAAATAATTGGACAGTTATATTCCTGAAAATGTTTTGGAGAAAGGAGAGACCGTGTTCAGCTCCGCGGTGCCGTGGAGAACAAAGGCTGCGCTGCGGTGGCACGGAGGTGGCAGTTATTTGCAGTTGCTGTTTGACACAACGCTCAGTTTTTTGCACTTGCATCAAAACATTTCATTTTGTTAAACTTTATTTTATCCGTTTTGTGCCGTTTTGTACACATAGCCTATATAACATTTTAAAATAGGGGCGGCCCGCTGATGATGTCATCAGGGTTTGGGTCTTTTCTTCAGAAAGACTGGGTTACAAATTAGGGGTGTGGGGTTGAAAGGAGAGGGCATATACATTGGGGTCATGCAATAAATGAACAAGTTTGTACAACAACATGGGGAGGCCGAAGTGTTAATACGTTCAAAACAACCACATTGGAATGGAAAGCTGAAAGAAATTATCTTTTGAATATGGGGGATAACTGCACAATCTTTTCGGGAAAGCGAAATGAGAAACATTCAAAAGAAGTTAACTTTCTCACATCCACACACACGGTGAATCACTGTGTTAAGTGGGTGTGAATGTATGTATTGAATTGTAATTGAAAATAATGGAAATTGTTCGATGCACCCTATTTGATGCTAACACAAACACTTCAGTTAAAAAAAAATACTGGTGCCTTTAGGTGATAGGTCTAATAAAAGAAACAATTCCAAGATGCATAATGGAAAACGTAAGACAGCAGGGTTTTTGAAACTTGATTTGATTTTGGTCCATTTTACTCTCATGTGTCTCTTGGGAGCTTCCACACTTAATGAAAGTGCTTACCAAATAGCTGGAATGCCCCTTGATTATCCTACCTTTGCTGAAAATATGTAACACACTTCTCATTCAGCACAGGCTGCATAAAGCAGAGAAAAATCCTGCATTATGTGATAACGTTTCAGTGTTTGGTTAAGTGTGATTATCTAGTGGTTACAATGCTTTGGGAAACAGGCCCTTGGTTATTGTTTGCATGAGACAATATGATGTCATCCTGGATGTGAGTAATATTGTGGTGGAATCTTATCTTTGCTTTCTGTCTGATTGTAATGTTTGTTATGTAATATACATGTATGTATGTATTAGTTTTACTAGCATTAAAACATAATTACGGTATTTAGGTAATGACCAGGTTGTTATAAAAAACAATCCATTCACTACGTAACACTATTAATTCTTTTTCTTGTGTTATCTAGGAGGAGGTGTCTTTTCATACAAACCCACATACGCATAGACACCAAAGGGGTACACGAAAGCCATGACCCTGGTGGTCCAGTCTGCTATTCATCATCGTCCTGAACACTCCTCAAACTCCTCTCTGTGCTTTGAACTCAATACGGTTCAGTGAACAAGCTACTGCCTCCCTATTGGGATACATAGAAAAACCCAAAAATCACCACAAAACTCTATGGTGAAACTTTATGGGCTCTCAAAGGAAAGCCCAACAGATGTTCAGAAAAGCTATAACGCTGTTGTCCTGGCACAACCTCCTTTCTTTGTAATGTGTCTCAAGGAATGGCTATCATCAAATTATTTGTTACTCAAACAGCCTTGGGTTTGACTTGCACATTTTTTTGTTATTTTGATTTGATTGACATTCATTAAAAAAGAGCAAATAAGATTCTGGTTTAGCCTCATGACGTGGCAGATCTCACTTTGTAGCGTGTCCTCTCCAAGTCCAAGTTCTCCAAACATAATGGCCATGAGAAAGATGGGAATGGAGGCGAGGTGGAAGGTCTAACATGTTATATTACCGTTTAATACAGTGATGCATCCGGGTAATGTACATATGCTGTGTGGAGCATGTGTGTGTGTGTGTGTGGTCGGTGAACATTTGTTTCCTCCCTACACTACTTGTTAATGCAGTGTAAGTCAGTGTTCTGACAATCAAGCACCTGTCCCAACATTACTCCCTTTACTCCTCCAGCACTGCCACGACAGAATGAGACACGGGAGAAAAACAAAGGGAGAGTGAGAACAGAAACTGAGAAAGAGAAAGAGAAGAAGTGAATACAGCAGTCAGTTTTCTTATAAAATCCCTTAAAGGGTAACTAAATCCCCCAAAAATGTTAAGCTTACAACCAATTTATATAGGAATTCAGTATTGTTGTTGATTGTCCAAGGTCCATTTCTCCACATTTTAGTATAAAATGTTTTAATTCAACATATTTTGATATAAATCTGCACAGTGACTGCCCTCTATATGTTGAAACCTGGCTACTGCACAGGAATTTTTCTATTGGCTGATCTAGCTCCTGCTTAGGTATTTGGTTTACGCGTAGGTCACCAATGGACAGGCATACGTTACCTCCCTGCCAAGCAGAGCCGGCCCAAGCCTTCATGGGGCCCTAAGCGGAATATGATCAGGGGGCCCCTCTCCAATCGTAGCGATGCCCAAATTATTGCCCATTGTTAAATGTTATCTCAACACCCAGTGTTTTCTGCTAGTGCATCCAATGTCCAGATGGGTGCAAATATATGACAGCTGAGATACCGACCCTCCTAGGGGGATCCGGTGGTATGCCACCCCGGGAGATTTTTTTTAAAGTTTTTAAAGTGAAATGCATGAATCTGGTGCACTTTGAGAGGGAAATTAAGAGGCTAAATCTGAGAAATGTTATGTGAAAAAATAATTTCGAGAAACTGGGTCGGATTAATTAGAAGTTATTGAAGAAAGGCACATGGATTTTCCATAAAAATATTAATTTAAAATAAAATATTATGGAGGGTCCTCTGGGATGGGCTTGGTGCTCTTTTTCTTTTACGGGACATATT
The DNA here is from genome assembly GCA_026929865.2 of Hyperoplus lanceolatus. Lineage (NCBI taxonomy): Eukaryota > Metazoa > Chordata > Actinopteri > Uranoscopiformes > Ammodytidae > Hyperoplus > Hyperoplus lanceolatus. Next base: position 20,969,461 of record CM049408.1, on the reverse strand, counting down.
TCTCTGTAATATAATGAATGGATTTAAATGCAGTGAGAGGAACGAAGCAGAAAAACTCTGTTGTCCAGCTTTCTTTTTTTCAGAAGAGGCTGAAATAGGCTAGACCAGGGGTTCTCAACCTTCTCCAAGCTGGGCCTCCCCCAAAGCTGGGTCATTGCAGTTGGGCCCTCCCCCTGACAACACCCCCCCCCCACACACACACCCTACACAGAAAGATAGATAGATAGATAGATAGATAGATAGATAGATAGATAGATAGATAGATAGATAGATAGATAGATAGATAGATAGATAGATAATCTATTATTGTTATTATCACAAGGGCTAGGCCAGTGGCGCACCTTTCAGTTGAACATTGGGTTTAGGGTTGGGGTACAGAAATTTCTTATATTTTAACGTTAAATGCATCATTCTGGTGCACTTTAAAAGCTAATTATGAGATTGTATCAATGAGACACTGAGGAAATGTTTTTTTTTTAAAAATCTCCTTAGAAGAGAAGAAAATAGTAGCCTAAATAGAAACATTTAGAATAGATACAAATGTGTGATTAATTGCGACTTAAAGCGGCTACGAGTAACATTTAAATATCTTTTAAACAGCCTTATGTTTCCTCTGATAATCATAAATTACCTTTAACAGCAAACGAGACCATCAGTGCAAAGAAAGACGTTTTTAAATAGTTTTTATTACTGCTTTTGGTCTGGTCGCACACCCAGTCCGATTTTCGGTTCGCTCGTGCAAGCTCTATGGTCACATATCCGTATTGGTCGCAGATTTCAGTGTGGCGCTGCAACGTAAATTGAGAAGCCTATCCCTCCAGGTGAGGGAAGGGGAGCGGGAGCTTTGTTTGATACAGTTATTTGTCGTCATAATGACTGATAATCAAAGAAAAAAAAGAGAATGCAATGAAGAAAAGCTAAAAGGGAGAGTGATATAGGCTACGGGGGACGAGGGCGTTGCCAAGCAACGTGTATACAATTTCACGAGAGCGAAACTAGACTGCAGTGTTTACTCCTAAATGAATGAGCGGTTGGTACTAACACAAAGTATTATTTACAACAACATAAACACATTACCTCATCGTGATCCATATTAACTGCCGTCTATCGTTCATTCGCTTTCTGTGAGGAGTCGGACACGTAATCTTTCAGCTCCGTGAGAGAGAGTAGTTAGGTGACACTGCTCAACTCATTGCAATCAGGTGTGTGTGGCAGTGACTGGCATTAGTTGATGCAGTGTCAAAACCACTCTCACGGAGCCGAAAAGAGTCCTCACACTCCTCAACACACGGACATGCACTATATTGCTCCCTTCTCAGGTCACACTCACGCGCCTGGCACGCGCTTTGAGACAGCGGGCGTCGTAAAAATACTACCGCTTTTGTCCAAAGGGGACGCCAACGTGCCATGTTACTCGTAGTGACTTTAACTATGACTATTAACTATTCAACCCCTGGAATAGTAATCATCTGCATTTTGGACAGAAGCTTGAAGGTAGGCGATTTTAATGTGAGATCTGAGCCTGCTTTGCCTTGCAAAGATCCTCAATTCTTGGCGCAATGTTTGATAAACATAGCCTCAAATCATCCACGATTTGTGTACGATTGCGGTATTTTGTTTTGAGTGCCGTCATTTTTGAGAGTCCTGCCTCACACAGATAGGCTATGTCGATGCGAAATGGAGGAGAATCTTCAAGGCTATGTCACCAAGTTGAGTGTATTCCTGCATCATGCTGGCCAGAATGACGAGAGAGGGCAGGAGGTAAAAAGTTCCTTCAGCCTACTGTCACTCTTCAGCTGCGGGAGGTTACTGAGAGACTAACCGCCTGTAAGTGCTCTTGGTCGTTGAGCACAGTAAAGTGATACGTGCTTTCAAGTCAGAGTCTCAAAACACCACAGAAGTTTACAATAACACCAGTCTGTAGATTTGTTGCTAGTTGCTTTTGACAAAAAAAAATCGCCCGGAGGATTTGGAAAGTGGCCAGATTTAGCTCAAAATGCTACCTGCGATTAATGTGCTGTGCAGCCTGAACGCTGAGTTGTGTGTGTCTCCTCACTGCTCTGACTGCAGGCTGAGACTGCTGCGGGAGGCTACTGAGAGAGTAACCGCCCGTGACTGCTCGTGAACGGGCAGCGGCTCACGGCAGCAGCCGCTGACATTTTTTTTTTTTTTTTAAAGTTTTTTTCCCCCCCTCATGTCAGTCAAAATGCTGTGCTTATTAAGTGTGTCATCATATTCAGGAGCTATTTAGCATTCGCCATGTATGGCACTGTGGGATGAAACTGGGGGGTGTAGTAGGATGACACGGGGCGGAGATCGCCCGCGCACAATTCACCGCAGGTGGGTAATTATAAAGGGAAGATTGCGTGCAACCGTGCGCCGCACAGTTTTATAAATCTCAACTTTTTTTTGCGCGGCACATTCTTGGCTTTGTGCGAACGCAATGTTTTGGTAAGGTTTCTACACACACTTTTATAAATGAAGCCCCTGGTCTTCCTGTTTTTCTGTCTTCACTTCACTGCTGGCAATCGGACCTGAGTCTGCTTGCAGTGTGAAATTCGGCAATCACCAATTTTTGATAGGTCGACCCGCAATTTTGGTGGAAAAGAGGGATTAGTGTTCCTTTATTGACATGATTGTTTGATTAATGATTTTAGAGTTTCAGTGACATGTGTTATGCAAAAAGTAGTTCAGCCATGAGAGAATCAATTCAATTCAATTAAATTTAAGTGACTACTCCTTTGTCCAAAATGTTGCACTCATAAAAGCTGGGTAAGAGTGCTAAAAAGCAAAAATAAGGGATTCAACATCAAACTCATATCATGTAAAACCTTTTGTGATGAATATTTGTGATAAAATGTAATTTCCAGAATTCCATCAGAATGCCAATGACCTGTCCACAAACTGACCTACATACAATTTCTATTTATTTACAAAGAGTTGGTAGCCAACTATTTCACAGCCACATTCTTAACCATGATGTCAATCCCTCTGCAGGGACATCGATAATAAACATGTACCATTAGGACACTGCATACTCTCTTGACAGCTCCTCTTGGTTGTTTTATGCGCAGGCTGTACATAAATGCTAACACGGGGGTCTCCAAGTTTCCAGTCCCATATCATAGTCTGACCCTAAATCTGAACCCCCTTCCCAGACTGCTGCACCGGGCTCCTGCCCTCTGGGAGGACTGCTGGCTGTGGGGGCTACTCCCTGGCCTAAGTCCCCCCCCCCACACACACACACACATGCACCCCTTCCACAGGCCTCTGTTGCCTTGTGCAGCCTCAGTCCTCAGGGAGCCATGTTAAGCAACCCCCCACCCCCTCTGTCCGTGGCTCTCTCACCACCAGGAAACAGGGGCCTTCTCCTGCACCTCTCGGCTGCAACGTTTGACAGCTAATATTTTTCTGCCGAATCTGCGTCTGTAATCCGCACTTCCATGTAGGGATCCCGTTACGACCTGTCTTGGGAAGGCCAGCTGTTCAAACAGGGTGATTAATTAAAGGAATTCTGTTTGTAAAACTATCCCGACCTTTCTCTTCTCACTCGCAATATCATACTCTCCCTTCCTCCATCCTCTCTCTCTCTTTCTCTCTCTCTTCATCATCACTCATCCTCACTCTCTCTCTCTCTAGCTGGCTCTCTTCCCTCGGACTCCTGGTCCAGCTGTGGCTAAGCTTGGCGAGTGGTTAGTCCTTACGTAGACCACAGAGCGCAGATTTGCGGTCTCATTGCATTAAAACTGATTCTCCCTGACGTACTGAACATTAGCAAGACAAATATCTTGAATAAAGCGGGTTGAGCTAGGTTGTGTGTGTATGAGTGAGGGGTTAATATGTATCTCTGTATATGATATTGTTAGTGAGGGGGTGCTAGAGCTCCAGGGTAGCAGGAGAGGGGGTTTGCAGGGAGGCTGTTTTTTTTATTGCTCCGTGCCTTGTAGCAGGTGAGGTCTCTTGTTGCCAATTTTTTTCTGAGCTGGAGACTCACTCTTTCCTCCCCTCCTCTTCATCTCTCAATCGTGTTGGTTTCCGTGAGTAGTGCAGGTGCTTGCGATTCATCATTGCAGAGACAGATGCCTTAACTCCCATCAGGCTGCAGTGCATGGTGACCTCTCTCGTTCACACCGTTCTGCAACGTTGGGGCAAAGGGTCATGTGGGTTACAAGCAAAACCAAGGCAGACTTCTTAGACATAAACTATTTTTTCGTATTTGCACACACACTTTCTTGCACAGCTGTCTCATCACATAGTCCCCAAGCACAGGAACCACTGGCTCAAGTGCTTAGGGAAACTACAGAGGCTGGAGTGCTCGCAGGACATGTACCAATGCGGTGAAAACACAGCACAGACTCAGGCCAAGATGTAAACAGCTTGGGCCGCACCTTGTACACCCGAGACATGTATGCACCCAGTGCTCTCAGCTGTAGTCTCTCCACAAATGTGCACAGATGTTTCATCACAAGACACAAAAGAGGCCATTAAACAAATTGGACCAAAACCCATAGCACACACGACCTTACACATGCCTCGCTATCGTTTCTCTCCCTTAAAAGCCAATTGGGACTTTGTGAAACTATTTCTATTAGGAGTCTGGGTTTTGTCTGTCTAACAACATCTGTTGTGAAAAAGGAGTTGGTGAAAGCATTAAAGCAAGGCCCCGGATAAGGGGCCTTGCTACCAGGGTTACTGAGCGATTCTGCTTATGAGCGGCGACTGCGCCACATGCTCACCTCAGGTCTCACACACAACTAACACACCCTTTGTGAGGGTGGAGATCCTGCACCTGACCTCCTTCACACCATGTCCCAGACTCAGCAAGGGAGGTTTTGCCAAGAGCCTGCTTAAAATTCCTTGTATCTGGCCTGGAGTTTACAGAAAGGATGCCCAAACTCTTTTTCAAATGAGGATCAATCATGGGAAGTAGGAATTCAAAAGAGAACTGGCGTAGTCATAGGCTTAGGGATTTTGCAGATTTATAAAACTTGATAACTCACTTGATCTTTCTATTGTTGTCAGTGATATCCCCTGTTATTTTCTTCATCTGAGCTAAACTCGCATAGAGAGGAATATGGAGCCCAGTGCTAAGCTGACAGAGTTGAATACTTAGAGGTGAAACTTTAAAAGCTGAATTACATCTCTGCTTTGTCCTAAAGCAGCCCGGGCTCTTCCACAACTCTGGATTCCAAACCTCTGAGATTCCAGGGAGGTATTAGGTGACTCTAACCGGAAATCCCCTCTCTGTGACCGCTGGCGTTTGTTTTCCTTAGCTGAGCTCCGAGATGGGTGGCATTGCGGGCCTGGGCCTCACTCATTCTGTCTCTCCCACTTCCAGATGCCCAGGAGGGAATCGTTAGAGCTCCCTTCATGCCCGGCTGGCATCGTGTGGATCAGGTCCAGCTTCTAACATGCTGGGCTGCCTGGTTACAGTTTACATTCCTCCCTCGCTCCCTCCCTTCTTCCATCCCTCCCTCTCCCTTTTCCATCTGGCCCTGCGGCCAAGGCTGTACCACCAAAAGGAGGCTCACCATTCTCTGTGGCTGAGAGGCTGAAAGACCTTTCTGCATAATTACAAACAGACACGTATTCACGGTTTTGGCAAATTGGTGATCTCACACCTTTGCTCTGCTGGCTGCCTGTCTGTTCCTCAGGAGTGAGCCAAGGGGCAGGCACCGACAAGAGGCATATATGAGTGAGAGTTTGTGCTGTGTTCCTGGCCGGATGGGGTAGTTGGAGGGGACAGAATCCTGTTTCAGTCAAGACAAAGCAACAACCCTTTGTATAGGTAACAGTGACTTGTTTTTCAATTTTTTTTGTCTGCTTTGACATAAAAAGATACACAGTATGTAAAAGGAAGGAAATGGGCCAGTATGGAGGAAACATGAGTATACCTTTTTTTTAAGTGCAACAAATGTGAGTAAAAGAGGACATGAGAAGAAAAGGAAAAATAAAAATGAGAGGAAAGGAGTTGGTTGAGGAAAAAAGAGGGAAAAAACATCTTGAGCTGGAAGCGTTCCTTTATCCTGGCCAATCTCGGCTGCACCTGTGATGACAACCCCTTGTGTGCAGTGCAGTGATTGTGTAACCTGGAATGAAAGGAGGGGGAGGCGTTGAATGGTGTAAGGGGCTACAGAGGGGAAGAAAATGACATAAAGCGTTCCCCTAACTTGTAAATCCATGACAAGACCCAGACAGTCACCCTGAAAAACCCACCCAGTGTCCCCCTGTAGGGCATAGATAGGAGAAAGAAGAGAGAGCGCCGGGCACATATCCAACGCACTCCCTTCCTTCTTCTGCTTCCCAAATTGCCCCTTTCCAGCCCCTTTCTTACCCTGCAACACACACACACACACACACACACACACACACACACACACACACACACACACACACACACACACACACACACACACACACACACACTCTCAGTGGGTCAGTGCGTTTCTTCCATTCTGCACAAGCTGTTGTTTTAAATCATAATAGTAACCAGACTGTAATCACATTATTGCACACATGGTGATTTTGACAAGTGGTGGGAGTCATGTGCTGAGGCTTTGGCAGGGTTAGCACACCATTCTCCCAGCTGTGAGCTCAACCCCAACCCACCCCCCTACACACATACACACACATTTACACACTCTACCTCTATCATTCTCTACCCCCCTCCCAGGCAATATGTTGCTATGCTCTGTTCCACTGTAACCTGCATGCATTGGTGCAGCGTAATCTAAATCAGATTTCTGTAAATTGTAGTTACACGTGTGCCTTGGGACTGTCCTCGGCCAGAAAAACAACAGCACCGGTGGTTTTGTAAGGATTTTAATTCCATGGCTAGTGTCATCAATCCAAGGGTTGTAATATCTTTGCAGTCAGCAAAGTAAAACAGATTTCAGAATGGGTCAAGTTTACCCAAATAAAGGTGTAGCTAATCTGGCCAAACTGTTAGCTTTTTTATGTATGATCACCTTATGTTTGCCATCACACATCTTTTAAGGCAAGGCAAGGCAAGGCAATTTTATTTATAGAGCACATTTCAGGCACAGGGCCACTCAAGGTGCTTCACAGGGTTACAATCAAATAAAGAATACAAATACAAAAAAAGGAACAAATTTAAAACATGGATAAAAATACAGCATTTAAATAAAAGCATTAAAACATTTTACAAAAAAAAAAAAACAGGTTAAAAGGGAAACAAGAACGTTTTGAGACCCGATTTAAAAGAGCTGAGAGTCTCAGCGGACCTCAGACTCTCTGGCAGTCCGTTCCAGACATTGGGCGCATAAACGCTGAATGCCGCCTCTCCTTGTTTAGTCCTAGCTCTGGGGACTTTTAAAAGACCTGTCCCAGACGACCTAAGGGCTCTGGTCGGCTCATAACGTATCAGCAGATCAGTAATGTATTTTGGCCCTAAACCATTTAAGGCTTTGTAGACCATCATCAATATTTTAAAATCAATTCTTTGAGTGACAGGAAGCCAGTGCAAAGACCTAAGAACTGGGGTAATGTGATCTACTTTTTTGGTCCTAGTGAGGACTCGAGCAGCAGCGTTCTGAATTAGCTGAAGCTGTCTGATTGATTTTTTAGGAAGGCCTGCAAAGACACTATTACAGTAGTCAAGTCTACTAAAAATAAATGCATGGACAAGTTTTTCTAAGTCCTGCTGAGATATTAGCCCTTTAATTCTCGATATATTTTTAAGGTGGTAGTAGGCTGACTTAAGCATTTAGCATCTGTGTTCGAAATCTCAGCAAGAACTTTGGTGAGTACACTGTTCATAAACATTTGGAGTAATAGACCAAGCTAGGAAAAATAAAACCCCCATTGATATAGCTATTATTTCTTCCAAGTGTTACAGTGATCCAATGACACACTTTTTGTAATGGACCGGTGTGTGTTATGTTTATGATACAAAGGGTTGACAATGTATATCTGGGTTAGCATCCCGTCTCCAACCAGCAGGCGACATTGGTTTCCTTTAACCATGACCACAGTCTTTCTCTTACCGTTTCTGAGTAGTTTTAGCTGCCTAAACTTAATTAACCCAAATATTGCGAGAGTGAGAAGACAACAGAGTCACGCAAATGTTTTTTTAACTGGTCATACGTTGTTTTCACAGACACAGGCAAACAGTTTCACCCCCACGGATCGAGGCACCGGATCAGAAAGCACTCATATGGGTCGTTTTTGAAGCTGATAACAAAACGCCTACTCATTCACGTAGGTATTAGGGCATGTTTTTCAGTGAACGGGTATACATATGTAAGTCTCACTGTGTCATATGATGATAATTAAGATGCCATTGCATTATTGAGGAAAATCTACAAGCATCAGTTTGTGCCTACATGTGGCAGAAATACTTTGATAGTAGGGGGATCATCAGAGCACCATAGCCAGGTTTCAGGTGAGCCAATCAACCACACAGCCCTGAATTAAAGCCCTCAGGATAACGTGAGAGGGAAGAGGGGTCGGACCCGGAGCACTGCTCTTTCTGTCCCATCTTTTTTCTTTCATTTCTTCAGATGTGTGGCTGCACTCACTACAGCACAGCTAACAAGAACAGGCTGCAGGGTGGGCCTCATCCAGCTGGTTCTGTGTCAGTGTGTGTTTGTGTGTGTGGAACAGACTCAGTAATTGAAAATAGTTGTAAGAGAAACTATACAGCATGGTGTGTGAGCTAGAGTGGGGAAGGAAGAAACTACCAAAGTAATAGCTTACCCAATCTTTCCACTGTTTTAATACCAATCAGGCAGTGGGCAAACTGTTCAAAGTCAGGGAGGAGGAATGACGAATGGTTAATTTATTATATCCCCCACAATTTCCCTCCAACGTTTAGTTAGCGAGGAGGATAAATTTAATCATGTATCCAAGGGCCATGCTATTCCTCTTAATTTCTCCTCAGTGTGTATTCCCTGAAACAAGCATGAAGAGAGTTTTGAAAATAAAGACATTTTGAATGATGGATTGCAGAGACTGAAAGACGGACAAGGAGTCAGCACAAACAAATGAATGAAAGCATAAACATGGACTTTGCTTTTGGCAAGATGTACAACAAGACTTTGCTGTCCCTGACTTTTATTCACTGTGCCATTGTGGTCTCTGATTTATAGCGGAAGAAAAAGATGAGAGAGAAAACATTTCTTTCCAAACAAAGAAAGCAGATGTACTTGCACTAAAAAACATACAGTCCCCTCAGTTCTTAAGGGTTTTTGCTTCACGTCACGGCAAAAACGTTGTGTGTGGCTCCTAATGTTTCGATGTTCAGACCCCATCTTTAAAAAGTTTGCAGCTTGCCTCCTTTTCTGGGGGTCCAAACAGCAGATAATACTCAGAGCCCTGGAATCCCTGGAATGGTTTTGTTTTACTTTGCCTCCAGAGAGGAATATATTGGTACGATCCTTGGAACAACTATGCCCATATTTGCCTCCTTTACCCAGACCTCAAGGTAAAATCATCTCCCATCAAACATTAAGAACCGAAGCGAGATAGTGACGGTTTGTAGCAGAGTGATGGGAATAGATACTCACAGAGTGTAGTTGTTAACATTTGGAGCCCATAGAGGATGTTATCTGTTCTCTTAACATGCAGGATTGGCACTGCTTGCTGCTAATCTCAGGCAGTAAAGCTGAGGTAACGTGAGCTGTCAAGATAATCTTCTCATCGACACATGGGGGTAATTTAACATTTTGCCAAGCACAGATTTAATGTGTTGGAATGAGATATGTTCATGTGTGTATTTTCAAGTGCACAAAATGATTGGCCGTGACTGAATTTTTAAATCAAAATGCAAAAAGAGTGATTTTGTGAGGATGGCGTCTGCATTTGAAAAAAGGATTGTGTGTGCTACAGTCAAACAAGAATTCACCTGAATTAAAACAAACAACACATCCCTCTGCCTCAAAAATGAAAGGAGAAACAAGGGCTGTGGACTGTGAGGAAAACATGTGTTCCATTGGTTTTGTATTTGCCTGTTTTGTATTTGCAGATGTATTTATTTCAGAGGAAGGAGAGCCAAGAGAGAGACAAGGGAGGGTGTGCCAGGCCCCAGTTAGTATAGAGGCTATAATTTCTTCTCTTTGAAGTGTGTGTGTGTGTGTGTTTGTGTGTGTGTGTGTGTGTGTGTCCATTGTGATGTTGGGGTATGTAGGGTGGCTGTTCTAAAATGTACTTGTCTACATTTAAGATTACTTTTGTCGTAACACATTTTGTTAAGTTCACAACCTTAAAGATTTAAGTCACTTGCGTTTCGAGTAAGTTTGTAGTTAAGAAAGTACATGTATAATACAATCCTATACTAAATCAGACTTTGACTTCAAAAGTTGCCATAGAGACAGAGTATCAACATCATATGCTTCACAAAGGGGGCTATTGTGTTGTATTGCATTAGACTGTGCAGGTGGTCATGATGTTGTGTCCACCCCCTGTGTGTGTGTGTGTGTGTGTGTGTGTGTGTGTGTGTGTGTGTGTGTGTGTGTGTGTGCATGTGTATTCATATTGTTCATTTTATTAATTAACTACACACTGAATTGAACTTAACTGAATTGAAAAGCAGGCTGTGACTAATGTCAGATAACAAAAACAGCACTCGAAAACACTCACGTCCTCCTAGTCAACAACAAAACTACTTCAGCAGATGGGCCGGTTCTTCCTGTCTGCAGCCACTCAGCCTGTGATGATGGAACCAAAATCTCTGCTCTCAGCACCCCAGGGATAGAGGTGCATAAAGGGGGAAGAGTTAAGTATGTGAGGGTACAAATACAAATGACTAAGGCAATGCTGTATGCATGCTTAATCCAAAATTCATGTTTTCCTCTTCGTCTGTGGCCTTCAATCCACATTGGGCCAATAAATGAGCCTTCCGTAAACACTAGATATAGTCAGCTAGATACAGTCTGAAAATTATGTCAGTGGGATATGGCTTGGCAATATTGAAATACAAAAAAAGATCAGCTGTTTTTCTAATCTGTGAACACCATGATCCAGTATTGCTGGACTGTGTCATCCCACTGCTGTCCAGATTAAAGTGCTTTCAGGCAGCGAGTGTTTGCTGACAGAAAGTAAACATGATGGTGGCGGCTGCCAAATAAATTGATGATGGTTCAACTTTTTTCATCTTGCTGCTGTGTGACCATGACAACCGCAGAAACCAAACGAGAAAAAATTATGTTAGAGCTAAATTCACTAAATGATGCAAAAATGTTTTACTCGCTTCAAAGTTTTATTATCCAGTTGATAAAAACACTTTTTCAATATTATTTAGCTACAGTGACCATATTAACCATTGTTATACTACTTACTGTTTCTTAAATAATCCTTCTGCTCATATACATATGTGCCGCCATGCCAACATAATAATTGCAACTGAGATTTACCAATTTTTGTATTTAAATTTGGGCAGAGAACTTTAAAAAATACATAATTTGAGATAGCTGGTTTGGTGTTATCTGTAAACAGCGTTCACAAATGTATCCACCTAGGTGTGGATGTAGCCTCAGTGACTCCATACTCACTTTCAGCCCCTGGAGCACTCATCCAATTAATGCTGTTACTTTGTAAACGGTTCGCCACCCCTCCCCCCTCCCCCTGGGGTTCTAGAGTGGGAGGGAGCGATTGTCATTGATTCATGCTGCCCACTGAGTGACACTACACAGACAAAACTTTTAACTGGAAACATCAAAGTCGGGACAATTAAGAGAGCTATTCTGTCCGAAGAGTACCTACAACAATAACAAAAAACTAAACGAATTGGAAAGTGTCTTTGTGTAACGGGAAACGGGATGGCTCGTCTCAGTGATTCACAGAGAAAATGGACCCACAAGATGAGTCACAAACGCTAATTGACTCACTCACAAGTGTAATTGACTCACCCTCTTAGGAACTCTGCGTGACCCTGAGAGAAAAAGGTGCATGCAGATTATTTATTTTTCACAGCAGTGTGCATATGTTAATAAGAACTCATTGGAACTGAAAATCCTTGCTTATTGTGAAAGGGCTTGAAAGCCACTGGTTCATGCAATTTTTGTATCTTGTCTCGTGGCAGCAAGGTGTGTTTAAATGAAGACAGGTTTTTATAAATATCACACTGGATCCCATGACACATTGGTAGGATAAAACATAGAGCCAGTTTCATTGGCAGCAAATTGAGGATTTATCTCCTAGAAACACTTGCTAAAGAGGATTTCTTCCATTTTGGATGAATTATGCAGTTTTGACCAGGTGACTGATTTTATACTTCATGACAACTGTAATTTGAGCTGGTTTATCTCAATTTAATTGTCTTGTTAAAAACACTGTTAACTGTTCCACTTTAAAGTGTTTCGGAACTCTAGTCTTTGATGTTTTTGAAATGTTACTCCCTGTGTTTCCATAGACATATACAGTTGATTGCCGCATAGTTTTTGTCTGTTTTTGAATTTTATTAGACAGTTGATCATTAATGGTAACTCAACAGGGAACAAGTGTAAAAAGAAGAAGAGAGAAGCTAACCCAGACACATTAAAACCACACAATAACTAAGTTTTTCTCATGTAATGTAGTAGCAAATCCACTTGTAGACCATGCAGTCAAACTGAGCTTACATGTCATTTAGTTGAATGATTTTATCATGGGTCTAAATTCCAGATATTTTCCCATTTACTATATAAAAACCATAAAAATGCTCTTATTCAAAACATCCATTTTTATTTTGCCCCATTCCCCTGCCCACGAGTAATAGCCCACCGGCCCCCTCGCATGTTTGGTATCTTGAATCTGCTCTGTAATCTCCTGAGGTTTGCAACATCGACTTGGAGGAGGTGTATCATGGAAGGGCTCAGCGCTGTGTCTGATCTTGCGAGCTGCTGACATGTCCGCCCTCTGGCCCACATGTGAAGATAGTTGTTCAGTGTGAGTCCAGATAGTAGCCCCTGAGCTGTGAAACCCCACGCTTGGCAGGATGCAGAGCAGCAGCGATAACTCACCTGTGTGCAGATATAAGGGGAGACAATGTCCCAAACAGATTAAAGCCGAGCTGATTGCAAAACAAGATGCATAGTTTTGCTCGAGGGATAAACACGAGATGGAAAAATTCCAAACAAACCAGATGAAAGAGGCCATGGATGTTTTTATCTTACTGTCTTTGATTCATTTCTGGATTTGTGTATGAACATGAGCACATGCACATGCTTGTTATTCATATAGAATATCAGGGTCTATTCATGTTTGGCCTGGAAATTCTAAACACCCGAAAAAACATTAAAACCTGTTTTCCACTGCTTAGCTACAGAACCGCAGTGTCAGTGGCACATTTTCAAAACCACATTCTGACATGATATAAAACGCTGAAATGTCAACATTGATAGAAGATGGGAGCAGAGGAGCTGGGAGTCTGATCCCAATCTGCTCTTTTCTCCAACCTTCAGGAGATGCTCTGTTGTCACGTAACAGCGTTTACAGTCTGCTGACAAAAATGTAATTTCCAAAAGGGCCATCTCTCTTATCCAGTCAGAGCAGGCAGGAGATAGACCAGCTAATCTCTTGCAATGGGGATTGTGTGATGTGTTTAGGAGGTTTGCTAAGAATGATGTGTGAATATTTGCGTTTATCTGGTCGGAAGATAAACTCCAGGTGTTGTGATACAGATGGTGTCACTGGACATTCCTGTCGCGATCAAGTTCAAGTTAGTTTCTACAGGTGTCAGGATGGTGTATCAGATTTTGATTGTTCAGATTTTGTCTTCTGAAGTGCTAAAATACGACTAAAGGATATATTTGGTGATATTCTGTATTTTTATTGATTAATAAAATAAATACCTTTGAAAAACAAAACTAACAGTGAATGGATTCTACTACCGAATGTGTCCTGTTTAGCTAAAAGCCTGACACACCTGCGTTGTAGTTCATTAAATGAGCGTCAGCAATGCACTGTTCAAACTGTGTCAAATGTTATGTTCCTTCATTACCATGAACACGGGCACTGTGATTTATTATTAGCCAATGCCCCATACATCTTCATATTTGCTAAAGCACCTACGGCAAGTACAGTAGGTCAAAGTTGGACAAGGACCTCGGGCTGTGATTTTATTGCACTTTAGCTGCACTGTTGCACTTTCTTTCTCAGACTAAGCACCACTGCGTTTCTGTCTGCGTAAAGCAATAATTCTAAAGGGAAATAAATCAAAACCAGCTTATTTTGAAGGCTTTTACATGAAATAATAAAAGACCCTGTCTCTTTTGGTCAAAATACATTCTTGCCCTAAAGTCTCACCACATCTCAACCAAAAAAATTATATAAGCAACAGCAAATGTGCATTGCCATTATCATCCAGAAAAATACTAATTTCACCTACTTGTAAATACTTTTAAAATGTTATATATTTTAAAATTATACCACTTTGTTTAGCTCCAACAGGCATCTTGGGCAATCATTTTACAATTCACTTTTATTTTCTCTAAGCTAAGCTGTGTCTTTATTTAAAACCTTTATTGTCTTCTGACTGCTTGTGTGTTTTGCCCCATCTGGCTTCTTTTAAACAATGTCATTCCATTCCCAGATTTTGGCAATAAACGTGGTAAGTGCAATCTTATTATAACCGTTAGGAACCACTGCCAAAACTGCAAAAGCAAGATCCCAGTAGTGAATTATCCTTTCGATGCTGATCACATAATGGCATAACTGTCAGAATAAGTTCATTGTTTTACTAGTCATTCTTCAGTTTAATGCTCGCTTGGATTAGAAGTGACGTCTGTGAGAACACAAACAAATAACACGGGACAAAGTGACATTTTGAATCACACAACATCCTCTTCAGAGTCATACCACCAAACCAATCAAAGGGTTGTGATGCAGTTAAATCGGCTTGAGGTCATTCAATGAGTTAAAGGAATATGTCAACTCCACCCTTGCAGTGTACATGAGTTTTATGATAGTTAACATAAAGCAAAACATGATTACGCAATATAGCATAACATCATCGTCCACAGGCGTGGGACTTGTAGTTCTGGGGATCGTACAGTCATAAAGCTCATCTGATGGGAAAATCTTTGTGGAGGTAGCTTCACCGCAAGTCAAACCACTGCCGGAAAACTCAACGAATGACTGTAAAAAGCTAGAAACTTAATATGCGAATGCTACCACACACACACGAGGTTAGCATGACTCCGAGGGTGGCACGAAGTGTGGCTTTGCTAGATGTCATAAAACCGGCAGCCAAATACACAGCACTGAACCAATGCACAAACAAACAGATTCATATTAAGACAGGAATTAAGGAAACCAGCTAAGTGACTGCAGCCTCTGCGGAGTAAAAAAAAAATAGCATGTAGCCGGCCCGTCTGATTCCTGAGAGTGTGTCCCTTTGCATCTGAGAGTGTTTATGGACTGGCTCTAAGTGGAAGTCATTATGGGACGTTTGAGTACACTTGCGCTGATAGCAAAGGTTCTGGGTCCACCCAAGGCACCAAACGTAGGTGGTCCGGGCCAGGGAGGAAGATGAGCGACATAAGGAAGGAGGGGTAGAGAGAAAGAGAGAGGAGGCAGGCAGCAAGAGAAAGAGATTGTAAAAGAGAGGAGCAAGAGAGAACCAAAAAAGTTTGGCCTCCACCCTTCCTCTACTATTTGCCTATGGTGCAGATGTGGTTGTAAGGAAGGGAGGGGAAAAAATCTCCATAAAGTTATAATTATCCACATGAATGCAGACCCAATTCTGTAGAACTGCTAAGACATTCACACAAACACATGCGGTTCATACATTCACTGCACTCTGCAAAGAATGGGTGTACCTTTTCACATATTTTTAAGTATTATTTCTTTCAAATTTAGGAATTGTAAATAGCGTTCTGATAGGAGTGCGAAGTAAAAAGAGGCCGGGACAATAATAATACACAAAACCTGTACAAGTTGAAACCCACAATACCTTGAGGCAAAAGTCCATCTAAAATGTGTGTGCATTATGAGAAAAACCTGCTGTTTCTGACATTGCATGGTGGAGGCAGACAGTGTGCAGCACCCTGCTCCAAAGCAGGCAGCAACCATTTCATGAGCGGTTACAATCTGTTTACTATTGCATGCCTACAACTGGTTTGTATCAGCTAAGTTTACTTAACAGTATATTTCACCTCAGGACATTTGGAGAGATAACCAAATAAACCTTTCAAGGCAGGAATGTTCCCTGGAGCTGCCAGGTTCAAAGTTAAGCCCTCGACAGCCCCATAGCAGTGTGTGATGGGTGCCTGCACTCAGGGTGCACATGTTTTACCGAGGTCTCACTGGTTACTGAGGCATGGCACCTAATGGCGAACGGGAAGTATATTTAGCATTGCAATAAGTGCATAAGGGTTGTGGGACGGAGGAGGGTGGTTTGACTTGTGGGGTCGAGGTGGTAGATGGGGGAAACATCAGGCAGCAGCAGCAGCCGCCTCAGCTTTGACACTTCGCCCAGAAGAGCACACTGAGAATTCAAACATCGTCTCTCAGATGTTCCACTTCCTCTTGTAAATTGCAGGAATTCTTTCATGTTACAAGTGCTTTTGTTTTATGGCCATGGCCCCGGAGAGTGGCTCTACAGAGTCCTACAGCGTGCAAATTTCTCCACCCTGATGGCTGCTGCAGGATTTGAGGCCTGTGTGTGTGTGTGTGTGTGTGTGTGTGTGTGTGTGTGTGTGTGTGTGTGTGTGTGTGTGTGTGTGTGTGTGTGTGTGTGTGTGTGTGTGAATTGATTGAGGATGTAAAGGGAGAAAGAGAGGGAGGAGGTAAGTGAGTGGGCATATCCCTTCCTCACTAGCCGCCCTATTTATCACTTTGTTGTCCCAGCTGCAAACTAAACCGCAGTGTGGTGCATCCCTTTAGAAAAGTCAACATGATAAGAATTCCTGGATTGTAGTGGCACCGCCCACACTTCCTGCTCACATGGGCAGCTTCCTCCATGGCCTGGGCTGCATGGTGGATTGAGACTGTGACAGGTCTCTGAAGTTGGCTCAGTCACCCTCATAACACATCATGTCCTGCCAGATCTTACCAATGATAGGGTGTCGCAGCACCCAGACTCTGATGTAATACTGTGACACACAGGAAAGGGAAGATCCAGGTCTGGCCTTGGCAAACGGTCTTCTAGGTCCCCCAACCATCTAATTAGGCTAGTGTATACATGCGTCAATGTGACGACAAGCATGAGCCACCAGAGTGGGTGGAGCTGATACCAGCTGGTCTCCTGTGAAAATTGAAAAAAATAACCCTTCTAGTTTTTCTCTCTGATTTGAGTTTATAACATACATAATAACCGTTGAAAGTTGACACTAATTGTTGTGAGAGTGCTATAGGATAACTAACATGTACAGCATTCTTATCCGCACCATGAAAACCCCCTCCATCATTCAAACACAAAGATATGCAGCCCTCTGCCACTTTTGGGATTTCCTAAACTTACTGACCTCAGCTATTTTGTGTTTTGGCGACTTTCCCCCGATAGAATCCATCATATGTCCCACAGACAGCTAAGGCCAGACAACTGCCAGATGGCATATCTATTTAGTCCTCTTTAACTCCAGTATATGCACCAGATAGATAGAAGCATGTACATAGGTAGAAAGAGGAAATTTGGTACGGCACCAAAAAGGCTGCACATTGAATTTGCACTCAGTTCAGTTTAATGTACTCGGTTCAAAAGAACATGGGATTTGATTCAGGTCTTTGTTGACAGGTGGGGCCATGTCAAAGGGAATGTCAGGGCACACTGAAGTATGTTCCTTTGTCTTCCACAATTTTTTTCTCGGTTGGACTGTGTGGACTCTCCTTCTCGTCTGGGTCTCTTTTTCCTACTTCTGTGTGCTCAGCAGGGGGAAAGCTCAGAAACGAAAGGCATTAACACAGACTTCCAGAAAGTCTGCTTTAATGATTGATCTTTCAACTAAGCCATTTGTAAAACTTGTAAGGATGAGTGTATGAGTGTGTGTGAAAGTGCTTTCTCTCCAAATATGTGCCCTTATGTGCCCCTGGTGTTTATTTGCCTGTTTTCGTGTGTGTGTGTGTTTGTGTGTGGGCACGCACAAAGTGCATATAAGACAGCACGCTCAAAGTGTATATAAGACAGAGTTGTGTTGTTGACCTGTGTGTGTGTCTTCTTGGCTGTGCATCTGCCAGTGTGCTGCAATCCATCCACTGCCAAATACCCAAACACAATAAATCATAACAGGTGATTCAATGTGTTGAATTCGGTAACATGAAGGCCAGACACTTGCCAGGCAATTCTCCTCCTCCTCTGCCACTAAATCAAAAAGCAGAAGACCAGGATGAAGTCAAGATGTCAATGGAGATGCCTGAAATGGTAGCCTCCAGCGCTGATCTTCTCGTAAGGTTTAACTTCTGTGCCGAATTAAATAGATAAATCAACAGACTACTCTTTGCACTAGTTCTACAACACTATTTGACATTTTGCTGCCATTTTGGTATGGAAAGAAAACTGTACTTCCAACTTGCACCACAGGTCAGTTCTTTGCGGATCTCAACTGATACTCTTGTTGAGCACTGTTCTTTGCACAACACCGCACTAGCCAAGCCACAGAGACGAGTGACTAACCCTAACCCTAACCCTTACCCTGTTATCATTCAACAAAGCCTGTTGTATTTTCTGTTTTAGGCCAGCTAATATGTCTTAATCAGATATCTGTCCCTCGTATATATTCCTCTTTAATTCATTTTGCTTGACCTAACTGCTAACCGCCTATAGTTTACAGCGTGCATCCCCTCATACCCCTCCTTCCAGTGTGACTCACTTTGTATAGTCTGGAGTGAACAATGTCCATTTGATGGCAACTTAACACACACACATTTGATGTGAAGCACCAAAACCTGTCAAACTGTTCAGAGTAAACTTCAGCTGTGGATACCATTGCAGCACTGGGCCACTCTGATCACAGACACTGTACTCTGCCCAAGTGTATCATATCTTCCAGCTACATATCTGTCTGCCCATACCCATCCAGTGTGTCCTCCCTTCTTTTGGATGGCTGAGATTTTGAGAACAATCTTAAGTTCCTTGCCTCTCCCATTAAATCCTTATCCGTTCCATTCTTTCCTATATTTCCTAGCTGCCACCTGTATTTTTATCAGAACTGAACAAAATTAGTACATCAAAGTAGCACTTCAATACTGTAAATTCTGTCAAATGTGTCTTATTCGCTCCTTCTTCCCCTCATTCCTGATTTGATAGCAGCCTGAGCTTGTAAGAGTTACAGTACCAAGCCCATAATGCACTCCAGACGGCCTGACTTCCTAATGACTTGTTGTGCTCCAAGCCTTTCCGGGCACGACTGTGGCCGCCAGCCTCACACAAAAACATCCAGAAACACAGACGCACACACAAACACCACGTGTTGACCAGTCGTACGGAGTGCCTCAGTCATGTGTCTGTCCCATCCAACCTAGAAACCTTTGCCATGTTTTTTTTCTGGACGTTTTAAAGTAAATTCATCATACCACATTTAGAACCTTTATCTTTCTGTTCCACCTTCATGTGTATATCATTAAAATATCTCAATGGCAGGTACATGGCAAAAAGAACCAGAGAGGAACATGTGGTACGAACTTGTGTGAACCTGCGACACACTCCAACATGTTTCCCAAATGTAAAGGACAAATGAATGTAAGTGTTTTGGAAAAACCCCTCGCTGTATCCAGCAGAGCAAGTCATCCTCTGAGGTTGCCTGGTCTTCATTAAGATGCTATTCTTCTCTACCTTTATCCTAGATTCTTGCACAAGACACCACAACCAAAAAATGTCTGTTAACTAACCAAAGTCATTCCTCGACCTAGAGGTCCTGAAGTTTTTAGATATAGCTCATTCTGATACCTTCTTCTCAGAGGTCTGAACCACCTCAGCAAGGGCTTTGTACGTTACCAGGGCAACATGTCTGTTTGTTTGGTGAGACTCTTACTCTCTCTTTTTTTTAACTACTGGCTGAAATGTTTAGTTGTACGTTTTCACAGTTTTTCCTCTTTTCATGGGGGTATCGGTTTTAAAAACAGAAGGCTTTCAAAAACATTAGTTCGCAAACTAGGAAATCATACATTAAAGATAAAAAGTTTTGTTCCTTGGGATATAGCATGAAATCGTCCTTGGAATTGAATTCTTGATACTACATAATTGTTACCTGCTTTGTTTGCTTGTCGTCCACCTGCTCTGTTTCTCCTTAAGAGTGTTAAGGGAACAAGCTTTTTCCATTCAGGGAGAGGTAATAATATCTGAAGCATATGATCAGTATTCACTTACACAGCAAGGGCTGTCCCCCAGGGCTCATGGCTGTGGGCCTCAACTGCCCTGCCCATATGTTAATGATCTCACTCTTCAATGCACACAGCTAAATGTATATAGTTGTGTATGTTCATGCCAAGAGCAACAAACAACCTCTTGACAATCACTTGCATAGGAGGGAGTGTAAGAGTTGATTCAAGCTTACACCTAAATCTGGTGGAAAGTTCTGGCTTATTTTCTCTTTACACTCGCTTGGATGTGCAAATACACCAGTTGCCGAAACGATGCTGCTACGTTATTTTAAAATCCAACCAGGGTTTGAAAACGGCAGGCTGCAAATGAGACGATAATAATAGCTTGATGATTACATGTTGATGAATCTGTTCTTGTGGGGACATTTTCTTTCTGACACTAATGCTATTATTCTTCTCTATACTTTCCACTCGCCTCCGCCCTCCTTCATCTCCAGGTGGCTCAGGACCTGGTGAGGGCCCCACTCTTTCACTGCAATGAACAATGTTGCTTTTGGCCTAGGCAAAAACCTCTAATTGTAAGCCAGGTCTCCTATCTTTGTCAGGATATGCAGCTGATGCTGGGTGGCCTCCCCACACAAACATAAAATATTGTGCTCACGCCTGAGGAGGCACGTTCTTCGCTGCCTTCTGATTGACACATAGACCCACAAACACCATTTGCGCGTACAAACACTCACATACACATACAAAAGGACAGGTTGTGCTGTTCCATCCTGCCACTAGAGGGTGCAGACAATGTGCCCCCATCACCCTGGCTTCAGCCCGAGATTCCTTTAGGGACCAAAGAAAGAGCCTCCGGATGTTGGATCGGCAAAGTGAGCCAACCAGAAAACAATGAGCTGTGACAGGATATACACATAGATTTTCTACTCATACACAGTCACAAGTTTAAAGATATGACTGAATAGATCTGCTCCAAAATGCATTTGAAGATAGGAGCATTTTGAAACAAGCTCGCCCTGTCTCTTTCTTTCTTCCTCTTTCTCACAGTCTGTCTCTTGTGCTCTCTCGCGCACACACACAGACACACACAGACACACAGACACACACACACACACACACACACACACACACACACACACACACACACACACACACACACACACACACACACACACACACACACACACACACACCACTGGAGATCTGGGAAAGCAGAAGAAGCACATTTTTGACGATCCTGAAGCAGCATCCAGTCATACACTTATGAAACCCAAAAAGGTCTGGCAGTACTCCTTCAGCCTTTTCTTGCTTTTTCATTCCACTCCTCTAATATTTTATATTTGTTACTTAACCTAGAAGTACAATAAGCTACATTTCTGCCTTGGCTGCATACAACACAGTTAAGGACTGCAATGATACCCCAATAATACAATAACAAGTGAAAAATGACTTGTTATCTTGTAGATGACATGTCAGTTTGTATGATTATGTAAGCAAATATAAAGTTGTGAGAGGAATGAACTGAGCTGCAATTTGTGCAAACATGTTGTAGCTACTACTCTTCTGTACAATCTGTAACTAACTGTGCCAAGTCATTTAAAATCGCTTATCTGATGCCCTTCTGATTTTCCTGTTATCTTTCCTTCCTATCCCTAGTTTTTGAGGCCTCTGCACTATTGCACATAGTTGCAGAAGAGAGGCCTATTCTTCTATATATATTGGGCTTCATTGACTGCCTTGAGATTGCCATACTGAGCTATACTGCTACTACAGGCCACTTTAGTTGTTTTGTGGAATCATTTGAGCCAGCAGATGAACAAAGAAACTTAATTATAACAGTGAACACAGGGCCAACTGGAGGTAGAAGGTCAAGAATATTAGATTGACTCTGTTAGATTAGACCACAGGGCAATAGCTTTCCTTTTGTTTAATTATTTAGACCTGCATATAAATATGGAAACTTCATCAGTGCCGTGAACACAGTATGTTCAGGACCAACTATGTGGAGGGCAACAATATCAAACCTTATCGATCTATAAGATCAGCTGCAGTTTTCACTTTGGGGAAACTGAGCAATGTTTTGTCTTTTCTCATGTCTGAAATTCTTGCTCGCCCGGTGAAATCAAATATATAGTGCAGAACTATTTGGAAGTTCATGAGCCCAATGCATATGAGATAACAGAAAGAACAGCAGTGACATAGTTCAAGGCTTATTTAATGATAACAATGGCATACAAGTTAACAATGATCTGTCTGGATGTGTTTTCAGGGGCCTTCCATTGTTGAAATTATCTTATCTGGAGACTTTTTGACGTTCTGTAAAATAAGTATCTATTTTATTAAGATAAAGGGTATAAATCTAAATCTTTCAGTGTCTTATGTTGCTATTGAATCATCCATTCCATTTACCATATACTTGCCTGTGTACAATTCAAGTGCCCATCTCTGAATGAAACAAATAGTATTTCAGATCTTCTAGATATACAGACAAATAAATGAGATTAAAAGTCACGCATGGTAGCAGCTCTGGCAGTCTGCACAGCAATGCTTCAGGCTAGATCCTAATTCCAATGTACTAATATGCTCACATTGATAACGTCAACATACTGTTTAGCAGGTATAATGTTAACCATGTCCACCATCTTAGTTTACACTCGCTAATTGGCCCTAAGCACAAAGTACGGCTGAAGAACATGTGAGTATGCTTAGTTTGATAGGTATTTGTTCATTAATCAGTTTATTTTATTAAACCAATAAATTTGACCTGATGGCACTAAGTGAAAAGTTAAAGCATCAGAAGAAGTTATGACGATTCACATGAGTGCGTGTTCTTCATTTCCTGGCAATTAACCAGCAAGACATTTCATAAAATCCTCAGGGCGGGGCCAAGGTCAGAATTTAAGGGTGTATCAAATTTGTTATTTTTCGTGCTTTTTACAGTATTTATTTGGTATTTCCAAAAAAAAATTCACATTTGAATGTCTGTGACCGATGGAAACATCTACTTGTAGCCCTAGAGAAGGTTTGTGAGGCTGATTTTTCATCACCTCAGAATTGTACCCTGAATACACTTATAGAAATGCATAAAAACACATGGGATTGGAACACATGACCGTCTATCTTTCACATAATGGCACATTCTTAGATACTGAAGAACATGCACAAACATATGCGTAACCTTTCAAAGCAACATGTGACGCAAAGCACAAACCAATTTCCAGTGGTCTGCTCCACCGTCAAATCTTGATAACCTCTGTTGCTCTCGTTAGCTCAGAGCAGAACCAGACCGCCACTTTAAAAACACACACACACATGCATGCACACACTACAAATATCCCACCCCCAGCATCCTTAACCGTAGCTGACACATCAAAGGGCTGTGTCCGAGGAGGGCAGTCAGGGAGGGTCTGGGGAATCATGGGAGACAAAGGAAGCGATTAAGAGATAAGGATCAGTCTAAGATATGACATTTCATCCTGGGTAGATCCGGTAGACACACTCCATTCAGGGAAGCAATGGAGGGGAGGAGGGAGAGAAGGGAAGGAGGGAGGGTCTCTCTCATTTCCAACCCTCTTTGCACCTTTCCCGCTACCGCAGTCCGTCTGTGAGCTTGGGACAGGGTCTGCGGGGCTAAAACTCCATCCCCCTTCCTGCTTCTTAACACATTAAAATTAAAAATTAAAAAAACGCAGGACAACCAAATGGGGCAATGTCAAATTAGACACCTGTTGGAGCAATTACCTCAACTTATGAGGAGAGTTAGAATGAGCAGCAATTGTTCAATCACCAAAACTGAATCGTTTGCTGATCTGCTGCCTTGTTGTTAATTTTCCTCAACCTCCGTCAAAGAACCCAAGGTCTATCATTTTATTTGCGCTTAAATAGTATTTAGAAACACAAAAGGGCCGAATGCGGAAAAAACTTCCTCATTGTGGGCCTAATTGCCTCGGGATCGCGTTACGGCTCTAGTTTCAAGTTGTTGCTTTCAACTGTAGCTCGCAGGCCAGAGGCACAATCCACCTGCCTCTCAGATGGCCACACAAAGGGTCACCGTATGAACACAGAGGGAGTCTGTTAGCAAATAAACACTGCGATCTAACTATTGGCAGCACTCCGTCCAAACACGGGTTGTCTTCTCAGATATTTATGCATCTGCAGGAGCTAACACAGGCTTCTGTAACTAACCAGAGCGAAACAATGAGCTGTCACCAGATGACACCCACACTGTATATTATTAACTATTATCATCACACTGAAAGGCAAATTAAAGTTACATAGTGAAGCGAATAGGGGGGATGAGATGGAGCAGTGGAACATAAACAGCTTTGTCTAATTACAGGAGGCCTTTTACAACGTCTCAGTTTGCCAGTCGCTTCAGAGCAGTGGAAATTGTTAAATGAAGGACACTCGCTTTACCCACTGTCTTTAATTTCCTGCCATATGTGTAAATAAAAACAATGATCTTAGAAGTATATGTGACATTTTATGATGCCACTTGTTTTTAGTAGAACAAGAAAAAACAAACTGTGCTGGGCAATAAATACAATTATTGAATGGCCTCATCCATTAATGTTATTATTTTCCCTCAAAGTCTATATAATTGTTTTCCTGAAAGTAAACAAGTTGCTTTAAAAGAACATTATGTTAATGTTGTAAAATTAACTTAGCCTGTTAAAACGAGAGATGAGGATGAAAACAGTTCAGGGAGTGGGTTAAGTGCTGGAGGCCAGCCTGCACACCTGTTCAGCAGGAGATGTGAGGTGGGGGCTCTAAATACAGGCCACAGGACCGCTGGGGGACCAGGCTGTCCAGCAGCCATCTTTTCATTAGCCGTATCTAATGAAACTGCACAGGGCCCGAGGAAGAAAGGCCTACTGCAGGGACACCCTGCCCTGCCCAAAATTACACCAGAGACTTGCCCACAAAAGAAGCATTCCGTCCACACAGCGACACTGGCACTTGACACCAAATTTTAAACCTGCAGGTTGTTTCCAGACAAGTGGAAATTTCCACTGCCATCCCTTCCCAGTCGGGGACGTTTGGTGGGAGAAATGAGTGTTGAGGGGGGTTTTAATCACACAGTCAGTGTGCAACCCCCAACCTCACACACTCATACACTTCATGCCCCGACCCCCCATTCCTGTACACTTTGTTTGGGAACAGTTGTCAAGATGGAAATATCTGATACTCTTTCTAATCACTCAGGCAGCAATTACTGTTATTAAGCTTTCTTTGAGAGGCCTCCATTGTTTTTCTTCTAACACCACAGACAGACACCAGGGTTGCTAACCGCCTGAACACATGAACTTAAGTGTGCACGTCAAGGCAAGCACATGCACAGACAATCGCATTCTGTAAGTCAAAGGAAGCTTAAAGAGGCTGAGAATGACCAGAGCCTTTACAACTTTAAATCAAAACCAGTGTTAGTTGACTTCTTTTGGCTACGTAGCAGTGTTGTCTTTGTCCTTGAAGGAGCAATGTAGGGCTGCATTTAAAACCTCATTTTGATTATTGGTTAATCAGTTGATTCCATTAAACATTTAGGCTATATAAATCTCAATTTTGACATCTTGAGACATGCCCGACATCTTACACAAGCACAGCCTTTTTGTGCACAAGCCCAACACATTTCTTACACGTCAAAATGTTTTTCGTTCTTGAGACCTTTTCATTACATTATCATTGACTTGGTCTCATTGGCCTGAGGTATTCTGAACCCAATTCACTGACACAAACATAGTGAAAATCTTTTTATTTTATTTTGCAGTCCTGTTTTGATTGCAAAGCTGATACAAAGTAAGCATCCATAACTTAATTGATAACAGGATATTTTGGACATATAGAATCATATGGCTTTAATGTGAGACTTCATACAGATGCCGTATAAATTAAGCTCAGTGTATTAAGGTAATTGATTATTATAAGTATTGTGAATTCTGTCACTAAACTGTTACAGTATTAACGCAATGCACCAGCTTTTCTGATGAATTCACCTTTGTCTGAACCCTGACGAGTAAAATCCTCCTCTTCTATTACCCACTGTACACACTGTGTGTGACCCAGAGGTCAAAGTATTCCATCGATGACAGCCTTATCCCCTTAAATGCACCGTGGAACGTCCTGGCTGCCATTTGCTTTGGTAGAGGTGTGTGTGATGAGTGGAGATGAGTCACAGACAGGGGTGAGAGGAGGTGTCACACAGATAACCCCTACAGATGGACAGCGGGAAGGTTCTAACGTTTCAGACCCTGTGCATGAATGTGTGTGCGTGGCCTTTGTGTAAAAATGATAAAAAGGGTATAAAAAAGAATGTGTGTGTGTGGAAGTATGAGTGGGAGAGTGAAACAAGAGGCCGCGACCTCGAGCAGCACTGACATGAGCTATCATCACAATAGCCCCTCCTGATGATCTACCGAACAGAGAGAGCGGAACAAAAGAGCATCAACTAACTCTTTCCAGTTTGGACTGTGGCACAATGCAGCACACAACAGGTGTCATTTAGGTTTTTGCATAAGGCATCTGCACAGGAATAACAGTGACCACAGCAGGCACAGCAATATTCCGATATTAACCCGGTTAAGATTATAATCCGCATAAGACATTGTCATGTAAACAACCGTTTCTGCTCACGTTAATCAGAACAAGGGTCATATTCGGAGTAAGCCATTATCCCATTAAGGCAGCTGGAGTATTCCGATCTTAGTCACATTATTGAGGCATGTATACACCTTAATCACACTAAACATTCCCACCAGAGTTTTCACTGTATTTGTTGGCATTTGCTGCAGTTTGGATGCATGCTCTGGTTTACAGCCGTTAAGCTAGTGTTTGTAAACCATGGTGTAAACCTCCTTCAAAATAGAGATGTCATGACAAAATAATTCAAGCCAACGATACTGAAATAAAGAGTGTTAATTTTCCTTGGATGGGATGGGAATAATTGCAATATAAAGAAGATCTCAGATGTTTCTACCACTAGTGTATGATGCTGGTTTATCCACAATAAGCTGATTGACATGTAAACAAGAATATTCCTTTAGTTGCTGCTCATCTAAACATCTTATTTGGAATATTGTCTCAACCAGAATATGGACTTTAACCAGAATATGCTGTACACATGGTAAACGTGGTCAAAGATTTAATGGTGGGTTATAAACATTACATTTTAACCAAGCTGACAGTGATTAATCAGACTCTACATTCAGAAATTACTTTTTCATAGTAATAAAGTAATCTTATTGAGTAACCAATATCATTTGCAGGTGGCTGTGGCGAAATGGGTAGGGCGGTCGTCCACTCAACTGCAGGGTCAAAGTGTCCCTGGGCAAGACACTAACCCAAAATTGCTCCCGATAGTTAGCCTGCTATCGGTGTATGAATCTATTTTATACTATCTAGTATGAATGTGTGTGTAGCCTTAGGCTTCTTCCGTCACCCTTCGGACAACACAAAGTAAGATGTATGATGTGAAAGAGATAATTGTGTATTGTGTGGAATTGTCCGAAAGAATAAAAATAAATAAGTAAGCGTGAATGGTAACATGGGACTGGGAAACAGGTCTCCCTTGAAAAACAGTCTCCAGTCTCAATGGGCTTTACCTGTATAAATAAAGGTTGGTTGTATGTTCCCTGATTTATCACTAAAAGAGTTAGAGGTGAAAGAAAGGTGGCTTTTTAAAATTTTGTATATGATTTCTTTGTCCACACTGCAAGATGAGAAAGCTGCATAAGTCATATTAGTCATAAGTAAAAAATAAACTAATTATAACATATATTTATTTTTTTTATTTTTATTTTTTTACACAAGATAGACACAGTTACATTAGGCAGCCCAAGGGCCTGCACATGCTTAAGTTACCCTATGTTACTAGTCATTATTTCATTTGATCTCACCAAATATTTTGACATGAAAAAACTGAAATCTTCTGTTTTATTGTTCTGTCAAGTACTTTTTTACCCAGATGCATATCAAGCCACCAAGTATGTGTTAAAAAGAGAATGTGCAGCTATACGATACAGCAATGGGTTCCAGCTCCAAACATAGGTTTACAACCTTCTGTCAAAAACTGCACCATCCTTTTAAATTTCCGGAAACACAAAAATATATTTTCATCTGTAAAGATTATGTTTTCAAAATGTGTTCTTGTGTCACATGACTTACCTGAAAGCCTGATTTATGGACACATGGACATTCGCACACACAAACACATAATCATTCAGCTCTCAAACATCTGTTCGCTCCGAGAGATTTCAGATGGAGGTATAGAGTACACCCACTCAAACAAGGCAATTCAAGTGGGGATCATCTTCCTTTGTTCCTATGGGGAAGTTTACTGTCTATAAACACTCTGCTTTTTACGGGGGAACGTCCAAATAAAAAGCTTTTTGAAGACTTCACCCAGTCAATTAGTCGAGCAGTGTCAATAGACCTGCTGCATAATGACTCACCTGTAATTGCGTGAGAACGAGCACTTACAGGAGACTGAGTGGCACGTCACATAGGAATGACAAAGCCCTCAATCTGTTTTTTTTGAGGACTCATTCTGTAATTGACCCCCATACCACTCCCCCTCCCTCCACACAAACACTCACACACACACACGCACACACACACACACACACACACACACACACACACACACACACACACACACACACACACACACACACACACACACACACACACACACACACACACACACACACACACACTCTCACTGACTTTACATACACATTCACATTTATCTTTCTGTTTCATGGGGGTTCTTAAGAATCACATGGTAGATGACATTTGGGGCTCGAGGCACGATGCCATTGAAGGTCTTCAGCTTCTCCGCCTCCAAACATAACTTCAAGGGCTCACCTCGAAAGCTGGTCGGCCGGTAAACTAAAAGGTTGGCTGACTGCATGTGCTGAGCTTATATAAACGTCCCTCTCTGGGCCTTTTAATAAACATGCATGCCATACCATTTGTGTAGGTTAGTGGGATAATGAACAGACAAGACAATTATCCGTAACTGACTGATGTTATCTCAACTTCACTAGGAGATCAGTTGAAATGTTGTAATTGTACTGTCAAGCTGCTGAAAAGACGCCCCACCACCACCCCGACCCCTTTTCTTCGCAAACAGACACATACATGTAACTCCCACCCTATGCCTTCAGCCACTTCAAATTGAAATTCTTCTCCATCTTCTGCTCCTTCAAGTCCCTCGTTTCTGACGCTGATATACAGGCATCAAAGAGAAGCCCAGTGGCCATTAGCCAGCCGAAGGGCGTGCACATGCTTGAGTTAATCACCCTATGTTGCCATCATTTAATTTAACACAAAACCTTTCAAATTAAAATATATAGTTTATATATTTGTCCTGAGACTGACGGCAAATAACTATGAACCTGAATTTGTATTTTAATACATAGACCAGCTTCTTTTTTTAAATAATGCTGGTTATACTTTCAGCTATATATTGATTTATATTCTTTCAGCTTTATCATTATTTATATTCATGTCCTGTACATCAGACATGATGATGTACAGGGCACCCTCTGCCAAACAATACATAGCCGACATCTCCCAGCAGTTCAAAGGAGTCCCTCTCTCTAAACATTATCATATCATTTGGGCCAGCCGTCAGCTTGTAAATAAGTGATGTTGAAGCCTATTGTGTGATGGGGCACGGGTTGGAGACAGGCGTCTTTGCTCTGCCGGCATGAGCCGTAGGAGACAAAGGCAGGAGACAGAGCGTCTAACCTTTGATTCTTCTGAGGACTCAGCCGCCTTGTATCAGGGCAGGACGCATCGGCCACAATCATGCCCCCAATGTGGGGACGTCAAAAACAATAGAATCACTCTCCCACAGTCAGGCTCAACAACCCGCCCCGACTGCAATTGGATTAGCGAGTGTCCAACCACCACATGTTAGCCTAATTGACATAAAAGTGAAATTTGAGAACAATAAGGTCTTAACCTAAAGGCCAACTTGCTTTGAAATGGCATACCATTTCTGCAACAGCTTCTGTCATTGAAAATAGGTTGAAAATTTAGCAAATGCATAACAGCGGGGTGATGATTTCCCACTATTTCTCTTTCTTTGATGAAGCGTGAATCATTTAAAGCTGGTGAAATTCCAGATAATAAACCAAACAAGTTTTATTTTGGGAAAGATTTATCTGCTTTCATCTTTCTTGCAGCTGAAATGGGATTTGATCACATTTAAAAAGCCATCATGATAATTATCATGCATGGAATTCAAAATCCAAAATGTTGTTAAGACGGCAAAATATATAATTATAATGATTACGGTCAGCTTGTATTTCTATCACCCCCTTATGGTAGATGGTTATAACAAATAATTTACAAGATGATAAAATGTTTTAAAATCCTTGTGATGGTGATGATTCCCACTGATCATAAAATCAGTGCTGTGAAAATTCATACATTGCACGTCATTGTCATTGGCTTGAATGTGTTATGCGAAGCAACTCATGTTTTTATTTTTCTCAAAAATGTATATAATATAAAAGCAATAAATATTACCAGTAAATAAACTTTACTTTTTAGATTGTTTTTACTATTTTCTCCAAAAAAAAAACTTATACAATCTAATGTACATTATGAAAAGTTGTACAGTTTTTTTATGTTTAAAATAAGGACTCAAATTTATTTTTAATATGTAGATATAAATATATATATTTTGTCAAAATATATGATCATATTGTCAAGGAAACAAAAAAAGTGAGACAAACATACACCTCAACATACAAGTTATAAATAAGGGTCCAAGTGAACATTTTTGGGAGTAAAACACCTTCTGATTTGTTTAAGCGTCCATGTAGCTTTTTTTCAAGTGGCCAGTCGAAGTTCTAGTTAGTCTGTGTGTTAGCGGCAGCCGCAGCCTTCTACCACCATTTCCTGGTAGTTTTTTAGGACCACCTTGTCATGTTCATCTAGGTAGAGCATGGAGATGGCGCTGAGCTCTGTTGGCACGCAGCAGGCCTTGGGAATGTTGTTGTTCACAGAGTTCACCAGTGTCTGAACAATGGCGTGGTTGGTTGAGTTCAGATGATCTGCCAGAGGAAACGGGCATTCCCCGTGGCAGTAATAGGCCTGGTAACCAGGGGGTGCCACTATCCAGTCATTCCAGCCTACATCGCTGAAGTCCACATACAGTGCGTGGCGCCGGCAGTTGCGGTTGCGTTTACGGCCCCGCTGCTTGGGGCTGCGCTTGGTTCGGCGGGTCAGCGGGTGACCCTTCCCGTCATGGCCAAAGGTAACCAGGAGGGGGCGCAGCTGCTCCCAGTCCTCGCCAGGCTCCCGGTGAAGTGAGCGGCTGACCCGGACGTGTCCACCCTCGTGGCGTTGCGTCTGGTTGAGGTGCAGAACCTCTATAGCTAGCCCATAATTCGGTAGACCCTCGCGAGTCCAGCGCAGCACGGCAGGACTCACGTCAAAGCTCTCCCAGCGTGATGTGTTGTGGCGCACAAGCCGTGTGTCCAGGAGCTGCGTGATGAGCTGCCCTGGCCGCGGGGGCTTCAGCACCTCATACACGTTTATCCGGTGAAGACCCTGGGTTTCTCCCAGGGTGTCGGCAATGGCCTCATCAATCTGATGACGGTAGAGCCTTAATTCGGCAGAGGAGAGCAGCTCATCTTCTGGAATGCTGCTGAGGTTGAACAGGAAGCGAAGGGGAATGGTTTCTCCATCATCCGGCTCATGCACCCTCTCCATGTGCTCTAAAAATTAGCAAGAGGAGAAATATGGGACATTTGATTATGTTGTTTAGAACTTGCAATGTACAGAAAGTTTTCTCACAACTTTGCATCAGATAATCATATTACAAAATATATCTTCAAATATATTCTGTTATTGTTGTTTCCATGAATGTAACGGAGAACAAACCTCACCCTTCCTCACTTTAACGTGGCTTAATTGACACTAAATAATGAACAAGCATACTTCTTAAGGCCTCAAGATGTTCAAGAATATAAATGTACATTGTCCACACTTCCTTATCTATCCATAAGGATTATCCAGCCCTTCTCTCAATGCCTTTCTCTGAGCACTTTGCTGAAACATGCATTACAAGGAGGGTGGTGATTAACGTACCACAGCTACAGTATAAACATAGTGGAGGCTCCCTGTTCAATGCTCAGTCTGCAGATTTCTGGCAAGATCACCATTGTTGGGGAAAGGAATGTTGTGTCTACTATTTTCCTGCTCAATCCACCCCTGTTATTTCACACCCAGGCCCTAATCTTACCCAGGTGGTTCTCATTATTAAAACCTGCTGTGTTTCTGATTAGGTCCACAGTTTGTTCACTTAAAACGTTTATCATTTTCATCATGAATAATCGTTAAGGAGTCAGACAACACAGTAGAATCTCATTTATCTGAAGCCCATGGGAGAGGAGGTCTTGTGCGTGGAATGCAGTGTATTCAAATTCTCAACCAAAACTGTGAAATGTGCACGCACACCTTATCATGTACTCTGTGCTTCCTGCTTTGTAGTTTGAAATGAATGAAAAATGTGCCCTGTTAAGCACGGCCAATAAAAATCACATCTTTTATGTTGAAAACAAGATGCATGGTTGCAGGTTTGACCTAACCTGTCCATCTGCTGCTGATTGCAATACCGCACAGTGTTTTGGACAGATCCGTCAGCTGAATCGCACTATTGCACAATGGTGCGTCTATGAAAGCAAGCATTCCCACTCAAAAGATCTCAAAACGTATTATTAACATAGTTTAGCAAAGGAGAAGGAGGGTTAATGCCTGCAGAGAGCAGTAGAAAAGCAAGCGCACACACTCACACACATACACACACACACATTGCATCACATGCAGAAGTTCCTCCTTCAGCAGTGATGCTTTTTCTTCCTAACCTTGGTACCTTTCTGTTTAAATGCATGTTGCCGTGTGCTACTGCAGTGTGTTTGACAAACCCCATTAAGGCTGACTCATCCCTGCTTCTTTACTACTCCCCCTAAGGGTGGACATGTTCTGTAGCCCAAAAGCTGTCAGGCATCCTCAGCTCACCACGCTACAAGATAGATTCCTAACTCGCAAAGCCCAGTGCATCATCTCTGTCTTCTTGCCAAAGCTCATTTTCAAGCATTTATCCGACAAGTTGGAGTCTAGCTTTTCGAACCTCAGCTTACATTGAGCGAATCTGTCGCCCTGAAGTTTGTCCGAGGCTATTTGAAACCTCTGCATTTGGCACTAAGCAGACCCAAGTCACAATAAACAGAAACCTTTCTAATGTACTATTCTTTCTATCACACCAGCTTCTGAGACTGTTTTCCATCTCTCCAGAGAGCTGCACTGTCTGATCTTAGCACCCACATTGTTGGCAGCAGGGGCTTTATTTAGAAGCCTGCAGAGTAGCATTCAAGATAATTGCACGTTGAGGAAGGTCCTTCTGAAAGAGTCATATACTGTAAACTGTAGACATGAGAGTGGAGGCTAGGGCAGAGACTGGGCTTTTTTAAGCCATGTTCTGCTGGGTGGGGAGAGAATTGCAAGTCAGTAATATGAAGGTATGCTTTTCCTTCAGCTGCTGACCAAACATGCAGAGTTTTGTCAAATGAGGCTCTTGAGAGCTTGTCTAGCGGATTTTTTTTGCGCCTATGTAGACAGTGACATCCTTGGTTATGGTGAGATGGGTGGAGCTGCCTTAGAAATCATGTTTCAAGGGATGTAGGATTTATTTTCCTGAATACTAAGAAGTCCTCGCCCATGCTAATGAAATACATTACTACCACAATTATTGGGATTGCCTGTCAACAATGTCCTTGAGTATGGCACAATCTCTCGCACTGATGTGATGCAATTGTAATTGCTCCTCCTACTTAAAATTTTCGCCTTTATGTTTTTTCTTTTTGCTTTACACTTCATTACATACAACATTACATTGAACTGTTGCTATTTTCCTTACCTTCATGGTGGAAGCCCCTCACAGTGTTGGCCCGACTGGCTGACCTCTCGGGGTACTCAAAAGCAATGTCATGGGCCCCAGCCTCCTCAGC
This sequence comes from Hyperoplus lanceolatus, assembly GCA_026929865.2. Taxonomy (NCBI): domain Eukaryota; kingdom Metazoa; phylum Chordata; class Actinopteri; order Uranoscopiformes; family Ammodytidae; genus Hyperoplus; species Hyperoplus lanceolatus. The sequence continues at coordinate 20,935,235 of CM049408.1, read as the reverse complement.
CTCCCCTGACTGTAGCCGGTATAGGTCCAGCAGGTAGCGAGGCACAGAGGCCGAGCGGCTGGGCCGCGGCCGCCTCTTGAGGCCGAACATGTGCAGCAGCGTGGCCTCAAAGTCCCGCAGCAGTTCATGGCTCTGAGCGGCCGACCGACCCTGCAGGCCCGGTACTTTCTTTTTCCCTTCTTCAGGTATCAGACTAGCATGGTTGCTCTCTCCCAGCAGTACTTGGCATATTAAAATGACCATCAGCATTCGATTACCAGGAATCATGATGTCTCTGAGGGCAGCAACAGATTAAAGATTAGTAAAGGACTGAACAGAAAGGCCTGACATGAAGGATCTGTCTTTTCCCTTTTCTACATGTGTCCACCAGCTCTAATACACCCTCTTCTCTAACTGTTCCCACTGAGGGCAGACTGTAATTGGTTTTAATAGTCTAGTCTGCCCTGTTTACAGTAAAGCAGCCCCCGATCAGATAGACCACTTGCTGTTTATCTTTGGCGACATCCTCCAAAGGTAAACAGCTGGTTCAAGAACCCAACTTTTTTTGAATGGAATCTGAGGGCCATTCCACTTCGCTCCCTCCCTCACTCCCCCTCATCTCTTCTGTCCTCCACTATGATTAGACAAATAAAAGAGGCAGCCCTGGGGTCAGAGCAAATTCTTAACTCGATAAGGAGCCACGGTCCCTCACAGTCTCTGCTTACAAGCCATGGGGCAAACTACAGGACTACAGAACGTGCCACACTTTCAGCTGAAAAAGCTTCACCTCACACAAACTCCTTGCCCATCACCCTGAAGGAACTTCCAGTTCAAGTATGAATGGATGCCACATAAATCAGATTCAGAAAAGGAAAAGGGAAAAATGTGACAAGTGGCAACGTGTCACATGCCACAAATTGAAATGGCATGGTGCACTTACTTACCGACAGAAAATAAAGCATGGGAAAACAGTCCATGTTTGTTGGGAACAGGCAATGGACACGTTCTTCCAGGAAATGTTAGGTGGTGTTGGGCGGCTGCAGGAAAACGTTGGAGTGACCCTGTTCCTGAAAGATACAGATAAAAACACAGGGAAATTATAAACTGAACGCAGTTGCAAACACTTGAGGCTGTTATTTACTTAAAGAGTACTACCGTGTATATCCCTGTCAGTGTGTGTTTACGTGGGTAAAAGAGAGACCCGGTGTCTCTTTAAGGCTTAGTTATTTTGCTCATGGGCTAAGCTAGCTATTTACTGTTGCTGGAATGTAAGGAGGTATGTGCCACAACACAGGCAGCAGATCACTAATACCTTACTCTCACTTAAGACAGAAATACATTATAACGTCTATTCCAGAAAATTGATAATGCAACCTGCTTCAAAACCAGATACTTTGCAGTGGGGGAAAGTAATTCTCCAAGTGCAAAAAAAAAACATTAGAAAAATACTGTCTTGAATGAGAAAAGTCCAAAACTACTATCAAACACACAACCCAAAAGCCTATAAAACCACTTCGATCAGGAGTGGTGAATTCTATATCCAAAAGAAGAGGGCTGTTTGCTTACTGAAACCGTCTCCAAGTGAACCCAGTCAACCTTTACCCCTCCCCCCACTCCACCTCCTTACACAAGAAACTAAACATCCATCTCAAAAGAGCCTCATCTCTTAACGTTTCCCCACTTGAGGGATCACACAGGTTGTAGTGACGCTGATGACAGGCCTTCTGCTCTTTGACATCACTGTCATCGGTAGAGGCGTAGTACATTCAGCAACCGAGTGTGTATGTTTTTCTTCATGGGGCATATTTAATCTTGATCTAACCACAACCTCAAGTACAGTTTCCTTTAACATTTACCAGAGGTCTACTTTGATTAAAACATGGAATTTCTCTGGTGCAGCTACCCCCATGAGAAATCTGAAACAAATCTAAAAATGAAAAATTCCACAAAGACTTTACAAGCACAATACTATTGCTTTAATTATGCTATTTTTATACACGTCATTTAAATGCTGTTGAATCAGCCAAGTAAAGTTACTGAACAACAGCACCACAGGGCAGACATTTCTTCTCAGGCCAATGGAACGAAGGTCTTTGGAGCCTGTTCCGTTGGAGATCACCCAAGTATTACTACACAGTGAGTATTTGCATGATTAAGAATGTTAGCTGTGCACGTTTGTGTGTGAGTGTGAGCATGTCTAGGTTTGTATCTGTGTGATTATCTCGGCCCCTGCGTGGCCCACTGTACATGCAATCAAGGATATTTTTCCAAACAGCATTAGACTCTGACCTGCAACTGACCCCCCCCCCCCCCTTTTTCTCGGTCATGGCACTAGATCCAGTGTGTGTGAAGAAAAGGGCAATGTGCAGTGTGTGTGTGCTCGAGCTAAATGGTGTATTTGCGTGCGTGCGTGCATGCGTGTCCGTACGCGTGCATAAGTGTGTGCCACTGCTTGCATGTTCGTGAGAACTGTGGCAAAGAGAGAGGAGGGTTCAGAACATGATCAGATCTATTACCCATGGGGTGGGTGGATAATGTGTGTGTGTGTTCGGGTGTTTGTATATGTGTGTGTGTGTGTGCACATCTCTTACAACAAACGTTCATTGTACAGCGAGGGCCTCTCCCATGATTACAGGGATTCATAGCACTCAAAAACACTGACCATACAGAACATCTTGTAACTGTAACCAGCCACCGACAAAGCTGCAGGCTAAAACAGACAGACACTAAAAGTAGTGCGATGATGATGAAAGAAGATGTAAGGCAGACAGGGAGTAACTCTCAACTCTGGAAAAAGTCATCACGTTCACATTGTTGGCTTGTTTTCACCAGTGGTGATTAAAAAAATAAAAAATAAAAAACATTTTGAGTTATGACAAACCCTGTTCATTTTTCCAAAGATTTTCCATCACATTTAGCAGCCCTGTGGACTTTTGTTTACTCCTCCTGCTCATACAGTGACGACAAAACAGAATTCCCAAATTATAAAACGTTTAAAGAAGTTTCCTTTTTCAAAAGACATTTGAACTGAGCAATGGACAGAGACACATTTTGCAACAACAAATGCAGACCAGGGTGCAATTAGGCCGAAGCAGTCAACTGCCCTTGGCTTTGCTCTGTCCCTCTTGGCCTCTCTCTCTAACCAGAGATAATGTGATCAGACTATGCACATGGCTCTTCAGATGTGTTTCCTGAGGAATTTGACAGTGATGGTGGGAGGGAAGAGGGGGGAGGGAGGAGGGCAACAGGTTACCATGGGAACAACCAAATCTCTGGCCTGATTAAAAAATTCAATTAAATTTAAGATGCCATTTATCAGTTTACCAACGCATTTATAGCCATAGGAATTGTGTTTTAAAATCAGCTGACAGATTTAATGTTCACTGTCCTTTTCTGGTTAGTGCTATTTTGTTGTATACATATAGGCCTATAGTTCACAGTGATAAGTATTCTGGTGGCTAAAGTCCAAATAATGCCTAATAGTTGCAACGAAACAAATACAGTCAAACAGTATCCTCTAAAAAAATGGTTTGTTTACCTTCTCAATAAGAGTTTTAACCAAATTTAAAGGAAACTAACAGTGGCTTCACCTCGCTAGTGTTCCCAATACAATGCAATGACTGCATTTCTGTTGAAATAAATAAAACAGAGACCTGTAATGTCTTGTATTGTTGGATAGTGTAGGTATGTGGGATTTTATTTGCACCCAGTGAGCAGCCCAAAAGTGAGAACATTCACAGTCAGTGAGATCACTGAAAACAGGTTAATGCTTTTTTTAGTTGTAGTATTTTTGAGTCCGATAATAAAAGATGAGCTGCATGACCCCGAAATTTCTTATGCTTTTTTTTCCCTTCCAGAAAAGTTAACACAAGCGAAAAATCCTTCTACTCTGAATTGTACAGTTTGAAGAGGGCTCAATAATAGCTAAAAAACAAGTCGATCAACAAAAAGTCAAAACCTTGACTTGTATTGTTCCCAAAAAGACCAAAAAAAATGTATACCTCACTTTGACAGAAGTCATCCTTTTTCAAATATTTATATAATCAAACATTAAATGATTTAGCACTTTGAGTTAGCGAGTCTGCAAAAAATAAATAAAAATGTGTAGGAAAGGAAGTGTGCCAAGGACGCCATGCGTCTGCAGGCCGCAAAAAAAATTCCTGCAGCTTCACTGAATTAGGCTAAATGGCACAATTCTGCTCCATAATCATTTGTTGCAAAACAGGTGTTGTCAGAAAACAGGTGAAGAACCGCGAGACATAATATTAAAATATGTCGTTCGACGGTTAATAAACGCAATATCGTCTGGCATTCCCCAGTAATGTGTTTGTAGTGAATGTTTTTGTAGACTTTGTCTAAACCGGACCGAAATGTGCCTTTTGAAAACTGTCTCGAAAAATTCAATGAGCAAGCCTGAAATTAAATGGAATAAAAATTGTGCTTCTTCATAAATAAATAAATGTTATGTTGCCATATTCTGTCTTAAATCGTGAGTTTTGTCATCTCCATCTTTTAGTTTACGCATGACACAGGATGACACGAAGCAGACACAGGTGTTTAATTGGGCAAAACCTGTGCCAAGAACGTTTCGCCTAGAACACGGCATAATGGAAACAATTTGATTTGTATTGAAGAAAAATAAGTGAAGAGAAATTGGAAGCTTTGTTTGGAAATGACATCACTGTGATGGTTTGTCAGTACTCAACTCTCCGGCACAAAAGCCTTTTACCTGCTGTACTGCGCTTTTCGTCCCCAAATACACTTTTATTTAAGCTCATCTTCCTTTCTGTGTCAATGAGGTAGACTCGTATTTTTTTTTGGATGCATCCTTGTATAATTCTTACGGGATTGTTGTCCGTTCTCTCAGTGAAGTCGGTTTAACGCGCACGACACCAAAGACCAAAACTAAAAAGTCACAAGCTGTTAACGGGATTCCTCTTGTATTATTCAACAGGTTCACTTTCTAAAAAAAATACAATTTAAAAAAGCCCCTGGTGAATCCCTGTTGTGTGTGAATGTGTCATTAAACGAGCGCTTACCATCAGTAGAGGTACAGGTATCCTCGAATGAAGTGAATAAGAGATGGAAGGTGTTCAGGCAGTCCAGGCGTAAAGTCGAAAAACGCCAAAATGAGCCTTAAAGGAGGTGTTTGGTGCCTTTTTGGCTCAATAATCCTTTAATGACACCTCAACACGGACAAGAGGAGACGGGGTCGGAGTGAAGGCCGGTGCCCGGGGTCTGCAGCGGGGTCTCCTATCCGTCTCGAGTAGGCTACAAGTCGTGAGGGCGGGCGGTGCGCAGGACGACCAGACTTTTCCAAATGATCCAGCATCTATGGCCCCTTGCAGTTTTTATGTGTCCGCCCAATTTACCCTCCTTGCCTCCTCCTCCTCCCTCCCTTCTTCCCTCCCTCACATACCCCCACCTCCCTCATCTGTCTCAAACACCTTGGATAACCCCCCTTCTCTCCTCCTCCTCCTCCACTTTGAATAAGAGAACTCATTGGGCGGACTATTTTCTTTTTCATTATGTGAAACTTTGTCATTTGACTCTGAATAACAGCCGTGGGGCCAAATACATGCATTGAATGCCGAGATCCAGACAGTAAACTACTTGTTGCAAAGTAAGGTTGTGGTACACTATCTTATTATTATTATTATTATTATTATTATTATTATTATTATTATTATTATTATTATTATTATTATTATTATTATTATTATAATAATAATAATAATAATAATAATAATAATAATAATAATAATAATAATAATAATAATAATATGCCTGATAATGAATACCTGATAGAAACAGTTGTTATATAGAGAATTTGAGGTTGTTTATTATAATCCAAATTAAGGAATAAGGAAGCTTTTGAGATTAACACTGTAATATAGAAAACCAGACTTTAAATAAAGTCAACAATCAACATAAATCTGTTTTATACTATGTAGGCCTATTTGCTGCTAATTCATCACAAGGTCATCTATAGTCATTAGCCTCTGCTCCACATTAGCCCTGAATTAAAGTAAACGTCAAATGTTAGGCAACAAATTAGAGATAGTTTTCCTTTCTCTTTAGGCACACATGGGGCCATTTATTCATGTATTTATTTATTTATCTAGGCCATCTTGACATGAGCGTTAACGAGGCCCTTGATAAGTTCCTTACTCACTGTCACTGAGGAACGGAAAAAGCTGAAGCATTCTTTGTCAGCTCCTCATTTATTAAGTTCATATGGGTATAGTCATTTGAGGGGACCCTGAACCAGATACTGTGAGTGCAGCTTTGCATAATATGTGTTTCCTCTTGTACCAAATTTGAGATGACTGTGTTATGAGTGGGTATGGAGCTAAATGATTCCCTACTCCTCTTTCAATACATCATAACGTTTAAAGAATACCTTCCCAGAGGAAACCATTGAGCATGGAATATCAGTGGAGTTACTGCTATTGGACATGTGGACATGTAAAACTATGACTTTATAAGGAACTTCATTGGGCTACATCATATTTATAAAAAAAGATAATAGACATAAACACACATTTCACTCAATTAATTTTATAGTAATAAGTGCAGATTCGAAATGTGTAAAAAAAAAAAAAATCACAAACACACACTATTCTTAAACATTCGGATAAAAAATTGCAACTTTTACAATTTTTCAAAGGAATTTCTCAGATAATTTCATGTTTGGTTCAATTATCCTTAAGAAGAGAGAAAGACAGAAATCTGTTTTCCTCTAACCTGTCTGAAAAGTGGAACCACTAACTTCTGCTCCTCTTTATGTCTGTTGTTTGATCCAAAAGCCAAAAGCATTGCAGCAATACTTCTTGCACAAGTCATCATCTAACTGTACCCAGTACAGTTCCTCCAAGGTTCGATTCAAATCATGTTTTTGTTTTAACGGCTATATAGTTATATCATTAGAAAATATTGTCGGACATTAATCCAAAGTGGTAGATTTATATCTTAGGCATCTTTTTTTTTTAAAGGGAGAGAACCAGGATGCTGACCTGTGGCAAACCACACTCGGGTGAAGAGGCTGCAATAATTGCAACCCTTATTAACTCCTAAAACATGGAGATGAATGGGCTACATTATTGAATTCTTTACGCTTTGTTCATGTGTTGTTTAGTACTGAGAAAAACATCCTTGCATGTGAGGCCACGTTGTCTGGTACTGAACTGGGATGCAAATAATCGGACATATTTTGTTGATCACCATTGATCTTGTCAGTCACACTGACAGACTTTGTATGTTTTTAATGTTGCTCCATTTAGCTCTTGATGACTGGGTCTTAAGGATATTGTGCATTCATGTCTGTCTATGTGTGCGTGTCCGGATTGTCCTTTGTGACTCAGGGCACTTGCTATTCCACCTTCTAGTGCATACCTTCTGCATGACTCTTGATCCTGGATATCAAGCTGTGCTTTTCTCATTTCAACACTTTTACTAAAACCATTTGTGTTCCTGTCTCTTTGATGGGGACCTTGTCATGCACAATACATTTTTTGGTCTAACTTACAGCCTTTCTTGTGGGATCCATATTTTATGTTTTCAGTTTCAAGTTAAAATGGCTGTGACTCATCACAAACTGACATTGAACCAGTACATTAGCGATGGATTAACCATTGCCTTTCGTCAGCCTCATTGCTTTGTTTGATATCATAAGATTATTTGCGCTACAATTTCACATTGAGTACAACTGAAGGTTTCTGAAACAGCACGTGTCTTAGCTCATTGGCACTAGGAACTAGATGAGAAGTAAATGCAATATTTCTTACATTACAGTTATGACATTACTGCGAACATTGATGAACTATTATCAAAACGTACTGGAACTGTTTTTACTGGAACTGTTGTGTATTTCAATGTAGGCCATTTAATCATGCAATGATTGCAACATAGTTAATATCACATTACTTTGAATTGAACATTGCTGCAGCTTGAGATGTTGTAACGGAAAATGTTTCAGTTCATTGAACACATTCTCAAAGTTGTCAGAAGTGATGTCTTACTACTAACCTTTATTTAACATCCCTTTGTCGCAGTATCCGTAGACATAATAATATCATCTGTATTAGTTAAACGAACAAGGAACAAATTATAACATATTTTACAACAGGATGTTATTGTGAATTTTTGAGATTTTGAGATATTGCAATGTACGTCAAGAAGATGTAGGTAATCTGTAGATGTGTCAAAGACAACCAGGTATGACTCCACCGGCATTACCCAAGACCACAAGATGCAAACTGCAGATAAGCTTCAAAAACAACTAACGTAAAAATTTCAATAAGATCATCCTGTACTGTAGTTACACGTACTGTGCACAGTACCAGTGATGAAAAATGTGTGTAAGAACAAAGAAACAGTTCATCAACACCTCACCTGTCAAACATGAAATACAAAGAAGAACATGAATTGTATACTTGCAAAATTCTTTGCTGATAATCTTTGTTTCCATGTAATTTTTTCTTACGGGTGCGACCGTATCACTTTCGGTGACTAAACGTGTCCTTCCTTACTGAAGCAGTAGAATCAAATTTTGTATTGTACTTGGTTACAGCTTATAGTTTTCTTTTGCATTTACATGGAGTAATAACCCCTTTTAGATATTACTTGCATGAAATAATTCCAACTTTATCCTTGAATGATTATTTAAATTTGACCAAGTTTGATTATTTTGAATATCATACTCTTTGGAGCATCCATATTTCTTTCCTAATTTGTTTTCGCCATGAACACGCACACATATTCAGCTGTTTTGTTTGGATTGTGATTGTAGTGTTGAGAAAAAAATCTTTATTTCACCAGTAAATGATTACTCTTATTTCACAACAAAAATTGATTAAATAACTGTTGCAAGAAGTTTACAGTGTTGTTTTCATAATATCTCTAAATACATTAATGATTTATTTAAAGAACCCTTGCCCTCTTTCTATTTATTTTACTATCTGATTTTTAAGATAGGGAGATCATTCGCTCACTGACATGTTCTTATAAAATGATGATCTGTTATTTAGCCCTTTCATTCTAAAGTTACAATTTCAGCCGCACTTTCTGTTTACGCTAAATTATAGGATGAATACTTGCTTTTTTTCCAGCGGTAAGGCCTGAAGAGTCACGCTGAGTTCCCTCCACACAGGAAGCCTCAGCTATGTTTTACCAACCAGGCTGATGGGAGCACTTGAAGATATGTTGTGGATGGCCCTTCCTTTACTCACCAGGCTTAGCCCCTTTGAGCCCCTCCAGTTCCGAAGGAGATTACCAACTGCGGGTGGCTTAGACCCACAGGCAAATTTATTTCACTCCTTACGATATGAACCTCTGATCTCATACTATATGTGTGTTGGTGAGAAAAAAAATCACACAATTCGCTGATTTAAAGCTTTGAAATGTTAAGTATTTCATGCTCGTATCTATCACTTACTTTCTTTCAAATGAAACCTAATTCGTTTGGAAATCAACTTACAAAAAACTGTAGTGAGTTCACCTCGCCGTGTCTTTTTCTTTTAGTGAGCCGAGCACAGTCACAAAGCTCACTTATCTTCTGACATTTGCCGTCGGCCATTTGGGGAAGAGGTCAGCAGTGCTTTGCTGCTTTGATGTTCTGCCCTAAGAGTGGGGGGCGAGGGGTGATTTCACCTCTGTGCCTCACTAAATCCTGCTTGGAGCTGCTCACCTGTGAACACCAGCCCTTAATCAGCAGCAGCTCAAAGGAGACCCAGTCGCCTAGACCCTGAGCCTGATGTCATAACACACCTTCATTTTCCCTTTCTTCTCTTTCAGACGCTCCGTGAAGTGTTCACTAGTGCAGACACGCGCCACGGCCATTGATCAAAACCTCAGCACTCACCAACTCTCGGACAACTCGTCAGAGCATTCTTCAACGCGCACACGCCTTGTGTTTCTTTTCGGGTCCTGTAATGCCCTAGCCCAGGCCTGGGACCAGAAAGCCTGTAAGTGGTGTGAGGGGTTATGGGAGGGAGAGGGACAAGGGAAGCAGAGTTTGAGGATGGATTGGACAAACTATTTTAATCCCTGTAATGGAATTGGCATGTAAACTTATGAACCTAGAAGTAAACAGAAAGAAAATGGAGAGGGATGGATGTTGAATTGGTCTGAGCCTTTCCGGGGGAGCTGTGTTGAAACTCACTTTTAGCCCCCATTTAAACTGCCCTTTATCAGAACAAAGATAGGTCCAAGTCTTTTCCGGCCAATGTACTTCAACAGACATCGCTGTTTATATAAACACTATAAGTTTCCTTCTATAAAAAATGTTTAGGTTTCAAGTCGCAAATTTTCTTCAGTTTTGGTTCTTGTCCTGCAGCCAAAAATACTTCTGTACTGAAATGTTTGGCCTGAAAAGCTAAGAGGTAATAGAGTAGAGAGAATAAAGTAAAGTGTTCTCAGTTACTTTAACAATAAGATACCGTTTAGAATATAAAGCGGGCATGCCAAGCCATCTTCTCACATGAGACTCTTGCAGGAGAATATCATCAGGCCCATTAGAAAGAGAGCTCATCAGTGACACTCCTGCTGTCGCTGGTGCAAACCTACCCCTGCCAGATGTTATCAAAGGGAACTGGTCAAGTGAGTGGCGGAGGGGGCCTTTTTTAGGCTGTTCTCTCCCTCTGTCAGTGCGCAGGGAGACACACTCAGGCTTCAACACTGTCCAGACGTAGCCTGAGTGGGGCAACGCCTGCTGCTGGGACTCTGGGGGGTTACACCAGGAAAGTTTTTCAATGGATTAAAAAGCTTTTTTATCACCATGTGGATTGGCACTTGAAGACACTCCTTTAATCTGAGAGGGGATTTGACTTTGCCCACAAGAGGCCAAGCTAAGAGGCAGCCAAATAAATTCTCCAGTGATGGCGCTAGCTTTGTGATAGAGAACCTCACAAGTGATATGTTCTGGTTCTTGGGAGAAAAATAGATTGGAATTGAACAGATGGAGATTGACCAAAATAGAATATAAATAAATAAAATGCAATGCTCAGACTCTGATACATAGTCCTGCAAGGTCCAGTGACCCGAGCTTCAAAATGTTATACCTGCTGGAATTTTTCTTCTTGGTTCAATTTGGTTAAAGGAAATGTTTGTTAATATTCTCCATATCAGGCTATGAAGTTACTATAAGTAAGAACAATTAACTGGCATCAGAAAGTGTCAAAGAAGGTGTCAAAATAATTGATACATGCCGAACAGCATGTCCGCTAAATATTTTTATTCCATCAGAAGCAAAGGTTTTAACCTAACACATCTTAAGAAGAACCGAAACTTGCCATCCAAAAAAAAAAACACTGTAAAGATACTTGACGTTACAGAGCTAAGTGGAGGGCTGTCAAAGCCCCCTTTCCAAACCTCCCACTGATTTCATCTGTATTGCCCGAAGCCGTCATATCATTCGAGGCTATAGATAAGAGCCTTAACTGGTGAGTGTCAACAATGTCTTTTCTAACACTGACATTTAATACATCATGTAAATGACGCCGGGGACCCGTTATTCCTTCAAGAATGCAATTACATACTTTAAAAAAAAACTTGAAAGACCCAACTAGATTTAAAATGCAGTGTGTTTTCCCAAGACGGCAAGAAGGAATTCCAAGCAGTTGGAATATGCTAACATCCCTGTGTGGGCGAACGATGGGCAGCAGGAAAGGTGAGGGGATATCAAAAGAGACAAGACCCTTGGCCCATTTAAAATCTAAGGTAATACAATTCTGAATTTGATATTATTATTATCAGTATTATAACTTAGGTTAGAGTGATCATATTCTAAAACCACCAAACGGGACCCTAATGTGTAATGTGTATTTGTGGATGCACACATGTATTCGCTCTTGCAAGCACTACAGATGTTTTCATCAGGATGCAGGACTATTATTTCAGTGCTTGGCCTGGCACATCTACCGGGGGCACCTTTCAACACAATGGACGCAATGAATGTAGCATTTTCATTTGCAGGTGCTTAACGATGGAAGGAGTAAGCCCCCTGAAAATCTTTATGAAATACCAACATTTTCTACGGCATTGCTGCTTGCAGCTTCTTTCAAAAATACCATATGACTTAGGCTAGCTATCTCATGGTAAACGTTGGTGGAGGTTTCTGAAAGAAGTGTAATGCTCTTTTTGTGTTTTTTCCCTTTGAGACAAAAGTCCAGAGCATTTTGGGGAAATGCAAATCATTTTAATCCAAAATGATGAGTAAGATAAAAAAAAAGTCAAGACCAGGCCAAGCTTGAAAACAATTATGAGCGCTAGTTCATTAAATTGTTACAACACCAATAAAGCATGAGTCAGATGATATATTTTACAATTAGCGGTTAGGACTACTGGTCAATAGCCATGGCCTTGCTTGCTTTCTGAGTAATCTACATATGCTGACTGATTATGTGCTTGACTCATACGTCAAAACACTAATAAAAGTGACTTGAATAGATTTATTAGGAGAGACCAAAGTTGTGTACAGAATGTGGGGTCTCCGGCATGGATATCAGTCAAAGTGAATTTGTTTATAAAGTCAATATTGGACAACTGCTGGATGCAAAATGGAGGGGAGACGTTTGTCAAAGTGCAGCTTGTGAAAGTTCTATTTATGATTGTCAGTAGGCTATAGGCCTTTCCAAAATGTCAACATCGACAAACTTCCTTTTCAAGCTTTCACATAGCTCATGTAATAAACATAACCACACAACTTAGGTATTTAACTGTTATGTACCAGACTTTTTTTCGTACGTGAGATTACAAATCACAGCGGTAGCTTTTTTTGTATTTGACAGTGTCCATTAAATGTCCTGTAACACCATAAACTGAATAATATGGTTGCCAGAAATGATACATTTCCTTTCAGTTATACAGTTTGTTCACAGGCCTAATCCAGTCTGATTAAAGCGCCTGTGTTTGTGAGTTTGTAAAGCTGTTATAACCGAGGCTCAGTATCCAATGACTCACTCCTGACGTAATACATTTCATGGTGCAGTCGGATGTAACTCTCAGGGGTGTCTGGCCTGCTGCTTAGGATTTGGCATGGAGCAGTAGGTGGTCAGGCGATTAGGTCACCACACTGCTCAGAGATCCAGGAATGTTGTAACCTAGGTTTTGGGATCCGCTGTGCTTCCGATCTATGTGGGAACCAATATGTTGCATGCTTTTGCCATGGAAAATGCACTTATTTTGAAGCGGAGTGGAGAGAGTAGCCTCCAGGTTCCACCCAGCACCACATAATTAAACTAGGAGGGAATTTTACACACTTTAAAGAGAGAACCTCTCCACTTTTCTTTCAGGGCAGGGGCATGTAATTGCTTTTGCTGGAACGGGTGACGTCTTAGGAGTGGTCGGAATATCTTTGGCAAAGCCGGTAGCAACAAAGCTCTCGTCCTTGGAAGTGTGAGTCTGTTGTGGTTGTCTTGGGAGGAAATTCTACAAATATGGCCATGATGTGACACATACACACTCTCTACCACCATGTGTTAGTGAGCATGGTTGCTATATAAACTCTTTCACAAAAGCTGAAGAACATATCTAAGAAGTTCAACAGCCATGGCAGTGTGGCGTTTAAGGAAGGAAAAAATGGTCCTAGGAGAAGGGGGGACTATACTAAAGAATTCCCTTTTGCAGGATATCCTATGATCTTTTTCTGGATGGCTGACTGAAAACTTAATTTCTAGCTGGGCTTGTAATTGTAGGTCATTTTGCTATGAGTGCAATTGCAGATTTGATAAACAAGGTCCTCTGGCAGTGCACTGTTTACTTTCTGTGCCTTGATTTGAGAGCTGAAGCTCAGGGGTTGGATACAGTTTACCCCACATACACTCACACCGGCACGCTAACACAATACACAATACATTATGTGAGTGCACAGAGACATGCACACATGCACATGTGACGAAATGGCATCCTATGAAAATTAAAAAGGCTGTTGTTACTTTTTTTTCTTATTGTCAACAAACCCTACAAAAATAAGAAACAACTAATTATAGTTTGTCCTCTTCCAAGACTTTCTAACTTCCCCAGTCTTCACCAAGCCCCTCATCTCAGTGCTGAGCTGAATCTGATCTGTGAAATAATCTGATGGCTCATTTGAATGCTATCTGTTTAGAATCATGGTCTGCACCTCTGGTGGGCTGGTGCAGTACCTTAATCAGATAGTTACGAGGTCAGATGTAACCTCGAGTTGTTGACTGCTGGGAAGCTCTTAAAAGCATGCTTAGTCACATTACCTGTAATTCCACGTCAAATCAAGCTTCTTCTTGATAGGTCTGCCACAGAGGAGAGAGTTGGTAATGTCAGGGCAATGGAATAAGACAGTTACTGTGGTTGTGTCTTAAAAAAGACGCTCCAATCTCTGCAAACAAACACGGTTGAAACACAAATAAAGTTAAATAGGGGAGGAAAAAAAGCTGTCAAATTTATGCGCTTTAGTTAGAGAGAAATGGTAATGGATCCAGTTAACTAAAGCCACATTTTTCTGCTCTCTGTGCTCCACCACTGGTCCCCGGGGCCATTTGACATGACACAAATTTTCCGCTGACATTAAAATAAATAAATAAATAAACAAAAGGGTTGGTGATTCCAAAATGTGTTTTTTGTTTTACTGCAGGAGCATAATTTAGGGCTGCAGCCAGAGATCACACACATAGTAGATTCACATTTTCGCCAAAACACACGACTCTCTTTACTCTTGCCGAGGTGACTACACACGGCGTAAATGATTCTTTCAACCAATAAACGGACGGCATGTGTAGCTCCGCCTTTTCGGCACCCTTTCAGGCGGCGGAGGAGTACCGAAATTAGGAGTGGCTTAGAGCGGTTAGGTGCGCTTATATCCGTACCCTACCCAACTTTTGGCAAATGAAAAGCCAAAATACCCGGAGCGAACCGCTCCGACCAGACCCGCTCTACTCGGTGGAAACAAGGCATTAGAGAACCAAAGGGTACCTTCTGGTAACAAGTGTTTAGATTTTCTTATCTAATGTCTCAAAGTAAAAAGTCATGTGGTTAGAACCCTCAAATACATCGGAAAAACCTCCTTTTATATCGACTGTGTGTTTATACGACTGTGTTTATCAATGTCACTTCATCATTCAGGCAGGGTACACAAATATGCCGTTATTGTGATGACGCACGCAAACATCTTAGGCCTATCCCTTTCTCAACCTAAATAAGTTCACATCAAAGTCAAGGATAAAAGCTTATTGGATTGAAGAAAAAAAGTTACATGAAAATACCACAGTTTTAGTGATATTAGCCAGTATAATGATGCATGTGTCTACATTATTTCAGTTATGTTGTCTTTAGTGGTTTGGCTTATTTAAGTTGTATAGCCTATGATGGCTCATTTTGTTTATTTACATGGGTGAGGATATCCGGGAGTTGGATCAAAAAAAAGATATGATAAATATATTATGCTAACCAGTATAGTAAAAATACACAGTGCATGTGAGTAAATCTCCTAACTTCCCCTCCCTCCATCCTCTTTGTTCCTGTAACAAACACCTTCCATCCCAAGCTTCTCTCCCTCCTCAGGAGCTGTAGGTGAGAAAAACGGGAAGCCTGGTCCCTGCTGCGGTAGCCCGCTGGTCACCATGGCGACCGCTCAAACACACCAGTGGTTGGTGTTGGGTTAACTGCCAAATTTGTTGCGTTAGTCCGCCGGTTTCCCCTCCAGTACCTTACCCCACCCAGAGGGAGCTTGGGTCGCAGCAGGGGAGGGGAGGTGAGAACACTGAGTGGAGAGGGAGGGAGGGAGGGAGGGAGTGGGAGGAAAGAGGGAAAAAATGAGGGCAACCCAGTGACTTCTCAGAGGTCCCCATCCTTCCTTGTATGCTGCTTTGGATGAAATCACACCACTGTTTTCCATGGTTTCCTGTTCTTTTTTGCCATGACAGAACCTCGAGCTAGCTGGTACTTATTTATCACACACAGATGAGGAAGTGAACAGGGAAGAGAGGGTTATGATCAAAAGGTCATTGGGCACTATATCACCTAATCTGCATTTGCCATTTGGTGTGTAGAAATCAAACTATAGTTCATGGATAATTTTTCGTCATATCACCGGCATCTTTAGCTACACTCTCACACCCTTGTGTCTTATTTGAGCGTTTAATGGTCTAAATGAGGAACCTAGAATGTGTAACCCTTACCCGTGAATGCCTGCTTACACTCACTCATCTGGAGACGGTCACACCTGCAGGTTTTGTGTACATACAACTGCAGTCTTTTACCGTCAGCCACTGAGCAATTATAAGTCTTTGCCATGCTCGAAAGCACTTTAGCAGTGAATGCTTATGGAAGAGATGGAACCAACAAAATTGCCTTTTTCCCCCAGTAAAGATTCAGTGCTCCTCGATATTACATGCAGTTAGCTGAGGTGAGTCACTCTCAGATTTTGCTCATCCACCTTTATGTTATTTCGACATGATACCAAATTGGCAACATGTTTGAATGAGGGCTCCTCAAGAGAGGTTGTTGACGAAGGGACAACAAACATTTACAGAAGCTGCTGCACCCTTCTTGGCAAGACGAGCAGGAGATGACATCAGAGGAAAACACAGTGATTCACTGTTTACGTGGTTTATTTTGGGGCTTGATTATGTGTAACTCCACAGCGTTTCAGAGGCTTTAAGAACACTTCTAACCATCGGGGCCTCAGCCGTTGTTATTATTGCCCGCATCTGTTGAAAACCAAATAATGGCGGGTGGTCACCTTTCATCATGGAATGATGGGAATGGGTTCTGTAAGGTGAAACCATACGAAGAAGACATGGATGTGACATCATTGTTTTTAAATTTGTTTTCTGTCCATTTCCGCTAGCAGTGACGGAAACCATCTGGTACGGTCGGAGGAGGCTGGATGATCAAGGGAGTCGCAGTTTGCGTGTGTGTGTGTGTGTGTGTGTGCATCTGTGTTTCATAGCATATGTAGTACAGTGTGTGTGAATTTGCTAAGCACACTTTTACTTGTATTCTTGGTTTCATTGCAAGGTTTTAAGGTGATCATTTTGTTACAAAGCCTTTTAAACCACTTTAAACTGTGAGATTTTATGTTCTTATGAGAACGTCATGCAAGATCGTGAGAGATAGTGAGTTTTATAGGCGAATGCCCAGATCATCCAGAAACACTGTGATAACATTGGTTCAGATCGAATGAGCGCCCATCCACCATAAAACTCTCTGACACTCGTCCTGTCTCTTCCACAAGGCTTATGCTATTTGTGCAACCCAGCCTACATTAAATACACGTATGACTGCACATACACACAGCCACAGACACACACACACACACACACACACTGGTACCCACTACCGCCAGCCTGCCCACACTCTATTTCAGTCTGGACTTTACCGTTCCAGGGACCGCAGGCCCCACCACATAGAGAGGACTGTGTTGGTCTCTCTAACCCCAGTCAGACCAGGCTATTCGTTGGGCTGGGGTGGGCGGGGACGTGGTGGCGAGGAGGTGGGATGAGGATGGGGGGTTTAGTTTGGGTGGAGGGGGGGCTGCAGTGCTATCTCGCAGCTGTTTCGCTTGGGACGGCGAGGTCTCTCGGCATAAATTTCACTGATATCACCTCCATCAGAGGGCCATAAAGCTGAGTTATTATAAATACAGCTCTCGTGTGTTTACTGCGCGCATTCTTTGGCCTGCAACATCTTTCAAAGTGAGCACTTGCAGGTGCTCTGGCTCAGTCTCTGTGGGGCAGATTGGAAGAAATCAACCAAAAAAGAAAGAGGAGGAAAAAAGACAACAACTGGGAGACACAGGGAGGGGGCGGCGATGGACAGGGGAGGAGAGAAGGGATAACTGATAGTGGCGAGCTAGGAAAACATGGCAGCCATTACAGTGGTGATTTAACTGAGCCTGAGGTGATAAGGATAATGTGCGAAAGTATGGAGTTACTTTCTGTCACCTCACTTTCAGCTCCCAGAAAATAAATCTGCAGGTGAGATTCCAGCTAATCCATTCCTGCTGCATGCAATACATTACTCCAATGGCTGAGATAATCCCGTCGAACAGCTTTAGCTGGATAATGGCACACGACAGGCTGCAGTAGCAGGCTTTAATTGTGATAAAAATAAGTGATAATCATGGTTTATAACAACTTTGACATAGCAATCTAAACTCAAGGTCAACTTATTTGTATATATTAAAGTTAATCCTGTATGATTGGATTTAACTAATTGAATGTGAAATTTGGCTTTCACGCGCAAAATAAACTTTAACAGTAACTCTCATCACAAATAAGATGTTCGCCACATTTTAGCCACGTTGACTGTTGTAGTCACCCTTTTAATCTCAAGATATGCGTCTCAATTAACTAAATGCTTCTGTTCTCAGACAAGCAGTGGGATAAAATCTCCACTTTGTGGACATGACTCTGTTTTTGAATACCGGCACTGCTTTCACAGGGCATGGGAAAAAAAACTGTTTCACTGATGACATCCAGTGGTATATAATCCTGTTTATGAAATAAAGACTTGGCACTGGTGATGTAGCGTTAAGAACATTTACAGTTCTCATTTTATGAGCCCTGTTTCTTTTAAACACTTTAATCCACTCTCATAACAGGGTTTCTTTCCCGTAATCCTGCCACTTCACTGTTTGATTGCAAAGAGCTATGACAGAAAGATACCATCTAAAAGAAACAAAATGGAGTCCAGATGAGCGAAAACGGGAGTATCCGTTCACCGCAGCTAGGCAGATCTGCTTTCTCTTGATCTCACCTCAGTTTCCGACAGTGACTCAGCAGAAAGGATGAGGGAGGAAGGAAAGGTGTGTGTGTGTGTGTGTGTGTGTGTGTGTGGGGGGTGTCTCATCTTGGCTTTAGAAGTCATAAGTAGATCAGCAATAATTAAACAGAGGAGCGAGTGAGGAGAAATGTGAGTCATTCCAGACATGTGAGGGAGCTGCTTTCTTTGTGGATACAACAAGAGATTGGCTAAACTAAAAACGTGGAACTGTGAACACACCATGAAGCTGTCAGTCTGTACCTTCTTTACCACATACACACACACACTCTCACACACACAAATATGATGCTGAAATGTGTAAAAGCTAGAAGATTTGAACATATAGAAATCCGGTGCAAGAAAAAGCAGACGGAGCTACCGATTTCTTTGGCATCTGAAGAGACATCTATCATTACTGAGAAATCTTTCACATTGATGGAGGCCTTTTAGCAAACATGTCCACAATGAATGTGTTCACCTCACGCTCAAACAGTCCACCCCTCTCCTCCTGAGTATCTTGATTGCTTCTAATCAATCTTCTGCCTCATCCCTCCTCTCCTCTATTTGTTAAACACTTCAGAATAAAAGCAGGGGAGCAGCTTTGACAAACAGTAACTTAACGCTACCATTGTTTCCAAAGCACCTGCTATGCCATGGAAAGCGGTTTAGCTTGGTATTTATTTGCGAAGGCACACACACACACACAACCACAGACTCACACACACAGCAACATGTAAACAAATACCCACAATCGTCCTACCACTAGTCCACAATCTGGCTTGTGTTTGCTTTCCGGCATATTTTCACAGAGTGGAAATATTTAGCCCTGATGAAACATGCATTTATCTAGCTTTTTTTTCCCCTCACCAACCACAACCTCTAAAATCAAATAAACGAGGGAGCTCTATTCTTTTTTTCCTCCATAAAACCCCATCAAGAGGAATGCTGGTAATCCATGTGTACTCCTCCATCATGCCTTCTTCCTCTCATTACCAGCCATGTTGTTCCTATTACGCCTCAACATCCTCTGCTCTTATCAAGATAAATGCGCTGAGATATCATTTCATGTTTCCCCCGTTTTGCTTATTGCCTGGCCAAATACAGAACACAGGTTCACTGCACTGAACCAATTTGCTGCATGGTTGTGGTGTGGGAGTTTTTTTCCTTCCACCCCTCCTTTCTCTCTCTTTCTCTCTGTGAAAGCTTTTCCACTGACTTTCTTGGCTGCTCCTCTGACTTTTTCTTCTTTGTTTGTCCTTTAACATAAGGAGTTGTTTACTTGGCTCTCGTTAAAGATGGAACACAAACCTCAGAGACTTGAGTTAGTTAGAGTTATGCAGAGAGAGAGTGCGGCAACACAATGTACGTGACATATCCATAACACAGAGGACGGTTAGTGTGCGCTAATGAGATTACCAATACATTTGACAGGGTGCACTTCAGAAGATGTATCTGAGGAAGTTATTTTTCGGAAATTCCCAGTTGTTAACAATTTTTGAACAATTTTTGAAAAAAGCTAAACTTGCACTGATCATCTTATTTCTTGGCAACAGAAAATAGCTTGTTATCCATCCCAAGGAATTAAATACATATTGGATCGTTGTCGTAAAGTTGTGTGCGTATAAGATGCCCATGTATTTCACCTCACTTTTATGAGTCTGCTAGCCTGGAAATCCAGACCTGCCGCTAGGCGCTGCCTAATTAAATTTGATGCGCCTGTTGGTCTGGACAATCTCCATTGAAGCTCATTTAAAATGTCAAGAAATCCTGAGCAACCAATCAAATCGTTCTTTGTGATATGGGCGGGCCAGAGCCCTATGTATGGTGCTCTGGGGCGGACGTAACCGGATGACGACAGTGGATATGTTGTTCGGGTTTGAGAGGGCTTTCGCCTTGACACGATTTGGAAGACAGCACTCAAATCTTTCATTAGCAAGTAAGAGAAATGTTCTGTTTTGCCGACCGACCACAACAAAAGTTTAGTTTAAAAGTTAACTTATTATGCACCCATCCATCCACCGAGTTGAAGTTGGATGCAGGGGTTCATAGGGAAATCAACAGTGCAACGTCTGCATGCAGTTGGGATGAATGGGTCAATCAAAGAGAAAGAAAATAGATTCAACACTTCAACAATACACCCTTTATGTGCACTGATGTTTGACAATGCTGCAAAACTCCAGATTACAATAAAGTTATTAAGCATCCAATGCCAATTTTTAAAATAGAATATACAGTATATACTTATCTTTACAAGATCTGCAAATGGCACCTAATAGGGTATGGTTTAGGAATTATTGCAGATCGCAGATATACTGTGCCATGGTTTATAATATGGTCACAGTAAGCCAACTGAAAACTTACGGTAAGTTTAGGGAAAGATTATGGTTATAGTAAAAAACAGACAAACATTCAAACTGACATGGTTCAAAGTCCGCCTTTTCAAAATATGTACACAATTCATGCCCATCCAACAACCCAATCACCACATCCTTGCTCTTCAATTTGCGACATAAAGGGTACACTACTTCCTGTTCTGTCACTGAATGTTTGCACTAGAGACAAATGTTGCAGATTCATTCAAACTGAATCATTTGACTATTCTTAGGATTACTCAAGGAGCTTCTTGCTTCATTGATACAACAGGAGATTGTCTTAACATTAACACCGGGAACCGTGAACATATCACTGATCACACACACGTTTGGGTGTAAATTATGATGGATACAATACACTTGACATATTACTTTACGCAGACGATATAATTTTGTTAGCGGAAAATGAAAAAGACCTTCAGAAGATGCTACAGTGTGCTGAGAAGTGGTGTAAAAAGTGGAGACTTCGAGTTAACTACAATAAAACACATATCATGCACTTTAAACAGACCAGGGACAAAATAAGCACTTTTCAGTTCTACTTTTGGGACCACAAGCTGGATTATGTTGAAATTTACAAATATTTGGGTTTTATTTTGGGTGATCATATGGATGTCCAGCATGGCACAGAGGTACTGGCTGGTTCTGCGGGTATGGCTCTTGGTGGAGTAATAGCTAAAACTAAACAGTTGGGAAATCTGGGATATGCTACCTACTCTAAATTGTTTCACCTGTGTGTGTCCAGTCCTGGACTATATGGCGGGAATATGGGGTGCTAAAGTAAACGTGAAAGGAGAGACAGTGCAGAAAAGAGCGGTACGATACTTTCTGGGAGTTCACAGGTTTGCCCCAGTCCTTGCAATAGCGGGAGACATGGGATGGGAGCCAAGCGAAGTAAGGTGGAAGGGTTGCATGTTGGCTCTATGGAACCGTTTAATAAAAATCCCAGAGAGGAGGGTTGCCAAGAAGGTTTTCCAATGGGACGTGACTGTGAAGGGTGCATGGGCAAGTGAGGTGCAGGAAATATTCACAGATATTGGAGCCACTCACCTTTTCCAAAGTGTAAATATAGTGAATATAGTGTCCGCTAAGGAAACTCTTTCCAACACGTATCAAGATAAATGGGCACAGGACATTTTATTTAAACCAAAATTGAGGACTTATGCTACGATTAAGAACTATTACAGGAAGGAGAAATATGTGTGTGCTCCTTTATCTAAAAAGCAAAGATCACTGTGCGCCCAGCTACGCTCTGGAATCTTGCCCCTGCACCTGGAGACAGGACGTTACCGCGGGGAGGAAAGACTCTGCCATTATTGTACCATTGATGTGGAGAACGAGTTTCATTTTCTGTTTTATTGCCCTCTGTACCATGGGTTGCGTCAGAGATTGTTCGATCAGTGTGGTGATGTTGATGAATGATGCAGACAGGCTAAAGTGGCTCTTTGACTTTATGGTATTTGCCCTTGCTGGCTATCTGGAGAAGGCCTGGGCCAAGAGAACAAAAAACACTTATACATGAGATGTTTATGTTTGCTTTTCTTTTCTTTTGTTTGCGTCTATTTCCTTGTTGTCCTACTGTGAAATGTGATCACCATTTACAGGAAGTGAATGTTATCATTTGAATTTGATACAGTTGTTGGTGTCCTTGTTTGGACATGACACAATAATAAAAATTCATTCATTCAAAAAAAATTCATTCATTCACATAGGCAAAACCCCTCTACTCATTTTCACCTTTGCAAATCATATGTGATGCAAAGACGATGCTAGATTTGATAGAAACAAAAAGTGCAGTGACTGGCTTCTGTCTAAGATAAATATGATCAGCCTGCAATAGTCTGGGCCTTGTGGGAAATGGTGTTTGTTAAATGGAGCTAAACATAAATATGTAAAAGTTATGATATTCCATTGTTTTTTTCTATACTTGTCTAAACAGATAAAGTGAACCACATAACATACAGTTAAGATTATGTTCGTGTTGAGAGTTTTTTGACTCCTGGGACAGAATCAGGAAGGCCTGGCATTTCTCTTCAGCTCTCTATTGTTATTTTCTATCTTGTCGTTCCTCTCCTCACAAGCTGCAGATTTGCGGAGAGACAGAGGGCGAGAGACCTAGAGAGAGAGAGAGAGAGAAAGCATGGACAAGAACGAGTACAATTAGCCAGTGTGTGAACATGCTCATGTTTATTGACTTTCAGGGAGAAACTTTATTAACCTGCCCAGCCTTGAATGAAAGACACCTGCTGTTGGCACTTAGGCTGTCATTACTGCAGTGGAGAGCAGCAGGGAGGGCCCTCGCCATGCCCAGCGCTGCCTGCTGTTCCATTGTCCAGCGCCCCATCATCCTGCAATTGAGTGCTACAACGTTTACAATAAGACTGCCCTTTGTTGGGTATCGTCGCTAAGCTGACAGACCTTTTTCCCCTCAGTTGTCAGCAATCAAATTATGGTGGACAAACCCACCGACTCCGGTTTTGTTCCTTTTGTCCGTCGGTAAAAATAGGCGCTGCCGTGATTGACTGTTTTGTTGAGGTTGCCATTGGTGAAGTGGGTGATTGCGGAAGAATTAAATTGACTACAGTGCTAACAAAAAAACAACCAGTTTGGATGGATAAAGAGCCTAAATGGGAGACACTGAGTAATTGGCAGCTACGTACATAATTGACCCGAAGTGGACACCATAAGACTTTACTTATTCCACACGCAATAGGAATGAAGTGTCCTATTGGGTACTATAATTATATACTAACTAAAGTAATTTTTGGTATCTAGGAACATATCAGCAATGCTATACTGCTACTGCTTATGAAGTCAGTTGGGTCAAACACACAACCAGTCAAATGATCAGACAGGTCAGGTTAACCAAATCTTGGCAATAAGCCCTCATTGCGCAAAAAACTGTGCATGTACAACAACATTACATTTGAGTACCCAGGTCTGAACTTTGACATCTTAGGCTCAGTAATATTTTTAACAATAGCAATGGCAGCCAAAACTACAAAAATCAGACCTATATGAACCAGAATGTTCCTTCAACATCTGTTAGTCAAAAACAGGAAAGCAGAGTTACTGATCAACTTCAATTGTCCATAATCCAATATAACACTGAATATTGAACTTTTTAGCGATAGGAAAAGGTTTAACAGCATTAGCAGTCAATGTCACTCTGTCTGTATGCACTTGAATAAATATTATTCCGATCTTGTCCCAGAAAAGGGAACTAACTGTCACAAAAGAGATGAGAGGATAGATGGGGTCCTCCTACTGAGTGATACTTCCTCTAAAGTGCATAGTGTCAATGGCTGACTTTCAGCAGTGCAGATAAAACCCAGCTATCCTGGCTTTTATCGTCCTTGCCGGGCTCAGGGAGCACTGATACCACCCATTACAAGGACAGCACTGAGGCGAGCCTGGATGCGTGGGCTTCGGTATGTCTGCAGCTAAAAGGAGTATCTGTGTGTGCGTATGTGTGTGTGTGTGTGTGTGTGTGTGTGTGTGTGTGTGTGTGTGTGTGTGTGTGTGTGTGTGTGTGTGTGTGTGTGTGCGCTTGTACGTGTGTGTGTTTGTGCGTGTGTTTGTGTGTGCGTGTGTGTGTGTGTGTGTGTGTGTGTTTGTGCTCATCAGCCAACTGATGTGTGTTCACTGAAAAAAGGAGTTTAGAGATGGAGAATTATAGCGATCAAACCGGAGTGTGCTTCGTCGTCTAAAGTCTCTTTATGCAAGTGTGTATTTATTTATTTGTGCTCATTCAGGAAATAAGGTAACTGGAAACCAAAAGCAGTTTACTACCAAACATCCACAAATATACAAGCTGTGCACATCCAACTTTTAACCTTACTGGAGCCAACATGTACTCTGTGGACCCCTCGGGCAAACATTATGTTGATGATCACAGCTCAACAAAAATAATGTTGCAAAGTCAGCTATTGGCTTGTCCTTCCGCCCTCCCAGTGCCCAGCAACAAACTATTCATTTGTTTATACACTGTTGGAAAGGATTTGATAGCAGACACTGAATTTCCTGCTTTTGCTTCTTTGTGTGCAACTTTTGCTCTCATTCCTGTCACACTGGCCCACAGTTCTGAGCATGTTATGAGAGCTGGGGTGATTAGCTGTATCAAATTCCCAAGAATTACCAGTCAACTAACAGTTACAGGTCAGGTCTGCCTGCCTGCCTTCAGAAATACCAAACTGTAAACATGTCAAAGCATGAAATAAGCACATGTTTTGGTCCATCTTTACTGCTAACCTGCATTCTACTGTACCCTCGAACACACTGTCGTATAATTTTATTTAGAAAGAAAATGCATTTGGTGTAAATGAGCTGTCAGTTGGTGTGTGTGTGTGTGTGTGTGTGTGTGTGTGTGTGTGTGTGTGTGTATGTGTGTGTACATGTGGAGTGTGGGTATTGTTAATTAGGCGTGGAATGATGACCTTTGCCTGTCCTAAAGCTACATTTATGCATAGCAGCCATGGAGAGATTAATAGGTATTGCTAGGCAACATGAACGAGCGGTCTGCAAATCCTGTCCCAAGTCATTAAAAACAATTCATTTGGCTATATGCTAACACCAAAACTACACACCTTGTTCAAGTGTGCATTGGAAGGTTATGATCCACCCATAAAAAACTATCTACATGATTTTTGTTAATGTGAGGTTACCCAAAATAGGCGACACATAAGGGTGCCATGAGTGATAATTGGTATACTTGCTGCTCGTGGCTTATAGTGACCAATTTTCTGCCTAAAAAGCTGATACATGTCAAACAATGCAAAGATAACAGATGCTATTTGTGCCAACTAGTAATGAATGCTTTTGTTGTATTGTTCTGTCACTTAGCCTCACACTTTGTATAACATATATCTCCGAAGCATGTCAGACGGATTGATGTCTGTATAAATATAAATGTATTGTTGTCTGCTAAAAGGTATTCATTTTGTGACTCCCAAAACCTCCATTCCACCCTGTGTCTGCTGCTTGTTGGCCCGACTCTTCTAACCAGCCCATTCGAGAGAAGAAACAGAGGAGCAAGTGTGGTGGATGGACCAGTTTAAATAGATATTATAGCATAAAGGCCCCACCACTTTCCCTCCTCTCTCCCTCCTTCCCTCGCTCTATCTTCCTCTCCGTCTTCAGTCCTTCTATCGGCTTCCTTATGTGTTTGAGCGCCGCTGAAGCCACTTTTGTGGTGCTTTTCAAGAGGAACCCCTTTGAGAGGCATGCTCCTCAGGGACTGGGGACAGGCAGTCGGCCAGTTTCCAGGGTAAACATATAATCATCCCTTGGACAGCTATAATTATATCTGGGACGTGAAGGAACAGAAGCGAGCAAGAGCCAGGCAGATACACAGTAGCAGAGGTAAAGCCGAAAGCTTCGCCCTTAATATCTGTTTTCTGCCATTGAATAAAGATCAGGCTGTGTTTCGGTGCAAACAGTAAGGGAGGGGGGTTGATGGCAAAGCAAGTATCGGCTGACAGCCTGTTGCGGCTAGTTTTTGGAGTCACGTCCTGGGCAGTGGCGGTTTTGCACAAATGTGCATACGCACGTAGATGTTTGATGTCCAGACACGTCTGCGTCCATGCTCACACATACACAAATACACACAGGCACACACACCTTGAATGCACATCCCCACCCACATCCTACACAAAAAGCAGTGGGTGGTTTCAGGGCCAGTGGGGAGCTCCCTTAAGGCCTTTTCTTTTATCCAACGTCTCTCAACAAAGCAACTTTAATGCGGTTCACAAACTTGCAGGGTCTGTGCTCACCTACCATTCCACCAAGCCACACTGAAGAGAAAATGATTACAGCACACGTTCGGTAGGTGAAATTACTTCCAGCATGTTTTTTCTCTCACTAAAAATGAATTTGTCGCTACTGAGCAGCATAAGTGAACCTGGCCAGCGAATACCTGTTTTCCTTTGCATCACCTGACTGAGTTTGAAACCAGCCAAGTCTTCGTCTTTTATGTGAAAGTTCCCCTCTAATTTTCCTTGTCTATGGTGCCCCGAGGCAGGTTGGGTGGGGGGTTGGGGAAGGGTGACATCACACCATTTAGGCAAATTCCATATGAAAGAGAAAAAAAAGGAACGGCTGTGGCTATCCTCCATAAAACAGTGGAAAGACTATAAAGTTATAGGAAGCGATTAGCTGATAATTAAGCAAACCTAAACAAACCCCCCACCGTTCTCACACATCATTACTGCCTCCCAAACACACAAAGCAGTGCTCATGTGCGCACAAACATCCACGGTGGAGGCTGAGAGAGGCCGTCTCCAGGGCTGTGGGCATCAGGAGCAGCAGGGACCGAGGAGGGAGGGCTCAGGGAGCATGCTGCAGCTGGGGTCAGGAGAAGGCACGTTAATCACCGCTATCCTGTCAACAACAAAGAGTGGGCCTCACCCAAATGCTCTGCTTGATAGCCGTAATAACACCACACAGGTATCACAGAGAGTCATGCAGAGGTGTCACCAAGAAGGAAGTGAAGACATGGTGTGATGATGCAATTACAGGAGTAAAACAGGAGAGGGGAGGAACACAGAGTAACACAGTAACACAGTTATATATATATATATATATATATATATATATATATATATATATATATATATATATATATATATATATATATATATATATATCTCAAGTGGTTCCTTTTTCTCGCTTAACTATCACTTACAACCACAGGGTTTTCTTTGGAGAGGGATCCCACACACCCGCTAACACCCCAATTAAAATGCGATAAATTATCATCATTGACTGGTGTCTCACATGACTTATTGCTTGCATGCCCCACCAATCCCCATAAACATAGCTACTCTTTTCGCCCGCAACAGACACACTGCAGCTGAAAGTCAGGCACGGAACTTGGAACACTACTAAATTTTCTTTCTTTTTTTCTGTAGATTTACATCCTACATCTTGAAGATGCTTCTTTAGTCTTCTTCCCCACTCTGCCTACACACGGGCATGTTCACTCTTACAAAAAAAAAGAAAAGAAAAGCCCAGCAAATGTGTTGATTCAAGCCTCAGTAATTGAAACACAAGCCTTTCCTGCAGTGACCAAACGGCGACCCCACGTTGGGTCACATTACTGAGCAATGGACATGTTTAGATTTTTCACTCCATAAGAAAACATCATTAGGATCTGAGAGTGGATTTCACTTTTCCCTCATGTCCGCAACTCAGAGGTAACGGTGATGCCCCTCCCCCTAAGCAAGGACCCTGGCCTTAGACCTGACCTTCAACCTTCTGGTCCTCCACAGTACACACACACACACCCACACACACATACAAACAAACACACACCAACACACGGACTGCCAATTTCTGCATTTAAAATGAACAGCATTACCACTGCCTCCAAGCGGTCTTTTTTCACTCTCTTCCATCTGGACTGTCTCTGCTGCAGCAGTTGTCTGATCTGACACTCAGCCTGATAATACGGTCGGGCCCAAATGAAACCAGAAACAATTTGTTTTGGTCTGAGCTATCATTCCATTTCCCATAAGCCGTGCCTCTCCCTTCTCTCCTCTCGGCCCCTCTTTGTATCTCTTGCCAAGAATTAAAAGGAAAAGACTTTAGACACAGTTACAAAAAGCAGCTGCTGAGTAACTTTCCTCTTAGAAACATACTAAAGGCCATTCCACATTTACATATCTTATTCCAAATCGCAAACTGCATGCCTTTTAGAGAGCCCCGAGGCTGATACAAGGCCCTAGCAGCTTGCTCAGATGGAGCAGCTCTTTAGAGCCCTCCTCTGGAATGAATAAGGGAGGAAGTGGAGAGGCCACACTCAGCCTAAGGCAGGAAGTGACATACGCTCAGTGACGCTAGGCAGCAGTTGTTTTAAATCTTGTGAGACAAAAAAAAAAGTTCTCAAGAGCGAATATAGAGTGAAGGGGAGAGGATGGGGAAAGGAAAAGGTAATTTGATTAAAGTCATTGCCTACAGCAGCATTTCCAATTCCAAACATGTCCGTCCTAAACCCACCGATGTAAACACAGCATGCTCTCTGACCTTTGTGGTAAACATCTGTTCAGGGATAGGCTTTCACCCTCAGTCGAGCACCGCCTGACATGGCATTGATGAATACGCTTTTAATCACCAAAAGCAACACATAGAATGAATCTTCATTATCTACTTAAGCAAGTAAGTAAACACTGCTGTCTTGTGAGGACCAGAGTCACAAGTAATGCTGTGCAAGCAAGCTTCATTAACCCAAACAAAACGACATTTCAAGCTTGTTATTAGTTTACTGTGAAGTCTGTAATCCACAAGGGTTTACACAATGTTTTGAACATCTGATAAGTTTGAGGGGGCGAGGGGGGGACAATGGGGAGGGGGGGGGGACAATTGTCAAACTATGTCCTACTTTATTTTAGCAATTATCGTTCAATCTAACTGTCCTAAATCTCGCCACCAAATACAGTTTACATGTTGGTACAGTTCTAGTGGTATCATATGAAAATGGAGGCAACTGGAGTCTGGGTGCCTCAGGAGACAGTAGGACATCCCTTGGGAGAAAAAGAAGACCCTTGAGGGTGAGCAGCAGCCGGTGGGTCCGGGGCCTGGGCCTCGTAAAAGAGCCGCAGCCGGCTAGGCCGAGAGGGAGGAAGGAGGCAATTAAAGACCTGCAAGTGGCCTGAGCGCTGGGTACCAGCCGACTTTTATCGTGTCATGAAATAGCTACATGCAGGGCCAATAGCAAGGACGGAGAGAGTGAGAGAGAGAGATGGAAAAGGCGAGGAAGAAATGGAGATGGAGGTAGATGGGTTGTTGGACTGTATGCTGGATTGGGGGCTACGCCTGGCCGGACCACCGCTGAGAAAAGGGGCAGGCTATCAAGACAGACGACTTCCTACTGAAGTCTGATTATCCCCTGGAGGCCCAGGGAGAGCCCTATAAAAGCCTCCTCATTAAGACCGGACCATTTATAGACGGCTTAATGAGTCTAGGCCACTAAAAGAAGAGAGGGAACGAGGGACTGATAAAGAGAGTGTCCACTTACTGCTTTGGGGTTCCTGTCTATGCACCTCCCTGCCCTCAGAGGTCTAGTTGAAAATTCACAACAATCACCTTTGAAGGTAAAAATCCCCAATCCAAACATAGTATAGTTGGATTGAAGAAGTAGCTTTTTACAAAATCATAATTCAACTAATTTGTTTTAAAATCGTTATGTATTTGGCACATCCTGAAAGAGCTTGATCTGAACCTAAATTACAGTTTTGAAACCTCCCGCGGACCAGTGTCCAGTGTGAAAGCATTTTTGGGATGGTTCGGACTTTCGGACCAATTTGCAGGAAGTCATGGTCATCACCAGTCACAGAAAGTAAAAATGAGCCGCTTATGGGGGAACTTAGTGGGGCTTGGGGTTGCTGACGGGAGACAGGATTTTTGTTTTGTACAACTGTAGCTGGAGTCAAAGCTGGAGGTGTGCATTGTCTGTGCGGCTGCCTGAACTATAAAACGCTGTGGGAAATTAATCTGATTAAATTATTTAAATTTTTCATCCATTCAAACCAGGCCCCCAGGATGCTGCCTTCTCCGAGCAGCCAGCATGGACTTGTGGCCAACCCATTGGTACTGCATGCTCTGAATGGGAGCTTATTTTCCTATGAGCCCAGAGGCAGATTTCCCCCGTCCACACAATACTAGCGGCGAACAAGATTGTGTCTCCGCAAATTTTTTCTGGATATCAATCATAGGCTCATACCTATCTTTAGACCATTTACTAATAAAACTGAAGTTTTTTCATTTCAAAACGCCACCTCAAGCGTTTTATTAGCCCAACGGCTTTTAACGGCTTTCAGTTGGTTTTCGAGGGAGGAGGCATGGGTCCATGGTGCCGCTACGTCATACGAAAAGGCGTGCCTGGCTCACATGAGAGCAGTATGGCCGCTTCCTTGTTGCTTCCTTGTTGCGCCAATGAGCAGCTTTCATAGGAATGAATGGGCGCCATGTTTCAATACGGTGTCCATTTCTTTATATGTCCATGATTCAAACTGATGAAGTCTATACCACAGAATATAAACGCAGACGTCAGACGCAGGGCCATCCACAAACCAATAAATGTCCAGTATAGGGAGATGCAGCCCATGGAGGTATGTCATGGTAAGTTATTTAGTGTGATAGAACTCCTGTGACCTTTTATGCTCTTAAGGAACAGAATAAACTTGCACTTTAGGTAACACGGGTCTCTGATAAAAAATGTACATCCAAACCAAAGATTGCTTTGTAAAGATGTGCAACAGGTCCTTCTTCATCCCTGGCTAATTTTTAAGTAATCATTTTCAAAAGATCCTGCAGAACAACTCACACTTTTTTGCCTCAGAGGCAAAATCTGGACTCCAAGCAAGTTCCTGGATCGGCCCTCAGCATCTGATAAGTCCTACAGTACAAACAGAGCGTTGACCTCCTTTAGGTCGTTCGTCATACCGCTCCCCCTCAAGCTCCATGCATCCTGGTCACCGCCCTCCAATGACTGATAAAGCACACTGATCCTATCTGTCCCCCTGAGAACAACAAACGCTACAGCTTGACACCAGTTATTGTCAAGTCACCCTAAACATAAACACATGCACGTGCATGCGCACACCCCACCTGTGGTAAGTGTGCACAAGTATCAGTATGCTCAAACACAGACATTCACTAACCAAATACTGCTATTACCTTCATTCGAACAAAATGCTCTTGAACAAGATGTTTTGAGGACAATTCAACTTCATTCAAGTAGAATAAGATAAAAAATTGTAATAAACCCCATCCAATTTACACCTTATCCAGCGGCCCACTCAAGAGCACATTGTAAGTTCCCTGTCAGACTAATCATACAATTCTTATAATATGAACGCAATGCCCATAAATAGTGCAGAAAAAGTGCTGGCAGTAGTCCTGGAATCCATTTCTTATAACTGCAGATGAGTTTGTCTCTTTAACTCCTTATTTGCTCGTTGGCACGCTGGGTGTGATTCTCCCCCTCTGGAATAAAGAGGCGTTTTGTTCTGTCAGAAAACGGCTTTGGGGTGGTATCAGTGCGCCACTTTGTGCCAAGGCAGAGAAAGGGAGAGCAAGTGAGACAGTTTGAGGAAGAAGGGATAGTTGTGAATGATTAATGACAGGCGTCTCTAAGCAGTCATGGAACGGGTGGGACTCCACAATAAGATGGGGTGATTCCAATCTTACACATTTAATTATGTAGTTCCCCTCCTGCAGATCATGTTAGCATTTGAATCCAAGTCACAGCATAAAGCTGGGACACCCCTGTGCAGGGAATATCATAAAGAAAAATAGTGCCCGACAATCAAAGAATAGCAGAACTAGGGAACAGTTTTTTTTCTTTCAGCCAAACCGGGAAGCACCTTGGAGCATGAAATGTGGCTCCAATTGTTTCTCTGTGTGTGTATCCACCCATAGCGCTAGAGAAGGGTTATTGGCAGGCAGGAGGAGGGGAGTTTCGGGAGGGGATGCTGAGCTGAGAATGCCAGGAATGTCCAGCCCTGTTTACAGCCCGGGCCGGTTCACACCTGCAGGTCAGGGTGCTATCACCAGCCCCGGCCCCTCCTCTCCCTTCTGCCCTCCTCATTACAAGAGGGTCAAGCTCAGAGGTGACCTAATTAGAAGCTCATTACATCACAGACAATCTCCATTAGCATGCCAAGCTGGCCTGTTAATCCATTAGCACCACAGAGGCCCCCAGGCCTGCCTTTACATTCCTGCCCCTGTGGCCCTCACTTGGGGCCCCCACCACACACAAACACAGTAAC
This sequence comes from Hyperoplus lanceolatus, assembly GCA_026929865.2. Lineage (NCBI taxonomy): Eukaryota > Metazoa > Chordata > Actinopteri > Uranoscopiformes > Ammodytidae > Hyperoplus > Hyperoplus lanceolatus. Next base: position 20,902,378 of record CM049408.1, on the reverse strand, counting down.
ACACACCTATAGCTACCTATTTTGATGGGAGACACCAAAACTAAAAATTAATGTCCTGCCCGAAACATGAACAATAACACACAATTGCTAAATATTTACCTTTGCAGGAATACCCTTATATATTGGTTGCCAATGTGCTTTTAATTGGACTACAGTATCAAACATCAGTAATTGTTTTAATACCATTAATATAATTGTTTGGAGAAAACCTGATACCGGGATATATTCCAATCAAGTTGCAGGAATCAAAGTACATTGTGCAGTAATTTTAATATTTCTCAATTAATATTGCCGCAATGAAAGCTACAATTCAGCTTTTTGTGTTTTTGCTGGGACAGAGCAAACATCAAAGTTAGATCCATTGCGATGAGGCAGTGATGTCCTGACACTTCAAGGTCTCTAGGCACAGTTGGACAATCAGAGGAGGGTTGTGGGGGGTCAGCTACTTCTGGGCTTTTATACGACCTTGGTCTCTGAGCAGGGCTCCACCTGAATGTTTTGGCTGGGGGACGGCCTGGAGAAAACTCAAAACATGTTAGCTCTACACTGCCTACATCTGCTGAGGAGCATGTGCAGTTCCAAGATAAATCCTTCCATCCCCCTTTTGATCATTACAGAGAAATGAGTAAGAAAAAAAAGGACAAAACTGAAAGCCATTGTTCAGAAGGCTGCTTTTTGGCAATACAACTGCAAAGTTACAACCCCCTTGATACTTGTGTGTATTTGTTCTAGGTATGCTTGTCATTATAGTACATCTCCAAATGAAGTTTTAAAAAATGGAAAAAATGACGGGATCCTCTCACAGCAAGGTGCCGAGGCGGAGTCAAGCATGTGTCAACGGATTTCCCTGCTCCCTTTTTCCACTCTAAATGAACTTCCCTCTCTGTGCCTTTGTTGGACATGGCCTCTGAAGTGCTGGGTGCAGCTGTGGGGTTGTGGCCCAGTGCTGGGGACTGAAAGAGCTGGTATCTATCTCCTCACTGGGGACCTGGGAGACACTGAGCCCCACTGCCTTCCCTTTGAAACCTCTCCCCTCTAGTGACTGGCAGACCATACAACGCTCAGAGCTTTGTAAGTGACTCCATTGTCGGGGGCAGATTGAGAGGAAAAAAGGGGGTTAGCCCTAGGGATAGAAAAGCAAGGTGAAACAAAAAGGTCTGACTCTGTGGTCTGAAGAGGGCAGGAATGGATCAAAGGCCTGGGTGCTGACCTGCGGCCTTTGTCCGTCAGACAGCCCTGGCTTCATTTAACCTCTCTCTGGAGGCCGGCAAAGCCCACTGGGATATCGTGCTACACAGAAGCCGTGCCCTATGGGGACATCTCAGTGCCTCCTCTGCAACCCCTCAACCCCTCCACCTGGGACAATATCACAGGTGAAAGTGGATGGGAGGGGTTGGTCTGTGCTTCGCCCCAACCTGTCAGGGATCCACCACAAAGGGAGTTGAGCCCTCTCTCCGGATGCCCGCCGGCCAAGTCTTACCTTACTCCACAGCATTCACATGGCCTCGCTGCCTCCCTGCCCCTGATTCCGCTGGGAGAGCCACAGCACTGAGGGAGTCGGAACAGAGAGGAGCTCTCAGTCGCTCACCTGGGGATGCTAAACCTCAGCTATGTGGCAAACAAAGGTGAACTTAGTGGATCTCTGCTGCATTGTTTAGTTGGGGAAACTTAAATCTTCCAGCCTTAATGAACTGTTGAATAGAGAGGATTTTCTATGGTTCAAGGGGCCATGTGTGACTTTTGAAAACCTGTCCATCATGCTTTCTATAGGGGCAGGCCTAAGAAACATGCTATGCACAATACATCCCATGGATATGTTCTTGGGCCCAATCAAATTAAATTATCCAATAACTCAATTAAAAGTGCACTGTTTCTACGCTATCAGGCCTGTTATCACATGAATTGATATGGAGCAAGTCTTTTACACGTGACACTTAAAGAGCTGGTTTCAAATTCAATTTAAGTTTTTACAGGCTACATCGACTGCTTTAAGTTATGGTGGGATTGGAGAAACATTTCCAAAAGATTTGCCAAGTCTTGGTCACTCTTCCCCAAAAGTGAACCATAGGGTAAGGTGTGGAGCAGTTGAGGATGAACAAGGAAGCTGGGAATGGGTAGCAAATGGAAGCAGAAGGAGTACCTGCACTGAAATGGGGATGGGGGGTCTTACTATGTTGGGAACGAAAGCGGCCAAATCGTCCTGCTTTCATTAGTGCGCTGAGTGAAGCCTCTGCCGAGGCCTCGATTCCCAAGACTCTCAGATAACAAGTGGCTTCCCACACTGAGGCTTTCTGTTTTCTGTTTCCTCTCCAATAAAACCAGGCAGAGAGCGGGACACAGAGAGAGACGGGGGAGCGGGAAAGAGTGATAGACGGGTGGGGAAAGGGGAGAGGGGACCCCCTTGGTCTGCTGTTATCTGTCCAACTCAGTCATTTGGGGGTGGGGGGCAGTTTGGTTTATTTTCCCCAAGCCCAATGAATGGCTGCCGACAAGGCATTTCTGATGGCTGTGATAAGATATCCCACCCCCGTGTCCAACCCCTCTAACCCCAACCAGATCTCCAGCTCCAGCCTTTCAAGTGACCAGGTTAACCATCCCTCCAAGAGCTGGTAATGAAAGACAAAGTGAGGTGGTCTCGCACTGAAATGCACAAATGTAGCAGACTGAGTGAAAGCGGAAGGCAACGAGTGGAGGTCACTTATATGACCTCCCATACACCGTAATGCACCGACCAAGACAAAAGCATTCCATAGGCAATGCCAGCCATCCTGTTAGTGATAGGTTCTAGATAGGATTTTACTCCGTGCAGCTGGCCGATATATGCCGAGGAATGTTGTGTTTGTCTGAGGCCCAGCCACAGTCATATAGATGCAAACATTTTGGATGTGCAGAGGTCAGCGCTGTTGACTGTTTAACCAGCTGCCAGCTGCTATGATACTGTACGATCAACATGTGTTCTACATCAGGAATGGAAGTGGGAGAGTCATAAATGCATTTGTTATCTTTTAAACTTGTTGGAGTGCAAGATGACCATGCAGAAATTGGTAAGACTTTGTTACATTGTAGCTTAAGGTGAAGGTGAATATCTATGTGTCACACAGGTGCCGTCACATGAACCCTGTGTGCGACAACTTGGATTTCCTCCAGTCTGTAGAGTGGGCCTGTTAAATGCCACATACCTTAACAAAGAAGTTAGGAGGAAGCCATAGGGAAGGCGCAGATGAAATCCAGCGGGGCTAGCCTTATTGCTTCCTGTCATTTAACCTATCATCCCTTCTGCCTCACAGATGATATGACAGGGACACATTTAAATATACACACATATCTAGAGGAACTAAGTGGGCACATTAACACACACACACACATATATATTAAGTCACACAGTCAGAAACCACATACAAATATTGGACTGAAAGCAGGAACTTATAACGCGTTCTTGTCAGAACTGAGCTTACAGAAGAAAGGCTAAAGCTGAGACACGATGAGATGCAACATGGGCACAGAAGCTTAACACATGTAAACTCATAATACACAAGAACACACACCCACAGAATACTTAGTCAAGCTGCTCCTCATTTAGAGGCTCCACTATAGAGCATGCACTCCGCCAAATGGTCCTAATCGAACCTCCCTGCTCTGCTCCATCTGCTCACCTCACTGATAACAAGTGGGGGACGCGTGGAGGGAGGGACGGAGAGAAGAGCAAGCGGGTGTTTGTGTTTGAGAGGAAGGGTGGCAGGGGTGATAAACTGTGACCTTCTCCTCATTCTGCAACATGCCTAATGGCTGCTCTGAGTGCTCCAGCTCAAGGTGTCAGAGCCTCTAAATGGACGGGTATTTTTATCCTGCTCACACACACACACACACACACACACACACACACACACACACACACACACACACACACACACACACACACACACACACACACACACACACACACACACACACACACACAAATGAACAAACACTGTGAATGCTGTGTATAGCCCTAGCTGACGTCCGGGTGCACCACAGGGTGAGCTGGGCTGGCGAGTTGGCACGCAGCGCTGGCAGTACTCAAGTTCCTGATAGCTTTCAGGGGCCTTTGATGTTCTTTGCATCCCCCGGCCCCCTCACCGCTCCATCCCCCCCTGGCCTCCCCTTCGCAGGAAATTGCATTCTGTCCGCTGCCATGGCAGATAAATGAGGCAGGAGAGGGGCTGCACACTGTCACCAGCCGACCTGGCCTGTCTCACACAGCAACCTGCGGTGTGTTAGCCGCGTGTGCTCCTATCCGGCACCCACGGCTGGGCCTCCGGGCGGGAGAATGCATGTGCATGTACGTGTAAACACACACAAGTGTGGACAGACAAGTACACACAGTCATATACACAAAGCTGTAGACAAGCACACCGTTGTAATCTTGCATACGCGCACTCCTGTTAGCTTAGAAGTGTAGATGCTGACAAGTGATATTCTGCAAGTTCTGCACTGCACATACATGAATTAAATGATTCAGGTATACAGAAGAGTTGGTGTATGTGCTCCACACTCCTAATATCAGTGCAAACCCATGGGAGAAATCTCCACTTTATCTCTCTGATATTAACTTAAGCATTGGCGAGGATAACAACACTTTTCACGCTAGCAGCTAGCGTGTCATATCTGATTACATCATGGTGAGATTCCTGCGATCCCTCCGAAGACATCGTCTGGGAATGTTGAGAAATAATACAGCTAAAAAGGAGTGCTCACGCAATGGGGACCTCAGTGGTACTTACGGGCACGGAGGCGACTCGAAATTTACGGGACGTTGCCTATGTGCATGTGTGAGATCATGCTTTGTGGTGTTTGAGATTGTGTGTAGTGTGCACATGTGTGTGGCTATAGGTGCGTGTCTGAGATCATGTGCAAGTGACTAGGCTCAGCCGACAAGTATGTTTGATTAGTGCTGCGCTACATGCAACAGGGTCCTCTAGAAAAATTAGTTACAGCTACAAGGTGACGTCAGTCCTATTGGAACCCAACAGTACAACCCCACCCTCCATGCTATAAGCTTTGAGTCCGTACACTAGGGGGCCACTGTATCTCATTGTTAATACCTTAACTGTTGCGCTCAGATGTTTAATTATTTCCCATATACATCACACATTTCAAATTCAATGTAAGGATATACATGCCACTGCCCTTGACCCTTATCTTTCCAAGGCTCAATCAAACTGTTTCAGAGATATTTTGGGATCTGTAGGGTGCACTAGTACATTCCCATGTGTAATGTTTTATGTTGTCTGTGACTCAAAGAGGCCATGAGCATGTTGATTACTTGGAACATTTATAACTTTCATATATAGCCGTTTATCTTCTCACTCCATTGACCTCCTCTTTTCTTCAATGCTATTAGTGAAGATGTTTGACTTCGACTGAACGAAATCTGCTCCATGTTATGAGCTGCGTCTGGCCTAAACCAAAAGAGGATATACACGTCAGTTTACTGCTGTCTTCCCTCTTCTGTTTCTTGTTACTCATCGCTTGATCTCTTTTTCTCAGACCAATGTTCACATGAAGACCAAAATATTCGGAAATACAGTAAGTCCACGGTAAGCACAGTTCTGTCCGATAAATGTGTTTTTAAATCATTTTCTGATACTGCACACAATACATTTCTTCTTTTTCCCCCCATTTGTGTAGGCAAACAAATATAATTGTGCATTACTACTTTCACTTGATAAGGCCTCATAATATCAATATCTATTTGATCACTTATGGATTATTCAAATATAGCTGAGCTGACAGAAATAATGTTATTTTCTTTATCGCATGGTCATAAATACTACATATTACAGTAACCAATGTGACCAATTAGTCATTGTCTGGTGGCTCACGATCTTAAACAAAAAAAAAATTATTCTTAACATAAATTATACTATATGTCAGTGGTCATGTTTCCATATACGATTCAAGCTAATTGTTCTAATGTATTTTCATTTCCATTTGTAGTTTATGCTGTTTTTAATAAGCCACTATGTTAATAGAGAGGGGGGCCTATGCAACAAGTGCCACTATCTAGACTTGAGGCAAGTTACCGTACATGACATTAATAGAAATCTAACTCAAATAACATGTCTTTTCACTACTATACTGTATCTTTTCTTTTGATATGATCCATCTTTTTTGTAAAATATGTATCAAATACTTTTTTCTGAGAGAGACAAAACTGAGAGTAAACAAAGATGCATTTTAAATTGCATAAATGTCCCAACTCCCTCACCTCCCTTTGTCTCTATAAGCAGCAACACTCACCTCCCCGACAACACTCTCCTGTTGATGGGAGTGATCTTGCATGTGGTGAGTGAAGAGAGCAAGGATACCATGTGCTTCTCTCCTGGTGCAACACACACGCCACATGCACATACACACATCGATGTACACACCGACCCCATTACCCACCACCACCACCTCCGCAACTGCCCCACATGACCCTTCATCCCCTCCTGAGCTGTAGCAGAGCGCGCCCTTACACATCAGCAGACTTCTGATTGACAGGCCGTGAAGATACACCAACATGGTCTCCATTTAGCTCAAGTACCACACCGCCATCACCTCAGAAACCCCCCCACCTGCCCTCCTCTCTCATATGTCCCAGGAGAAAACACACTTGAGCCAAAGTGTTTCAGAGCAGGATGTTTCCTGGGGAGAAAAGGTTTCGTCTCGGGTCAGCGTGCACTGCTGCGATGAAGGGTGCTTTTTCACGAGGGTGTGGGAGGGGGGGCCGGTCAGCTTATGGCGAGAGGATAGAGGGGGAAAAAAACAAGGAGAGGAGGGGTAGTGAGAAATGGAAACAAGGCGTGTGGATGTTTGAAGAAGCAAGCTAACACTGGCACAGGTAAGGGTAAGGTAAGGGTTAGGGGCAAATGCATTATGTCAATCTGTGTCCTCACAAAGATTAAAGTACAGAAATGTGTGTGTGTGTGTGTGTGTGTGTGTGTGTGTGTGTGTGTGTGTGTGTGTGTGTGTGTGTGTGTGTGTGTGTGTGTTTTTTGGAAGTGGACGTTGGGTAAGTGGGTGGTGGGGTAGCTGGGTGTCTGGGGTGGGGGGGTTTGGAGAGTTTGAAGAGATGAGGCGATGGAGGTGGGGGAGAGGGGGGATGAGGGTGTTTAGTCCTGAGAGGAAACATTAGCAAAGCGAGGAGGAAAAGCTGCCAAATTAACTTCTCACCCTTTCAATCACACCCCTGAGAGTTCCTGCCCCACTTTACTTCTGCCGATCTGGCTCCACTTCTTGGACGAAGGAGTTCTTTCTTTTTTTGTCCTTTTTCTCTTTTTTTTGGCCCCGCACTGTCGAGAAACATTGCACCCTCACACCAACCCAAGCGCAACCTTACGACCCTTTACGCCCTTCACCGTGCACCCCACAGCCCCCCCTGTTGGACCCCCATTTCAACCATTGGCCAAAACCGACTACAAACAATAGTTCCGCAGCCAATCGCCTTGCTGGACCTCCCTCTGTCTCCGTCCTGCATCATTCTGCATCAGTGGAAGAGGTTCAAACATGCCTGTCCGAAATAACAGTAATGTATCAGAAATCAAACTCGTACCTTGTTAAATACATCCACTCTCAAACACTGGCCAACAGAATGAATTGAACCCCAGAGAGAAAGAGAAAAATTGCTCAATGTATCACATCATCCCAGGAAGAGAGAGAGAGAGAGAAAAAAGTTGACATTAATGTGGGTTTAAAAGATCACTAGAGGAGTGGAGCAGATGGTCTTTCATGACTGGTGCTTTTGTAAAGCCATCCATGTGCATTCAGCTCAACCAGCTCCAGCCAGAGCAGCATGGTCTGGAGTGTGGTAATACAGTTCAGGCCTCCTGTTCCTCCTCTGTGTCTTTCTCTCCCGCCCTCCCTGACATTCCTACACAGAGCCATTCTGGCCTAATTTGTTTGTATTTGTGCATTTTTTCAGCTTTCCCCGCTTTCTGCCTCTCTTTTTGCCCGCTTTCTTTTCTCGTTCCCTCTATATCATGAACCGGATTAGGTGCTTGGTACCTTCCTTCAATCCAAAATAGATGATTAGAGTCATTCTGCAAGACAAATGTAAGTTTTCTGGATGCTCTAAATCTGTTTAGGCACATTTAATAGTGTCAATTATTGTGGGGCCAGACGGGGGACTTGGGCCTTTCTGTAGTCAGGGCCCTTAATAACATTGGCTACAATGAGAAGCAGATGCTGACCCGTTTGGTCCCTTTGAAAAAAGACATTTGAGTAGCTCTGCTTCTAATTTATGAGCCCTCCTCCACATCTGGAATTCTTTATAATTAAAACATAAACCCCGAAGTTCTACTTCCACCTGTCAAACGTTGAAAGGATGAACATAGTAATGGGCTTCTCCTGCATTGGTGGAGAGATGGAGAGACTGCTTTAGCGTGTTCTTTTTTTAAGGGAGGTAAAAGGGGCAATAAGAGGGTGTCCTTTGTGATTGTTTTCCTTCATGGCAAGGTCTGGTGCACTTTGTGGTTCTCAGCTCTGCAAGATTTATCCAAGCTACTACAAATAAAGCCACACGAGTGAGATAAAAGTTGGATTATTAAAATCACTTTGTAGACGTGGAAGTGTACAAAGTCATATGTCGTCAGATTATATCTGAGTCAGTCCGAGGTAAGACAAATAAGAACAAATGCTGAATTTTTTTCTTCTTTTGAAGTGGTTTTTCCTTTTAGGATTTAGGTTCAAAGTGATGTGAGACAAAAGCTTTAAAGCGAGACGGAAACATAGATTTCCGATCTCACACACGGTGCGAACAGGAAGCATCACGTTCAAGATTTCCTTTCCATGTATTAGCGAAAAATGAAAGCAAAGCAATGGATTTGCCATGGCTGGTGAATAACATAATTGCCCATAATAGGGTTTGTTCCAACAGATCAATAGGACCTACATGAGTGAGTGTGGAGTGTGTGTGTACGTGCCTGGGGAGGTGTGCGAGCGCAAAGCCTCTCAGACTTAAAGCTCCCTTCATTAAATCGAATTAAGATCCTGCACCCAGCAGATTAATTTTCTTTGTCTTTTTTTCCTCCCTTTTCTTCCTCCTTCCTCCTCACACCCTCCTTGCTTGGGGGGCAAGACAAAAGCAGCTGTGAGAGGGGCCGTCGAGCTTGTGGAGGTTGGAGAGTGCATACTCGTGCAGTTAATCCTGCTGTGAGTATGGCCATGTGGACGGCATTCCTCCCATTTTCTACACTATTACCAGATCACCATAATTAATTCCTCAGTGTAAATGGGGCAACAAGTGCCAAACAGACCGCTGATCCACACCAGCTTCCTGTGGCTACTGCTAGAATCGAGGAAAGGGGTCCCACATATTATATATAGGAGGAAAGCTGTGTCTGAGTATCTACTCCCAAATGCACACCTGTAACTAACACCTGCAATAAGACTCATGGACATTGGGGCCTGCATAAGTGAACACATGCTAGCTATAGGCCACATAAAACTGCAGCCGGACACACATTTTCTTACTCCCAAAAGTGAACGTCCGCATCCTGTGTATCAAGCAGCTAATGGGGTCCTTGCAAATCTTCCTCAGCGCTCGCCCTCTGTTGCTACTGTCAACCATACTGTCAGGAGAGGCAACACTGTCCGCAGGTGTGAGGCAGTTAAATCCAGACCCATGTGGTTCCCAACACCGACATAAAAATGCACAGCCTCAAAGGAGATGGAGGCAGGTGTTGTTAAAAAAAGGGAAGAGGTTACACTTTTGTCCAGAGGGAGAGAAAAGACAACAGTGTGTGCAACAGACGAGGGCAGGCTTTGAGAAATAGGGGGGAGAAAAGTGGCAGAAAAATAGGGTGAGAGGAGGGTAAGGGAAGGGAGCATGGGGCGAGCTACTACACAGGGTGGGAGGGAGGGAGAGAGAGAGGGAGCGACAGGGAGAGGTGGGCCTCTTTGTGGATCATTGACAGATAATGGGCTCATTAGGCCAAACGTAGCTTAAAAAGGCTGCGGCTCTCTAAACAAACAAAACGGGCGTTGAGGAGATGGACTTAAGGGCCCGACATGGAGAGAGATCTAATGAGGCCCTCCGCCTGCACCCTGCAGAGCAAAGGGAAGCCTACCAACTGCATGGCTGCCCGCTCAAATTCCCAAGCCACCAGCCAGCCTGTTTCCACCCCAGTTACCCTCATTTCCCCCTCGCAAATGAACCTTTTTTGATTCTCTGTTACACGTTTTCACTATGTTTATTAAAAAGAAATTCACATTCCTGTTTCTCTTGGTATGTTGAAAGATGTGTTTATTTTAAAACATGTATATTCAAAAACACATTTTTTTCATCTCCGTTTGGCCCTCTACCCACACTGATATTTCTCTAGTTTCTCTGCACAATTGACCTTTATGGTTATGTCTGTGTTTTCACTGGTTGAAGTTAGGATAGGATATGGTTGGGATGGCGTTAAACATTATGAAAATTACTGGTTGGGGTTAGGGATACATTTGGGCTAAGTAAAGGTAGAGGGAAACACAAATCGACACTCTTGTTTTGTAATGTTATTGATGCCATTGACTTGATATTTAATTTGGATTTATGTTGCTTTTGTCAAATAGCTTCACAATCATAGCACTGTAACTACACAGGAAATACTGTGTATACAGGTATTTAGCTGTACACAAATGACTTTTTTAGTTACATTTTCTGACAACAGGAAGGGGAAAATGTGTAAATGGGAACAACTAGAATCTTACTTTGGATGTATTAAAACACAAGCGGTATCAGATCATGGCTGGATACGAAACAGTCTTACTCATCCTGTCTTATTTGGTGTCTCATCTGTTGACACGGTCTTTCCCACTTTATACCAGATGTCATGTGTGATGCTCCATTGGCCAAAATACTGAGGATGAAGAAGTAAAATAGATTTTACTGTTTTTTTTACAACACTACAAATACACTTTTCATTTCCCCATGCTCGACTTAGTGGCCTGGCCCACACATCAGCAACCACAGTCTTACTCATTGTAAAACGTTCTGTTTGTTGACGAGAGGGAAATACTCATTTTGACTCATACATTAGATTGGTTCTCCGCCACAAAACACCTGGAGTTCTTTATTTTCTGCCACCTTATAAAAGGAGTCAACATCATACCAAACACCATCATGCCCTATATTACTCATTAGGGTAAGCAACTCGGCTCTGTCCTCATCCCCAGCTCTCCCAAAGGAGCAATATTGCAGAGAAAAACCATCAAATGATGCAAATGAAATGTTAGTGAGAAGGCAAACACAGTGAGCAGCATTGTTTAATGCGTGTGGTTAAAGGAAGCTGTTCCAACAGAGACATTTGTGGGAAACATGAATTCCTATTAAGCGATTGGTGTCAGCTGTGCTCACTTGGATGCTATGAAGAAATCTTCTCCGTGCAGCCATCACTTTGGTGAATAACAAATTCCTTTAGCGGTCCAAATTGATATTGTATGACAGTGTATGCGATTGAAGTGCTCCACTGTAGCATACCATTAGCTACCATAGCTGTAAGCAATATAACAGAGCAGTCTGCCTGGAACTCCTTTGTAATCAACTCAGGGAAACGTTAACACAAGGCATGGCCATCCAACCATTCAAACTACCAAAAGATTTATTGTGAGAAGAAGTAAAGAGGCTGCTGTCTGGTTCTCCAGGAAACCAAAATATATTCCTCTCCTCTCCCATTACAGAATGTTTGCCTTTGTTTGCCTTTATTAATACCAATATATTACACAGGGAAAAGCAGGAGATCATTACTCGGAGGGACAGAATAAAAAATGGAGGTATTGTCAGGGAGGCCCAGGCGGTTTCTGTTCATCTCCAGCTGCTTCCCTGCTCATCACGCTGAGAACTAACATGAAACACACTCACGCTACGGCCTCCTCACATACACATCTGACATCCATTATGTATACTGATGCAGGACCAAGCCTCTGAGGGGACTTGCGGTCCCATCTCTCAGCTCCCCTCTTAGAAAATAAAGGAAGGGAAGGGGGGGAGAACGAAAGGGATTTTTAGAAAAGGGGATATTTCTGACAACTAGAAGTTGGTCCAAACTTGGGCTACAATGCACACTTTTTCTCTCCTAGATTGTCACCCCACATCTTCAACATATGCATGTATTTTCCTCATATATACTGCATATGCGTGTGTGTGTGTGTGTGTGTGTGTGTGTGTGTGTGTGTGTGTGTATAGATAAATATATACATATACATAAATATATATATATATACATATATATATATATATATACAGTATCTCACAAAAGTGAGTACACCCCTCACATTTCTTCACATTTTTCTTTATATCTTTCCATGGGACAACACTGAAGAAATGACACTTTGATACAATGTAAAGTAGTCAGTGTACAGCTTGTATAACAGTGTAAATTTACTGTCCCCTCAAAATAACTCGACACACAGCCATTAATGTCTAAACTGCTGGCAACAAAAGTGAGTACACCCCTTAGAAAAATTTTACAAATTGGGCCCAAAGTGTCAATATTTTGCTTTGCCATCATTATTTTCTAGCACTGCCTTAACCCTCTTGGGCATGTAGTTCACTAGAGCTTCACAGGTTGCAACTGGAACCCTCTTCCACCCATTTATGACAGCATCACAGAGCTGGTGGATATTAAAGACCTTGCGCTCCTCCACCTTCTGTTTGAGGATGCCCCAAAGATGCTCAATAGGGTTTAGGTCTGGAGACATGCTTGGCCAGGCCATAACCTTTACCCTCAGCTTTTTAGCAAGCCACTGGTCGTCTTGGAGGTGTGTTTGGGGTCGTTATCATGTTGCAATACCACCCTGCGGCCCAGTTTACGAAGGTTGAGTGCACGTGGTCAGGTCGTACACAGAGGTTGGCTTTGGAAAATAGACGTATGAGTGCTGCCAGCATTGCTGAAGGGCTTGAAGGGGTGGGGGGTCAACCTGTCAGTGCTCAGACCATACGCCGCACTCTGCATCATACTGGTCTACATGGCTGTCATCCCAGAAGGAAGCCTATTCTAAAGATGATGCACAAGAAACCCCACAAAAAGTTTGCTGAAGACAAACAGACTACGGACATGGATTACTGCAACCATGTCCTGTGGTCTGATGAGACCAAGATACATTTATTTGGTTCAGATGGTGTTAAGAGTGTGGAGCGGCAACCAGGTGAGGAGTACAAAGACAAGTGTGTCTTGCCTATAGTCAAGCATGGTGGTTGGAGTGTCATGGTCTGGGGCTGCATGAGTGCTGCCAGCACTGGGGATCTACAGTTCATTGAATTCTAACATGTACTGTGACATACTGAAGCAGAGCATGATCCCCTCCCTTCATAAACTGGGCGCAGGGCAGTACTGCAACATGATAACGACCCCAAACACACCTCCGAACGACCACTGGCTTGCTAAAGAAGCTGAGGGTAAAGGTTATGGACTGGCCAAGCATGTCTCCAGTCTTAAACCCTATTGAGCATCTTTGGGGCATCCTCAAACGGGAGATGGAGGAGCGCAAGGACTCTAATATCCACCAGCTCCTTGATGTCGTCATGAATGGGTAGAAGAGGGTTCCAGTGGCAACCTGTGAAGCTCTAGTGAACTACATGCCCAAGAGGGTTAAGGCAGTGCTAGAAAATAATGATGGCAAAACAAAATATTGACACTTTGGGCCCAATTTGGACATCTTTTCTAAGGGGTGTACTCACTTTTGTTGCCAGCAGTTTAGACATTAATGGCTGTGTGTCGAGTTATTTTGAGGGGACAGTAAATTTACACTGTTATACAAGCTGTACACTGACTACTTTACATTGTATCAAAGTGTCATTTATTCAGTGTTGTGCATGGAAAGATATAAAGAAAATGTGAAGAAAGTGAGGGGTGTACTCACTTTTGTGAGATACATATATATATATATATATATATATATATATATATATATATATATATATATATATATATATATATATATATATTAGGGCTGTCAAATTAACACGTTAATTTCGATTAATTAATCACAGAAAAATTAACGCGATTAAAAAAATTAATGCAGATTAATCGCACTTCTATAGTGCCCTTTGACCCGGTGCAAAAGTGGTGCGCAGCTCGGTGAGAGGCACCAAGCTGCACCTATAGCTTGCAGACACAGCCCGCACGGGTGAAAGGGAGAAAAGTAAAGAAAGAAGCAGAGGAAAGGGCGGGGCCGAGGGCTCTATGGACGGTTTATGGGATGCTTCGGGAAAATAAGCATGAAGGTAGGAAGACATCTTACTTTATTCACCGCAGTGTCTGTGCATTATTGATTTAGTGGTGCAACAATATAGATTCAAAACAGTAGGCCTATCTCTCAATCTTCCTCCGTGTGTCTCAATTTTGTTTGCTAGCTGTCTCGTGTCCCGCGTAAATGGACACCCGCCCCGTGTGTGTGTGTGTGTGTGTGTGTGTGTGTCAATATTTTTGCCTATGAGTACGACGATGGTAAATAAATCGGCATGGGCATCTGTGGCAGTGCAGCGCTGTCTGTTGAGGAGTCAGAAGTTACGAGAGACGGAGAGCGCAGAGAGAGAGAGAGAGAGAGAGAGAGAGAGAGAGAGAGAAACAAACTGTAGGAGGCTATACAGCTGTTTATAAACAGGTATAAAAGTGTCATAAAAGTATGCGATTAATTTAGATTAATTAATCACAGAGCCTGTAATTAATTAGATATTTTTTTTTTAATCGCTTGACAGCCCTAAAATGTATATATATATATTAAGGCTGTCAAATTAACGCGTTAATTTTGATTAATTAATCACAGAAAAATTAATGTGATTAAAAAAATTAACGCAGATTAATCGCACTTCTTTAGTGCCCTTTGACCCGGTGCAAAAGGGGTGAGAAGATAGCGCAGCTGCACCTATAGTTTGCGGACACGGCCCGCACGGGATTTAAGAGTAAAGAAGCATAGAGAGGGCTCTATGGACGTTTTATGGGAAGCTTCGGGCAAATAAGCATGAAGGTAGGAAGTTATCTTATGTTATTCTCGGCAGTGTCTGTGCATTATTGATTTAGTGGGTGCCTAATTAACAATGTAGGTTCAAAACTCTCAGTATCTTCCGTCTCACTTTTGTTTGCTAGCTTAACGCATAACATTTTGACAATGCATCACTAGGTTTTCAGGGTACAGGAAAGGAAAGGCAGTGAAAAGGAAAAAAGAAAAAAATCACATGGGGCACTAAAGCAGTAACATAAAATGAAATGAAGTACCACTGGGTTTTGTGGTATGTCTTTCTACTTAACTAGCCATCCTGCCATGTAACCAAACATCACCTGGCCCTGTCCTACTTAGGAATCAGTTAAAATACTTAAATAGACAATAAACCGACTAGATTAATGGACAGCATATAACTGTATTACTAAAACCACTCAAAACACCTAGACAACAGTACACAAATATATATAATGCACTCTTACCATGGTTATGACAGCGGCAGTTTTCCAGAGCAAACCCGTCTTTGAGGGTCCCCTGGCCCTTCTGTAAAAACATTCCACAGCTGTCCTTGGGACATGTCTATTCCCTGGGAACTTTTTCCCACTCAGATAAGTCAACCCTGACAGTGTGAAACATCATCTGAAAACACTGAGGATCAGCCCAACACATGTAGGTCTCCGTGCAGGGCCACAGAGGTCCTAAGGGCAGAACGCTCACCTTGTAAATGACAGGCAGATCTAAAAGGGTAAAATTTACGTACAGGCAATGTATCAGGGATCACTTAGGTTGTGCTTAGGGATTGCCATCCTTCCTGGAGGAGAGGTGGAAAGGTAGTTGTTCTGGAAGCAGTCCAGCACAGACTTATAATGCAGGTGCAACAGACAGTGACAGATATCCCGTCTCTTCAATAATACCCGAATCCACAAACAAGCAACTTCAAATTTTATTGTACACTCAACGATATGCTTAATCTGCACAAAAACAACCGATTGAACCTAACCCTAACCCTTTTAAGGGGGGTTGTGTGGGGGAATATTTATCGGCAATCATACCATTAGATAAGACAACAAAAGTTATGGATGTCATTGTGTCCAACCATAAAAAAGTGCCTAATTTAGTTACCAGTCGTCGTTACAAATGGCTGATATCTTTTTGAGAAGCTAAACTAACCGGCTGCTGGCTGTGGCCTGATCAATAATGGACATACTGTATATGAGAGTGAAATCGATTTATTTCCTGAACCATTCCAATCAAGGGAACAAAAAAAGGCATGTCTCAAAAGGTCAAACTTATTCTTAAATGTGTCACTTTTGGCAGTATAACACGTTTAGCAGGGTTAGAAAAGAATGATAGAGAAAAAATGTGTTTCTTGATGAGGCGAGCGGTGGGAGAGACTGAGCTGTGGATGGCATTTCCCTAAACAAAGAAACACTAGCTCCCTGTTTGATGTGCATAAAGCTGAGTGAGAGGAACATCACCCTGCTGTCTCCTCTACTTGTTTACTTCAACATGTTACCCCGTCAGGCCGCCCCACATTGTCCCCCACACACATAGACCCTCAGCCTGCACAGACAAACAGAGGGATAAAGAGAAAGGATAGTGTGAAAGAGAGGAAAGACACACCTCATTAATCTTCCTGGCACTTTGCACTCTGCGGCTGTCTGTTTTGCCAGCAAGTTTACTTTTACGCGGAGGTGAAAGTGACTGATACCCAAACGGTTCGACTTAAAATGCTAAATGTTCAATGTCACCCGCAGGTAATAATTTACACAGTTTGCAATTTGCACACTGTCCTATATTCTCTGAACTCTGTTCTCAGGCCCTCTGCGCTGCTCTTGTAGTTTACAATGGAATTCCTAATATGTTTGGATGCACACGTTTGTCTCTTGGCTGGCGTGCTGAAGAGAGCACATAAAGACTTACACACAACCGTTACTGAGTTTTCCTGATTGGTTTCGATGTCTAAAAATGGCCCTCGTGAAGTGTTCTGACTCACTACCGCCAAGTTATTTTACTCAAGTGAAAGACGTCTATCTGCAGACACAAACCAGGCAGGCATATTATAAAAAGGTCCGGCATGTCCTTTTGTTCTATTAGAGTAGACAAAACAAATCTGTCAAGGAAGTAGTGGTCTGGTGGTGGTGTGTTAAGAGAAGTGTTCAACATTTTCGGAAATATGCTTTCTGGCATTCTGGCCACTGAGTTTCATTGGAAGAGAGCGGTGACTTCCTTGAGCCCTGTCCTTACTGTGAGTTTTCCGGGCAACCAGTGAATAATCAAGGAGGCCGTTGACCATCTTGACGTTTCAGCACTATGTTTTTCCAATGGATTAAACAAACAGGATGCAGCATTTTTTATCTGTGAACTTCAGAGGAGATGGCAGGTAGTCTTTGAAAACTTTGAGTCAAGCCAGACCAGCTGTTTCACATGGTTTCCAGTTTGTATGCTAAGCTAAATTTCAGGTTCAGATTTTATGCCCAGACATGAGAGGGGTTCCTTTCTAAAGCGTGGCCAAACTAGTTACCAATAAGTATATATCCCAAAGCTTTTCACTGTTCACTTAACATTTAACCTTGCTTGTATGTAAGTCATACCTGCTTTATTATGCTATTATGCTTGATAGGCTCACATTCTCCCACACAAACAAACACATGGGCAGCAGTCAGGCAGCCCATCCCAGGCCAGGCTCCAGTGTGGAGTGATCTCAGACTTGTGAATTGTTACGGGGAGTCTGAATGACAATGGGTCTGTTGCCCTGGAGGAGATTGTTATGGGCAGTGGGACCAGCCAACGGCTACCGTGTGCTGGAGTCAACAGCCCCCAATCACCTGGAACCTGGAGCCCAGACAGCCAGGGAGGAGGGGGGGTGGATGGAGCCGCTGACGCTGACCTGACCCTTGGCTACAGGCTGCAGGGACAGAGGAGCCCCACCCAAGACACATTCACCCAGGCTGTGATGTCCCTCTGCTTTAAGTCCCACCCTGCTGGTGACCTGCATGTGCCCCTCCCTTCCATTATATTTGCCCAAAACCAGCCTCGTTAAATTTCCCTCCATTTGCTCTCGTCTCCTCCTTTCAAGGACTCCTTTTGACCACACCCATCTATCCCCACCTAAAACTGCTGTTGCGCCGGTTTAATCACCTCTGGATGTGGGTGTAGGCGGGTGGGGGCTTTGGGGTTTGGGGGGTGGAGGACCGGGGGAGGCGAAAAACCACACATTACATCATGTATTTACTTATCCAGGGTTGCTAGCGAGTGACATGGAGAGTGGAGCTGGGGGTGAAAGGTGAAGGATTCAGGAGTAAATGAGTCATGACCAAAACCAAAGGGTTGGATTCTGGGGACAAGGTTGCTTAAACACCAAAAGGTACACAACACGACCACCACCAAGACACTAACGTATCTGTAGTTGGAGCGAGAAACTTTTCACCTGGGGTTTGTGTGATTGCTACAGACAAATTTCTAAACTAATCCTCGGAGGCTTTCCAGATGTACCAGTCCTGAACATAACACCATAATGTTTCCCAGAATACACTTTGAGATTATTTGCTATTAATGAAAACAATTAGGGGCTCAGGCTTTTGGTAGCCTGCCAACTACTGTTTCAACATTTCTTCCTTCCTTGAAAGTGGAATTTGAACTCTCTAAATTGCTTCCCTTTGGTAACAATGCAGTAAACACCCTCCAATCCCCTCTTAACCATCTGCCTATGGTCAACATCACCTCAGTAACTGCTAGTGACATGTGCCGCGGATCGGGCCTTGTAGTGCATCCAACCGCCCCACCTTAGCGAGGTGGTGCAGCTCAAAGAGACCAAACAGACCCAGTCAAGTAAATGGGCAGGCTGTTCCATTTATCGTGAGTGTGGGATTTTTTCAATGGAGAGATCCACTATCCAGAGAAAACAGGTGACATGAAGGCAAAGACAAAAATGGAGGAGGTACGGAACAAAAAAACTAAAGAAAAAGAAAACAATAAAAGGGGACAAGAACATAAATAGGTTGGATGGACTTCAACTCGTTCATCTCCCATGTCCCAGCAACCCTTGCCTTGTCTGTTGGAGCAGCAACGGCCCGCGCGGAGACATCAAGCACATTCCAAGAGTCGGCCCAATTACGGGCAGATGAGGGGCAGTTCTCTTTGTTTAAGAACAAAGCCAGAAGTGACACAACTGGTCTTTAAAGGGAGCTCTCACAGCCGAGGCTGAGGAGAGGGGGGTCCAGTGGGTGGGGGAGGTGACCAGCTGGTTATAAATATCTATTTGGTCAGTTACTGGAAGGAAAATGTGCAGTTTGTTTGTCATCCACTCATCCAGGTGGTGGGCCTGGTGGTTGCAAAACATCAGAGCGAGAGAGAACGAGAGAGAGAGAGAAAGAGAGAGGCCAACCTGTTTTAGTTTCACTGCCAGTAGAGAGGAATTTGACTAATTCTTATATGAAAGCCACATGTCATCTTCCAGTGTAAACCTGCAGTGAGAGAAAGCTCTTGGCAAGATCTCTTTGCATATTTAACCCAGTAATTATTCTGGTCATACAGATTACATATTACTGCAATGTTAATTAGTGTTGAACTCATAATTACACAATGTTGAAGCAATTCTTAATGACTGTCATCTGGCAAATACCAGTACTATAACTTTCAGGCTTGGACGTTTTTTTGTTATATCAAAACTATGAAATGCAATAATAAGCTTGTGTGGGATTCGGTTTGTGAAGAACAATTGAGGTGACTCAAATTTCCCTACTTTGAATCTATCTTCTGGGAATTTAACAGTCACCCTCAATCGGTTAGGAAGATGCCTATAAAAAGTTTCTTTGTTGACTTAAGTCAGTTTCAATGGTTTCCAAATGTTACAAGTTTTTAAAGTGGGCAAAAACTACCAAAACTCACACAGAAGCATCTCAAACCACATGTGTAAAAAAAACACACCACTCAAATGTCCATCCATAAGCCCAGTTTTGTAAAAACAAGCAGAATTTGGCCGAAAGAGAGCCACACGCTGATTCCGCATTGTACTTAGCCCTAAAAAAATTCACAGCCCCTACGGAAGCTGTGTCTTGTCGTGAAAGACAACATTCATTAAAAGCAACTTTCAAGCCTGCAGGGGGTGTGAATTTGATCCTAAAAAAGTTGATTTTGGGTGGAGTAACACTTTAATAATGCACATTGTGCAAGTGGTTGTTGATGGCCAGAAGCACAAAGTTTTGGACTGCAGAGGGGCGGGACGAGTTTAAAGTTTAATTCCCACTCTGCAGTAAATTAGAACACAGCAGGGTAATGTCTGTTTATCCCAAATACAGCTGCCTGGGCCTCTCTCTCTCCTATCCCTCTTCCCTCTCTCCACTCAGACCACACCATGGCCCCTGGATCACCTGGAGCAGCAGTACACACAAACGGCACTACAAAACATGCATTATGCAAACACATGCACTTGCATAAACAAACCAACAAACCAGCACTTGCATGCATACACAGATGCAAATTCACACTGTAGGCCTACTCATGCACTCACACACAATGATGAACACAATAGAACAGATAGTCCTACCTCACAAATAGATTTTGGAATTCACTGACAACAATGACTTGTTGGCTGAACTTAAAATGGAAGCAGGTACTTTTTGGCTACTTGCTTTTTTTTCTTCTTTATTACAAGAGATGATTGCATCAGTCGAGATTCTATCACAATGTACAAATATATTAGTCATATATCCATTAAACATTAAGAATCCATTTGTGGAAAAATAATCTTTAAGAAGGTAAGTGTATAGACAGTGCATTAAATAGGCCATGCCCATCGTGGGGGAAAACATTGAACAGCATTCCATTCACTTTGTATTGAAGGAGACCTGTCTTCTGCAAACACACTTAATTAAAACTTAATCAAACATCCATTTAACAAAAAAACTTTACTTTCTTGTAAGCCACGACTTTTGTCTGTCTATACGAGCTGTTTTTGTGAAAGATAATTTAGTAATTTTCAATATTGAGGTGCTTTTGTCCGGTTGGACCCATCGTGGGGGAAACCGTTGAACACCGTTACATTCACTTTGTATTGAAGGAGACCCGTCTTCTGCAAACAAACTTAAGTAAAACTTATTCAAACATCCATTTTACAAAAACCTTTACTTTCTTTTAAGCCACGACTCTTGTCTGTCCATACGAGCTGTTTTGTGAAAAATAATTGAGTAATTTTCAATATTGAGGTGTTTTTTCCCGTCCGTGAGGGTTAGCCTACAGCAGGCTAACATTAGCCTAGCATACAGCATACATTAGTTAAGAGTTTTGTCTCAATATTGAAAATTACTCAATCATTTTTCACAAAAACAGCTCGTATAGACAGACAAGAGTCGTGGCTTTAAAGAAAGTAACGTGTGTTTGTGAAAGACATGTCGTATTACGTTTTTATTAAGTTTGTTTGCCGAATAAGGGTGTCATTCAATATAAAGTGGATGGAGCGCTGTGTATTGTTTTCCCCCACGATGGGCGTGGCCTCCGATTATGACACGTTCCGCACTGTCTCTATTGCAACTGTGTCCAAATAGACTATGTTTGTATTGCTATCTAAAATTCAGAGGCTCCAGCAAGGTTTGCAATCATGCTGTTTTTGTCTACCCCTGAGACTAGAATCTTTACAACATTTTGCAGTATTCCTTTAATAAAAGTAAACTTAACTCACACTAACTTCTCCAAAAGTACTGGCCAGGTTGGATAGTGGTAGCTTTTTAATGAGTAAGTCTCTGCTTCTCTCTAGTGACCGGTCAAGGCACTTGCACGCGGTAAGCAATTAGATCAAACCCTATTAACATTAATAGGTCTTTGTCTCCATCTAGTGTTCAACAACAGGAATGCATTTTATGAATGGAGAGAGTACTCTTTATTATGAGTACTAGCAGCAAGCCTGTCGTCATGTTCGCGCATTAACGTGAGCGTTCACGAGAGTCCTGTGATCTGTGCGTCAGCTGCTGTCAAGACGCACGCGCACTGGCGCATACACATTACGGGACTGTCTCTATGGAAGATTTGTTTGGACAACGAATGAATCGGAAATTCCACAGACACCGGAACACTCACAGTTTGGTGACTGTCAAATTACTCCTTTCAAGCTGGACTAACGCGGTGACACGACAGTGATTTTTCGAAACGGGTTTATATTAGAGTAAGAGAAGAGGAAACACGGGGATTGGACAGGTTTTCCGGTGGCAACGTTACATACTTGCTAGTAAGCTAACCTCTGAGTTCTCAACCGGCTTCGTTAGCTTTAGCTTAGCAAGCAAGCTAACAAGCCTGGGTCTGGAGGTTCATTTGTTGTTTACATTTTCTTTTCTTTTTTCTAGTACTTGACTACTATGACATCTCGCGGTAGCTGTGGTGGCGTAGAGGGAGCTTTGTTGGGGTGAAAGTGACAGACGTTGGAGGTGGCGAGGTTGGCTTGCTCCAGTAGTTATGACCAGTTTCAATATTACGACCAACAACATTGCTTCTTTGAGCACCGACGGCAAAGGTTCACCCGTTATCGTCGTCGACACCCCCAACAACAACAACACGGAGTGGGACTTGGGAGGAGATGTGTTTTCGTGCTGTCACGAGATGATGAGTCCCATGGACGACGCGATGCAGTCGGGGATGTCCTCGGTTCAGTCGGGGCTGGACGGACACCTGCCGCTTCTACACGCTAGACACCGCAGCGCAGAGGACGGGCTGATGTTTGACCTGGGCTCCCCGACAGCCTTCCTCGACAGCGGCTCCCTGGACTACAGCGACAGCGACGGGAACAGCGCCGGTCCGCTGTTCGAGAAAAGAAAGCGTTCGCGCTCTAACAGCTCCAGACACCGCTTCGGAGAGGTGGTCACGGAGCTCGGTCCGGAGGAGGTGCGCTGGTTCTACAAGGAGGATAAGAAAACCTGGAAGCCCTTCGTCGGCCACGACTCGCTTAACATCGAGCGCGCATTCCGGAAATACTGTGAGCTGAACCCCAGTACGGCAGCAGGCTCCCAGGTCCACGGCGGGGAGCAGGAGGACCAGTGCAGCACTGACAACGTGGAGAGTCGCGGGCTGAACCTGAACGGTGCGGTGCAGGTGGAGACGAGAACCAGCAGTGTGCACGGAGGCCGGGGGTCCTTGGAGACATCCAGCGCCTCCTCGGAGGAGAGGGTGGACCCTGAATGCACTGAAATCAACGTTGAGCCTGTTTGTGTCCGGGGAGGGCTCTATGAGGTGGATATCAAAGAGAGGGAATGCAATCCTGTTTATTGGAAGCGTGAGTAGTATCTCAATAAACCATCTGATCAAACTGTACTAACATGTTTTTGTTTGTACTCTCCATCATTCACAGATTATGCTGCCCCTGGTGCCAGTAGGCCTACCACAGCATCACTGAGTGGATGTTTATAGGCACCAATCCCTATTGTGTGCATAATATACCTCATGTATACTTTATATTCTGCAGTATAATGGCTGACAGCATGGAGATGAATGACCCACAGCCATTCAGGCGCTTGATGCCTATTCAGAGACCCCATCCCTGCTGCTCCCTTTGACAGATCTCACACAAATGATACAAGCAGCTGATTATTCATTCAACTTATCTACTTGCGGAGCCCCTTTCTATTTAGTTTACTAGTCAAGTAATTGCCTGCTTGTAGGTCTATTACCAGACTTTTTGGGAACAAAATAAAACGGGAAAGTTGGTTGCCCTCAGCTGATCTCTGTGCTAACTAATTCATGGATATTTCCAGGAATAGGCAGCGAACAAATGAAGTTGGTCGGTCGCTATCGAAGCCACAGAAACATCGGACCTCGAAAGAGCTCAAGGCTTGCTGGTTCCTTTGAAGGTTAACGCTAAGTGACATTTAGAGATGCAGTTTTTTTTTTTGCTGAATGTTCATGCTGTGGATGTACGTCCCTTGTAGTCAGCTCAGACCCTCGCTATACCCTTTTTCTAGTTTTAAAAACAAGAATCAAAAGCACGTCAGTTAGAGAGAGAGAGAGGCCAGTTTATGTAATGGAAGATGTGTGGAGGGGAGCGGCCCTGTTGACGTACTGTAATCTAAGAAGAAAAACATCCACAAAACAAGTATGATTCATGGCAGCATGTTCTGTCTTGTAAATGTGGCAAATGAGGTGAAAAGTCCCTTTTGTGATATTATGTCAAGAAAACACTTATCTTATCTGACCAGACATAAACCACCTTAACACATGTATCTATATCTACTGTGAGTGAGTCTAGTGTGTGTGTGTGTGTGTGTGTGTGTGTGTGTGTGTGGTGTGTCTTTTGTAGGCCTCTGTGTCTTCATATTTGTTCAGATGAGCCTTCTAACTGTACAGAAATGGCCCTGTCTTTTGCAAAGTGTACCTACATTCAGAAGTGGCCCTCTATGCTCTTATTCACCACCAGAGACTCTCTGTTAATAATGGCACTCAAGACTGTAATCAAAACTGGCCTCGCTGCATACGCCACCAGAGACTTGGCCCTCCTGGATTTACCAGACTTGTTGAATAAAAATCAGTTCATGCCATCCAAAGAATATTACTAAAAAGACAGAGTGACAAACTCGGTAGAAAGTATCAATTGAAACATTGTTACTGGGGAATATTTCTGCACCACATAGGCTTGGAAAGCTTCTATCCCTATGATTAAGTCTTTTTTTTTTTTGTATCTTAACTTCTCTCTAATCTTACAGAACAAGACCATATTCCAGTCATGAGAGGTCAGTGGTTCATCGACGGTACCTGGCTCCCACTAGAGGCAGAGGAGAGTGACCTCATCGAGCAGGAGCACCTCAGCCATTTCCGTGGGCAGCAGATACAGGACACCTTTGAGACGGATTTGGTGGTCAGGACCGTCGATAGCAAAGATGGTGAGCGAATTGGAAGGAGAAAAGTAGTTGCATATAAGGATAATGTGGTATGTTTTTTTAGGAGGGTGTGTTGCATAACTCCCTAAATCTATCAAGATCATTTAAACAAGCATCCCTTCTGGAAACTAACGTCTTGAGTAAAATACACTTAATAACTTCAATAGAACTAGATTTAAGGGCAAAGGTTGTCCTGGAGTCAGAGTGCGGTTTGGGGTAAGATAAATAAATAAAAGGCCAAAAACACATTACTGCTCACTTGCCAAAACATAAAACTTTTATGCTTTTTTTTTTTTTTTTACTGCTGCATTCTCCAACCTTGCAATATTTTTATTCCAGTCAGACAGTATACTGTAAAAGTGCCACCTCTATTATGCTGTGTTAGGGCAGTGATGAGATGAAATGTTCTCACAGGGCGTTCTAGGCGATAAATTCCATTAAAAAGTAAAGTCACCCTTCTCACGTTAAAGCCAGAAGAAAAAGAATTGTGAGTCATAAATGGTGAATTATGAGACGAGGCCTGCTGGCTGTGAAGTATCGATGCACATGTCGAGGCAAAATGAATGGAGCAGGTGCCCTCCATTCATGCGAGTGTAGGTTTTTAGTCACGCCATCCTCTCAATGCAAAGCCAGGTGCAGCTCGTTAGATTCCGAAGAGTCGGTCTCAAAGGGTCGGCTCAGGCGAAATGTAGCAGGCTTTAGCTGTGAAAGGGAAAGGAAGAAACAGGAAAGAGGTCATTTGATTCAACAGTCTCCTTAAGGTCAGCCAGATCTACTGGACCTTCACCTGGAGATGGATGTGTGGGTGTCTGAATGTGGAAGATAAATAGAGAGAAGTTGAGAGGGGAAAAAAAAAAGATATAGCATCTGTTACAGAGAATGAGAAACTGTTTAGTGTGTATTATGAAAACTGAGTTTATGAGACAGCCAAACATGCATCAAAACATCATCAAGATGCAAAAAAAAAAAACAGCAGTTAATCATCAAGTTATTATTTTTTTTTTGCATTTAAAGATGCACTACACAGTTTGATGGGAGCGGGATTTGATTACATTTGCAGAGCCTGCAAATATTTTTTCTACATGTAACTCTTAGTCTTGAAAAATTATATCATAATTCAAGACACAATTATTTTGGGGCACCTGTAACCAAACGTAAGACATTAGAATATATTTTGTGAACGAACGTGTGGGCCCTGCTGCTGCGAACAACAACAGTGATACAGTAACTGTTAAGGTAGCTTTCTAACTTTTATTCATTTATGAGATAACACCTTCGAAAATGTTCACTTCTCTGACACACGCAAAGTCACATTGTGCATCTTTAAATAGTGACACACTCTCAAATAGCTATTTATGGAACAGAGCCTCAGTCACCTTCTTTTCTTTCTATTTGTGTTTGCTTCCCTTGTGTCTAGTACACTGCACTGTAGCTAAAATGCCAGGAAACTCACTCCCCCTAATCATAACAAGCAAAGGTTTATATATAAAGCCATACAAGGACAAAGGAAAGTGACTACATTATTTTGGTCAGTCTTGTTTGCATCGTCACTCCTTGTATTGTGTCATCACGTACTCGTAGGTGCCGGCACTTTCCTGAATTGAATCATAGAAGTTTTGATACAAGCCGAAAGGTGACTGCTGGTCCACAAACATGTACATGTACACAATGGATATTAAAAGATCAGTATGGTATGTGGAAGCAGGCAGTGACAGAGGATAGTAGGGTCATAGTTTATTTTTTTACATTATATGCAAGCCAGGCGTGTGAAAGATACAGTGCAAGCCAAGGGCACACACATTGGCTGTGTGTGTGACACTTGGAGGCCACTCCATTGCACAACACACAGATCACATGACCTAAGCTTGTCCAGTGAGTCATTATTACCGCAAGGCTGAATAGTAAGAAATATACCCTTACACAATGTGTAATTAATCCCCTTTGTTGCTGTATTTGAGTATGCTCTCATAATTCCCTTCTAATGCATGGGACTTGGAGCACAGAGCATCTGTTTGAAACCCTCCTGCTGCCTTTGTTGGCAGGTTGTTTTCCACTCCTTTATTTAGCAAGGCATTAAAACAATAAAGCAATATACCGTTAATTCTCCTTGTATTGTTACAACAAGGAAGTATTTATAGTAGAGAATTTTACTCATACTTATATTTACTAATAATCTGAAGCAATGGGAGCCATACGTAGGCTGCCTTGAACCGACGGCATTACAATTGATAAATGGACCATAAAGCCAGCGAGCTGTGCTCTGAAATAACTGCAGTACATACGTTTCCCCTGTTATCTCTCCTCTTCCCCATCTATTTCTTCTCCCTCCCTTCTTTCTCCTTGTGTGAGTAGCTGGCTGAGACTAAAGATTAATAAAGCACAACAAGACATATGGTCGGCAAAACAGCATGCTTTGCAGGCATTACATCACAATGTGGGCAGGACTACTGCTAGGGGACAAGAGCATGAATATCCTGTTCTCTGACGATAGATATGCAATTTTCTGCTTTCGTCCTAATGACTGGGGAAGTGGAATGTAAAAATGCAGCTTTCAGTGTAGATCAGATGAAATAGGGATTGATTTGGAGGCTTTTGTGAAACCTGGAATGATGAATGTTTCCCTACCTTTTTAAAAGAGCTTCAACATCTGATATAAATGTTGAGTATTTACCTATATTAGACGTTTTACAATATTTTTCCCCACCCAAATTCATCACCTCTTAATATTATTTTTATAGTGTTGACTTTCTTTAAAGAGTGACTGCTGCCATTTGAGTGCAGAAAAGTTGAGATGAATTGTGAATTTGTGGCATTAGAGAAACACTTGCACAGTTATTGAGGCTGAAACTAGCCATACAGTCATTACAAGTCTTTTAATGTTCGTCTTACTTTGATCAACAGAATTATTTCTTAGCGTAATGGGTGCCAACCCCAACAAAATATATATTTTTTTATTTTTCAGATAATTGAATATAAAATAGAAAGAAAAAAAAATAGGAATAGGATTCTGTCCCTTCAATTTAAGCTCCTGGGTCTGTGTGTATATATGGCTATTAAGCAGTGAGTCTATGGTGGAAACTATAGGGTGTGCCCCAGTCTGTCTAGGAACACTTACGTCAGCAGGCTGGGCACATGCTCATCTGCCAGCATAATACTTTTGATTTATTTCTGAGGTTAGACACAAGACGCACAAGCTTGTTTGTATAAACTATATATTCAGCTGCATGTTTATTTAACCAGCACATGAGGCTGGAAACACACAGAATCATTGATGACTAGTTCAAACTTAAAAAGAACTTGTAATTGCTAATGAAATAACTAGGAGTCAGGAGTTTTCTCTATATTTATTTATTTGCATCCAAAGTCGACTCGATTTGGTTGATTTGAGATATTCAAATACGGTTGGAATCATCAGTTGGAAAGAGTATGTTACCTTTAATCAAGATGAGAGTGTCTAAACATGATACTTACAGTCACACTAGTATAGCTAGAATACATTTTCAGGTGACATAAAAGTCATGTAATATGATCTGAACCCCAATGATGATCATTCAATGCAAACCATCACACAGATGAATTGAACCTCAGCAGAGCCATAGAAGGATTTTGTGCATATTAGATTTTTTTCAGTCATTAAGGGAACACCTATTGATGGACTGATCCGTCAGTGGTGAATGCACAAATGGACTTTACTAATAGCTTTTACAGCAAACAAGCTTCCTGTGCACTCAGCGGGTCTCCTCTTCAGCCTTTCACTTACGCAGAGAGAGACACACTGCTGATTTATGCAAGTCTGATGTCTGTGTTGTCACGGAACGAATGCTTTAGTCAGATCTCAGACCTGTGGACATTGCCGATTTGTTTAACAAATGCAGAGGAGGCCTTCTTTTTTAAATGTCGGATCAATAGAACAGAATTGCTGTTGATTTTGAGTAGTATATACATTTTTCTTTTTGACAACCATTTAGAATAGTTATTTTAATACAACACATGTTTAATTCTAAGTATGCCATGATGAAAATATAAAATTATAAATAACCTTTCTTTCTGATATTGGTCATATGTGTACATGTTCCCATGTATGTTACTAAGATTATAACACAAATACTTGATTGGCTGTTTAAGACTTATGTTTGTGAACAGGATAATAACATTTGATTTGGTTGCCATATGAGACATTCGTATTATGGAAAAATCCTATACCAGCTGCCGCCAATGGTTATCGACTAAAGTTACTGGAACATTCAATTACAGTAACAAGGAGACTGGTTTATCCATTACACAAATCTGCATTAACTTTTCAAAGAACATACAAATACAAATGACATTTATTTATCTCTAACTGAGAATGCCATGATTTGCCCTTGTTTTTTTTCAACACAAATTGGATTAGACCACACTGACATACTTTCTTTCATTTATCCAGCTCCACATTATAGTTATATGTTATACTCTCTCTTTGAAACTTCTTCGTATATTTCTGTATATGTTTCTGTTTATGTTCCTTCTTTTATGGGTGGAACATTTCTAACATGCAAAATATATGAAGTATTTATTATCCCATATGGAAACATATGTACTGAAGATACTGTCAGGAACCTTAGAGGTTTTGTGCATTTATTTGTATTTTTTTTACTCCTTTGTAAAAGGTCTTAACATGTACACTTATATCTGTGGTCTTTCTGCGACTATATTTACATCATAATTGTATATTATTTTTTGTTATTGTGTGGAAAATGAACTTCCACCCACTATATTTAACGAACAAAATGTTTTCCAATAAGCCTAACTTTTTTCAAAGAGTAGCAGTGTATTACACATACACAAAACTCCAGATTTGAAATAGATGTTGGTTAACTTTATGACATGTTGAGTCTCCATAGTGAAGTCAGGAGATTTCTGTAATGAGTGTAAAACAGACTCAGTCTACTTCAGTCATCTTTGACATACATCAAGCAGCGCTGCATTTTGTAGGCTTAGGCATTGTTTGAGGTTTGTTTTCATGATATAATAATACCTGCAGCCACCAGGTTCTGTCACTAACTAACCAGTACTGGCTCTGTATCAGGGGCCTTGTAGTGGCAGCGTGATAGCAGCGCTGCGTGATAGATGGAGTGATGACAGTGGTAGCCTGTGTGACCGACACCAGGGAGTAATGGCCATTACTTACTCTCTCTTGGTTGTTAGTTCTCTCCCTCCTGCCCCCTTTCTACCTCCCTTTTCTGTTCAAATGGAGTGGATATCAGACGAGTGCTAAAACTACATGTCGCAAGCGCAAATGCTGCCAAGGTACTGTAAAATACCAAGTTCTTTTTTTCTTTTCACTTCTGGTGTTTTAGATCTGCTAGCTTGTGTCCTCTCTCCTCGTAGATCCTAGGTCCTCATGATAACTACATTGTCTTCTTCGTTGTGGTTCAGACCTTTTTCGATCTAGTATTTAGAACTAGACCTAGGCTCAGTTAGAAAAGGTTGTATTCAAAATGGATCGAGGCTGCTGCTGTCTAAGTTCTCCATTGCATCCTTAACTGGGCCTAGTTGCTAGAACGTCTCCCTTTGTGGTGTCACCCATGGTTTGGTTCTACTGCTGTTGCTGCTTTTTGAGGAAACCTTTTGTATCTGTCACTCATCTTCTTGCTTGCATAGTGAGCAGACAGCATGGTGGTCATTTCACTACCAGGGCACCCATTAAACCCATGGATATGAAATAAATAAACTGGTCCTCAAAAAGCCACCCTTTTTCCTGTTTTAAAAATCTCTCCTCTCCCACTTTCCGTCATATCGCTTTCCGTTCTCTCATCCCTTCTGGCAGTATGACCACCATTAATGAACCACCTTCACCAGCTCTCGCTTTCAGCGACAATGTACAAAGGTCTCTGTTGAGAGCTGAGCACCAGCTGAACAGAGAAGCCATTGTGGCCCTCTACTATAGCTGCCTAACATGATGTGTGGAGTCAACCTCTTAGAGGCCCATCACTGTCCTAGTTCTGAGTGTATTGACCCCAATCAAAAATCATGTAAAGGGAGTTCTTGTGGTGTGTGTCCCCATCTCATAGTAAATCCAAGAGGCCATTGACCTATAGCTTAGTGGTAGAATTTTATGTCAATATTACATAAACATTGCAATAGTAGATTGTCTTCCCTCTCAACAAAAGTTGTGAAACACCTCATAATGGGATATGTTTATCAAGCTTTGACCAAGAAAAGTTGTGACTACTACCCAGCCACACTTCACAGTCCCAGACCAACATCATAGCACATTGTACATGTGATTAGTGGTTATCTTTCCCAATCTCACACATACTGTTTCCTTGTTTACCCAGTTTCTTGATCCTTCACTTTTTTACACCTGCCTCAACCAGTTCCCCTTTGTAATTGGCCATAGCAGTGTTAGAGAACTCCCTCGGTAAACTCTTTAACCTCTCTTGGTTGACTGCCACCTCCTCCGTACTGCCCCTTCTTTCCACAATGCATTGCCTCTCATTGTAAAACAGGAAGTGTCCTTGTGCTGCCCCTAAGCATAGCTCTATCTTGCTGGGTGCTTTTTACTTGTACTCCCTGCAAGTGGATTTCTTATATTGATAAAGCCAGCTTAGTTTGAGAAGTTCAACAAAGTGTCTATTCTGGCTGGACTGACAGCTCCTGTTTCACAGTGGACTCTGCTACACAATATTTTACTCAACAGTCTGAAGTGGCTTCATCCACCCTTGTATAATGCTAGTGTGTGAGGGCAGCTGCCACCGTCCTTTTCTCCTTTGTCCTCACTTGTGAGTCTGTGAGCTATAGATGAGGAAAGGAGGGCACTTCTAACTGTTTGAGTTAAAGCCAAACTAGAAGAGCTGATTGTTCTCCCTCACTGCTGCTGCCATAGTGGTGTAGTCATATTCTATGTGGTGGTAGCGGTTAAGCATATGTTTGCTTTGCTGCTGAGTGGTTTCATTTGAGGACCTGCAAAGATAAATGGAAATGTATGACAGAGGAAAATGTGTATGCTCTCACCTCAAGTTCCCCTAACTTCATTGTTTTATCTGCTTAGAAAAAAAACAATGGCCTTCCATTTTGTTATACCAAATTTAACTAGTAGTGCCCTTTACTCCGACTCCTCTGTTCCTTGTGACAAAGTCTTCTTCCAGACCTTGCTTGTCCCTCCTAAGAGGCCGTCTTTCCTTCTTACACTGGTTGCCCTCAGAGGGAACCGGTCTCATATGTCTTGATTGACCCACTGGTCATGCTTGTCCAGTTAAGAAACTTGGCATGCTTTCCTAACACTGTCTCAGTGTGCTTCTTGAAGCACGATAGTAATGGAATAGTACCACTTCTTGTTGCACTTAACTTTGCATTTTTTTTGTTAGAAGTTTCAAGCTAGCAAACGGGTCATCGGGAAGATTTTATTTCTCCAGACCAAGAACTTTACCCCGTTCTTAAATGGTTTTAATCCCCAGATTGGTTCAGAGTAGTACAAGGAGCCATGACTGTTCACTGGACCTGCGCCAAAGTCTTCTACCTATTTCATCTAGACGAACTTGACTGCACAAGGCATTTAAAGGACATACTGCAGAGGCATAAATAACTCCAGTCAACCAGTTTCATTTATCGTGCCTAGGTTCTTTAGCAAACAATGTCTTCTCTCTGGACATAGCTCTGCTCTTACTTGCTCTAGTCACTGCAAAACATTTTGAAGCAAAAGCGTGGAGAAAACTGGAACTGAACATAATGTAATATCAATTTAGATGATGGCGCGTAAAATGTCTTTCAGTCAAAAAAGACGGACAAGCAAGAGCTGAAATATGCAATCATGGAGGGTGATAGTTTGATGTGTTTTTTCTTTCCAACTGCAGATCAAAGCTCCAGATTGCATTTGATTGGGCTGTGTGAATAGATTGAGCCTGGACTTAAGCTTGGTGGAATTTTTACATCTTCAATGTCCCCCCCCCTCCTTCTGTACTGACACTCGCAATTACTAAAATATGTAATCAAAAACCTTCTGTATTGGGGAACCTTTTTTCCTTTACCCCGTTCCATGTTTCCCCTTCTGTCCTTGCCCAATTTCCCACACCACCTGTAAATGTGCTCCTCTCTTTCCTCTATCCATTCATTCACTCACTCCTCTGCCCTCAACCCCCCTCCCCACAGCCATCCACAGTATGAAACTGAGTCGGACCCATGTGGATTGGCACAGCGTGGATGAGGTGTACCTCTACAGCGATGCCACCACTTCCAAAATTGCACGGACCGTTACACAGAAGCTAGGCTTCTCCAAAGGTATGCCATTCACATACTGTCGTTGTCCTTCCAGGTAATAACCACCTTATTACAAACAGTTCCCTGCTCATACTGCACACGTGGGTTGTCTTTACTTTCTACACACGTTAAATGCACACATTACAAATATAGCTGCATTCACAGTTTGCTGCCAATTGCTATTATTAAAGAGTTATTTTTAACATGGCTGTGTACTGTACTGTTTCCTAACTGGATTAGCCCAGAAAATCACACAGCGCCCATCCGCTATTGTCTATTTCTGCTATTGGTTTGATCAACTAGTGTACCTGAAAAAAAGATTGCTACTGCAGCTTGACCTGGTGTTTGATCTATATGAAGGACTGTATTGTAGTTGTCTCATATAGTGTCTTAGCTCTATGATACATTGTAATCTCCTCCGTAGATTAAAGGAGGAGGAGCTGACAATAGTTGTTTCAATCTCCCCTGATAAAAGACTCAGCGAGGGCCAATCCCTTTAGTGCTGTCCAATACATCACCTTGCCAACCAGCACATGACTGGACATAGACTACAGATTCTAAATAGGGACACTCTCTCTAGACACATTACGAGTGTTGCCACAGAGTCTCAGGTCACAGTCAATTCAGGACTTTGTGTCTCACCTACTGGCCTCTTTGGAAACAGAACAGTGTGTATTTAGCAGCACTGTACAGAACATGCTATAAAATCGTTAATTATTTTTGCAAATGTTTTGCTTTACGCACAGTACACAAGCAAAGTATCACAAGCAAAAACAGCAAGATATGTTAAATAATAATAGTCCTTCCCCGTCCTCTCCTCATCCAGCTTCCAGCAGTGGAACACGACTCCATCGGGGTTACGTTGAGGAGGCCTCACCTGAGGACAGACCTCCTCAAACTACGCACATTGTCTTTGTGGTTCATGGGATTGGGCAGAAGATGGACGAAGGACGCATCATTAAAAACACTGGAATGTGAGTTGGAAAAAAATAAATAATAATAATTTTCTTGATGATTTGCCCTGTTTGCCTTTCGTTTTATGTCAATAACTCCAGTTTCAGACTACACTATATTTTTGTCTGTTAAGATGAACACTTGTGTCACACATTAGGAGATAATAGATTTGAGTCATAAATTCTTGACGTGACTTGGCCGAGAGACATGGCAGATTATACAGCTAAATATATCTTGCTGTCTTACATGACCTATGTGATATCGTGGGGACGGCGGTGCTAGGGACGACAAACGATGGCGTAAAAGCAGTGTATATGAACTGACTGAACAGATAGAAAAACAAGTGGGAACTTTCTATCGTTTTACAAAAAACATCATTCCCCCTTTTTATTTTACGATGTTTACAGATGTGAATGGAAGAGGGTTTCTGTGCTTGTATTGTTCATCTGCATACAAGAGATAGGGCGGGAAAAAACAAATAAACATTCTAGTCTTTTTGTCCAGGTGTTGTGAGGCGCCGATTCTTGATCCCACAGGGTGTCTGGAACAACAATGGACTAGATTTGGCTGATATCATATAGTAACATCATCATAAGAGCATAGGCCCACAGAGTGTATCTGTTTTGTTTAAAGGACTAAGGCAGCTTTCAAAGTATTCTAAATACCTATCATAACACCCTCTTCTTCTCCAGACACAGTCTGTGTCTCACATATCTCATTTTGTCCTTCTTTCTGTATTTACTTACGTATTTCTTGTTTATCACTATCTGTTAGGACACAGGGACAAGAGCTTGTTGTTATCTTGCTCTTTTGCCTCAGGACTAAGCTTACGTTGCATGTTGAGAATCTTATCAATTAAGGAGTGCTTTCAGATTTTGACCTGTTTGGAAGGTTTTCTTGCGATTGCGGAACCTTTTTTGTTCAGCACCATTGCCAAGTATGTAACTAGTGCCTTTATGGAATGTGGGTCTACAATCCTCCCTGAACAATGCGGGAAATGTTCATTACATATCTACAGTTGTTGTCGTACAGCATTTGAAAAAAGGTGTTACAAAACTGCTAAATCAGGAAGTCCTTGTTTTTCCCCCAGCTTGAGTCATCCAGGGCCACTCACAATTACCACAGTTTTTATTATTATTATTTTAAACACTTCTCTTGATACTGTTGCACCTGCAGCCTTAGTGTTTATTTTCCTCTCATCCTCTATCCATTTTTCTCACTCTCTTTATTTTCCAAAGCTGTACTCTTTCTTAATACTTCTGTAAAGGCCAGGAGGTGGAAGTTACAATGACAGGGCACAGTGATCGCTTCTGCTTTGCGAGACATGTTAAACCAAACTATTGTATCGCACTGTGTCTCTGTGTCACAAAGTTAGTGTCGGCCCACTGCCCGCGGCTTACTCCAGCTAAGCAGGTAAAGCAGACTAAGTCAAGCTGCAGAGCACTATAAGCCTCACTCCAAGCGCCCCGCGGATTTCAGAGCAAACACTTACTACAGCCAAGAGGAAAGATCAACCCAACGACCTGTCAAGCCTTCTACTTGCTGTTGCTTTTCATTTTAAACCTGAATTCAATTCAGCGCTGTACTATTCTGACTGTCATCAGCAGCAGTGAAATAGGAAATTGTGGGGGGTTAGGGCAATAGTATATAATAATAATAATAATAATAATAATAATAATAATAATAATAATAATAGGCTCTAAAACAAAAACAGATGGTCATTTAAAAAAAACTATTTTTGCTTAACCTGCTATTTTAAAAGCTCATTGGCCAATTAAATTCAAACTTAGAGTTAGTGAATCCTTGTGGGTGCAGCACAGTAAGGTCTGCAATATAGTGCTCAACCCTCTGAGCAATTAAGTTCCCCTCCAGACATGCCAGACTCCAGATAGTCCTGTCAAAATCTGCATTAGGTCCTCCATTTAGAAACCAGCCACCTAAAAGCCTCTCTCTGCCTCCATTCACCCATGTCAACACTCTACAGACAACACTCTGTGTGTGTGTGTGTGTGCGTGTGCGCGTGCGTGTGTGCGTGCGTGCGTGTGTGCGTGCG
This sequence comes from Hyperoplus lanceolatus, assembly GCA_026929865.2. NCBI lineage: Eukaryota > Metazoa > Chordata > Actinopteri > Uranoscopiformes > Ammodytidae > Hyperoplus > Hyperoplus lanceolatus. The sequence goes on along the minus strand of CM049408.1, from coordinate 20,866,330 downwards.
TGTGTGTGTGTGTGTGTGTGTGTGCACACTGCATGAGGAAACCTGCTGCGTCAGTGAGCAGCAAAGTGGGCATCATTCATTCTCTTCCCGACAGACATTAAAGGCTGTGAGAGAATGAGAGCAAACACGGACTCCTCTGTTGGTATATAGCACAGCCGGATATACATGGAGGATGTTCAGTCATTTATAATACACTGCTGCCCAGACAATGTGATGATGACTTTTAATGTTTTTAGCACAACATTAGCCAACATGGACCAAAACGCAGTGTGTACAATGTTGTCCTCCTAATACGGTATTGTCTTTATTGTTGTGCGTGTGTGTTTGTGTTTAGGTTGAGGGAGGGCGTGAGGAAGATGGAGGAGAAGCACTTTTCAGAGCACAACGACGAACATGTGGAGTTCCTGCCTGTCGAGTGGCGCTCCAAACTTGCACTGGACGGAGGTTAGTGGGTGGTTTTTTTCACAGGTGCATGTGATTAAGCACACACCACAACAGACAAATGGATGTAAAGTCTGATCAGTTTAAGTGCTTTTTTTGTGAACTTTTTACAGATCTTTGTAATTTTATAGGATAGTGTACAAAAGTAACCTCGTGACCAGTCTGATCACTGTGCAGATGTAGACTATAACGTTAATGACCTAAAGCAGGGTGGTGGGACAATTAAACATTATTGTTGTATTGAATTGCATTATAACATGGCCGCACAGTGTATGAATGCAGCCATCATCATGTGGCCTTGAATTTCTGTTTCATACTTTGATGTCGCCCCGCCTTCGTTTCTGCAGATACGGTAGACTCGATAACACCAGACAAAGTGAGAGGACTGCGAGATCTTCTCAACAGCAGTGCCATGGACATCATGTACTACAACAGCCCCCTTTACCGGGATGAGGTGAGAGTCACACACTTCCGGAAAGCAGAAATAAAAGGTGCTCTGAGGAATTTTCAGTTTTTGTTCATTCTTGCACCCCCTTTGGACAAAGGCTGTAGTGTTTTCACTACGCCAGCTGTTGTTCCTGGGCGAGCGTACCCATGAAAAAGGCATTAAGATAAATAATATAAAAATAGCATTCTTTGCAATGATGATCTCTTTTGCTGTTACAGGTAATTCATGATCATCAGAGGAAAAACTATGTGTTACTGTTTCAGAAATATTTAAAAGTTCCTCGTAGCACTTTTAAGAGTTCTCAGTCAGTGCGTTTACATGCAAACTCATAATCGGGTAAATAAACTAATAAGACTTCAACAGGACTTGTAAAATGCATGTAAACACCTTTATCCGATCTACTTCGCACACAAATCGGCACATTAACGGACAAGCGAAGTCAGATAAGAACTCTTAGATAACTCGTTCATAGTCGGCATTCTCTCTGCATGTATACAGGGATCGGATATCGCATATCGGAGTTCTCGTTCTGCGCTTGTTCGAGAATCCCTGCGGAGGATTTCATAAGGAAGTGGAAGGAGACGACGTAAAAAATAGTAGGGTTATTGCCGGAAGGGAACCGGACGTGGCTCTATAACCACTTGTTGAAAGGGCTACAGCGCCACCTAGCATAGTGGAAACAGCCATGCATCGGACATTTATCCGATTCCTGAAAGGCCATGTATACTCAGACAAGTGACATGGTCCGTTTGAGTGTCTAGTTCGGTATATGTCTTAATCCAATCTTGTTGTGACGCACCCTGTTCTCTTGTTTAAAAACGTTCTCCAATCTCTGTCTTTTCAAGATTACCAAGGGCCTAACGCAGGAGCTGAACAGACTTTATTCACTTTTCTGCTCGCGGAACCCCGAGTTCGAGGAGCGGGGAGGCAAGGTGTCCATCGTGTCCCACTCCCTGGGCTGCGTCATCACCTACGACATCATGACAGGGTGGGATCCGGTTCGCTTCTGTCTGCAGGAGCACCGCGTGGTGGAAGAGGACCTGGACATGCCCTGGATGTCCTACCAGGAGAGGCACCTTTTAGAGCAGCTACGCATGACCAGGACTAGGTAGAGCTTTTTTTTTATATATATATATATATATATTTTGGGCATTTTTATGCTTTATTGACAGTGCAGAGAGACAGGTGAAATGGGGCAGAGAGGGGAGTGAACGACCACGGGCGACAATCAAACCCGGGTCTGCTGCTGGGCCCGGCCCGTGGGGGAATGCCCTACCAACTGAGCTAAGGGCGCCCCCAGGTAGAGCTTTTCTAATGAACAGTTAGATCTTCAGTGACTTCTAGCTTTGACATCATGTATGTCTGTAAGCGTTCTTAAGAGGTTTTTTGGAGAGAAAGTGGTCCAAGATCTTGGGGAGGAAAAAGGTTTTGATTGGAGTGGTACTGATATAGTTTGAGGTTTCCTATAACTGATAAGAAAATCAGTATGTATATCCAGGTAGCTTTAGGTTGTCATAATGCATAAGTGGATAAACGATAAAAGGAGTTACATCACGGTGTTCATCACTGTACACCGTTCTGCTTCTAACAGGTTACGAGAGCTGGAAAATCAGCTCCTCACACTGGAGGCCTCCAAACCCTCTGCTCCCCCAGCACTCAAATTTAAGGTAAGTAGTTCAATATAATATGATGAATTTGATGCCACTCCATTCAAAAACACACCATAACTTAAGTTTTTGGTCTTCCTCATGCGAATATGTATGATCAAAGATAAAATTCCATCTATGTCAATGCCAAAGGCTTCCTTCCGGACATTTGTATAATTTTTGGCACCTTTTGTCTCTGCAGGTGGAAAACTTCTTCTGCGTGGGTTCTCCTCTGGCGGTCTTCTTGGCTCTGAGAGGGATCCGCCCGGGTACCAGCTGCCACCAAGACCACATCCTGCCCACCTCCATCTGCAGCAGGCTCTTCAATGTCTTCCATCCCACAGACCCCGTGGTCAGTCTCCCTCTTGCCTTTTCTTAATTATTTCGGATGTATACGACTTTAATAAGTAGGAATTGATGTTGGCAAAAGCAACCAGACCTTTTGCAACTCATTCCCTCAGATGTTTAAATTAAAAAAAATGTCACTGTACATGGTTGATACAAATTGTACTGTACTGTGAGCTAACTGAAGTGTTATTGCTCTTCTCAGGCCTACAGACTGGAGCCCCTCATCCTCAAACATTACAGCAATATTGCGCCCGTTCAGATACACTGGTGAGAACTTGTTCCGTACATCCAATAACACTTGATGCTTTCCCCTGGTACGCACACTGAAGGTATTCAAGGTGTGTAATGTATGCGCTGAATATTTATTGTCGTTTTTTTCTTCTATTTTTCAGGTATAGCGCCACGACCCCCACATCCTACGAAGAGGTCCGGCCGACCTTCCTGACCCCGGTTAAAGACCCAACGTCTGACACTGAGAGCATCCCCAGCCCGTGCACTTCTCCTGTCCTGGCCCGCAGGCACTATGGAGAGTCCATCACCAATCTGGGCAAGGCCAGTATAATGGGTAAGAGCCGAACACTTTATGAGCAGGTCTGTCAAAATGAACGCGTTAATGCAGGGTGACTTATTTCTGGAATGAATGAATTTACATTTTTTGGAAGGAATTTAAAAGAATACCGTACCTGACAGGACGGTTTTCTGAATTTGATTGGTATGATAGTAAGTAAGTAAAATGTATTTATAAAAGCACATTTATAACAGTTTTCACTGACCAAAGTGCTGTACATAGTGCATTCAGTAGGCCAACATGAAGGTAAAATAACAACAACAACAATAGGAAAAAAAAAAAAAAAAAATAAAAAAAATATACCGGACTTCCACACACAAACATATATAGTAGTGTAGAAGTATGATGTATGATGAGTATTGTTTAATCAACACATTTACTACGAACAAAATTGCGAGGATGAGGTACTATAGTGAAAGGTGTATGGGGTAAAAAAGAAAGAGTTAAATATTCCCTTTTTAATTAATTTAATTTTACAGCATTAAAAAAAAAATAATAATAATAATCACTCTGGAGACAGTCCTTAATATCTTATAGGTAAAATCCATTCTCTCCTTCGAGATGACATGTTGAAGTAATGTGAGTCTTTCTTTGTCTACAATACTGCATCAACAGTGCCACCATGTGGACGGATGGAGAATGAGCACATACATTTTGCTTCCCCTTTACTTTAAAAAAGTTGAATTTAAGAAAAAAACAAATCAAAAAACGGGAAAATAAAAGCACCACTGGTCTTTTTGTGTTGTTAGGACTAATAATTTTTTCTCCCTTTCCCTTTCGCACACCATGTAGGGGCGGCGAGCATAGGGAAGGGCATTGGAGGCATCCTTTTCTCACGCTTCTCCCGCTCCAACAGCCAGCCCTCGGTGTCTTTAGGACTGGAGGGAGGGGTAAACACAGAGGAGGAGGAGCAGAAGAGAACAGAGAGCCAGTCAGCATACGGCCTCTCCACGTTGACGCAGCCCACCTCACCTACTGCTGACACATCTTGTTAGTTCACTTATCCTGTCCAACGCTGAACAATCATAGAAAAAAAAACATATATATTTTTTTATATATATACAATTTCATGTTTACACGGTATTATAATATCTCTTATTTCTGTCTTACAGTGGAGCTGGAGCGACGCATGGACTTTGAGCTGCGCGAGGGTCTGGTGGAGAGTCGCTATTGGTCGGCAGTGACCTCACACACAGGCTACTGGTGCTCACATGACATTGCCCTCTTCCTTTTGACCTTCATATATGAGGACAAGACGACACCCTTTGACCTAGCAGAAGACACTCCAGAGCCAGACTGAGGCAGCACATGTGTTACAACACACACACACACACAAACACACACACACACTTGAAATGTGTCTTATAACCTTGATGGGTTTGTCTTCTTGACAAGACACGAAAATAAACAATCATTTATTTTTCATGCGCACAAACCGCTAAAACAAACTAATCATATTTTAACATTTGAGAATCATTACTGACTTAATTCCAAGACGTGCATTTTTCTCTCTTTTTGTGTCGTTTGGACACAATTGCACACCCTAAGGGTGACAACGTTTGACTAGGAACCCCTACGGAGGTGCATCCTTTGCCAGTATGTCCACAAGCTTCATATAAACATGGAATATGAGACTAAGAGTTTGATGCATTTTTGTTTGCTGCACCCAGAGGAAGAGAGTTTTCACTTCATTCCCAAGTCTCCATCCTTTAAACTGCTGCAGCCTGTTGATAAAGTGTCCATACATTTCCTGTGAATCAGTGCTTACATCCAATCTCTCCACCACAGACTCGTTCTGGAGCCTTGCAAATCATTTGCCTGACCTTTGGTCACTGAGGCGCCAAGTTCTGTGTCTGTGCTATTTATTTTATGAATAATCTTTTTTTTTACATCAGAGATTTAATTGTTTAAAAAAAATAGTTTTGTCTTTAAAACAATTATTTAGCTTCTACCTTTCAAAAAAACTAAACGCTAACAAGCAAATGCAATGCCTTCAAAATAGCCAAATATTTGTCATGCAGAATATTTCTGTCTAGCTTTTCTGAACTAAAGTCAGGGCATTATCCCTTTAATAATGTTTTGGCAGTATGAAGAAAGACACAACTAACATGCTATTTTAGTTTTTTGTTCTATTTATTATTTTATGTGGCCTATGTTTAACGTTCAACTCTTAAAATTGATACACACCCACCCAATAAAACATGAGCAAAGCGCCACTTTTATTTTCTACACAGTCAACTTAAACAGAATTCCCATTTGTGTTAAGTGTTCCTGCAACTTAACAGTACAATTATTGGTAAAGTGACACAACGTGTCTTACAAACACAGCATGTTACTGGTCAACATCCTAATCCCATCATTATTTTCTATATGACATTTAGTTAACAGACATTTGTAACCACATGAGGCTTTTATCATGACATGCATAACTACGCTCTGAAACGAGAGCATGAATAACATTTATAGTTATTTTTCCTAGACCAAGTTTATGTCGAAAAAACCTTTGACGATGTAATTTACAAGACAAAGCTCTCACTCAAAACAAAACCATTCAAACTCATTTCCATGCTTCAATACGAGGAATAGATTACAGAGGGATGTTTTTGAGATTAGTGCTATACATGTATTTTTTCTTAAATAAATATTTTTCCTAGAAATGTTCAGGCTCTCCTTCACATTCCTCTTTACCTTGAGGAAAATGGGATTCAAACTCGTCGGCCAAATACAATTTATTTGTCTAGCTTATTGGCTGTTCAGCTTTAGTCATGCTAATGTTAAATCATTCTCTATGAAAAATTCATTGGCCTGGGGAAAAAAAGTAGCATCTTTTTAGGCTTTTGTGATTAATTGCACGCTAAAGTTATTAGTTGGATCTCGTTTGCCTTTCTTCTGCGACCAATTCACAGTTACTCACTCTTGAGAAATCGATATGTAAGTGTGTATTTTTTAATTGTTTAGTCTATGTGTGTATTTTCCAGCTACTAACATGTCTTTGCCTAATAGACACAACTAATAGACAACAACAGCAAATTTACTTCGAAAAGAAAAGAATACTGGAGACAGCAAGTCAGGATATATATTTTTTTTCTGAAAATGACTTGCTGCTTATCATTACTCTTGCCTTATGTTTGTCAGAGCAATTATGTTTTGTTTTTTTACTCCAGTAGATATGGATCATGCCTGTCAAACATGGTTCTTTAAAAAAATACAAATCATTATGAAGAAGTTAGAAAACTTGCTCACTTTGCATGATGTCACAGTAATACAAAATGGCTCTAGGAACAGACTTTGTAGTGGGTGCCAACACACATCTAAGAAACTGTTTTGTGTTAGTAGAAAACCACTCATGACTGTTTATGGATCTCTAATGAAATAATTTACAAGCCATTTGGAATGGAGTAAGACACGGCATGAATGTCAGATTAACAGTTGAGGTCAGACTTGATTACGGTTGGTGTCAGATTGTCACTGTGTCCTGCTTGTTATAACGTAGTAATCGAATCACTTATTTTGAATTGCTTTGGTGCAAGCAGTTGTTCCACACATCAAGGGCTGCTGTTGACTCGTCCACCATTGAATGGAATCCATTTATTGGTATTAAATGTCTATGTTGTTTATGCAACAACCTACTGACAGAAACCGGGCTGCCTATCAGATGACCATGTAGGTGATCGGGACTGACTTTGTTCCTTTAGTCAAAATGTGGTGGATCCTGCCCATTAAGCACCTATAGATAACATAAAAATGTGTGTTGGAAACGGCCCGGTGTTGATTTTATTATAATTTTTTTTAACACTTTAACTCGTACAGCGGGCCAGTCATTTACCTGGGAGAGCATAGAACGATCCATTGTTGCCTCTACATCTTTAGGTCACGTTGTTTGGGTCTAGACACAGCGAATCGTTTTGCAGGAGTTTGGACAGTCTACCGTAAAAAAAGAATTACATTGTCCCTGCGATTGTCGTCTGTGTGTTTCCAAAAATGTACTTGAAATGTGTACATATTCCATTCATGCAATTTAAAGCACAGTTTTCCCACTCTGCTTGCTAAAAAAAGAGAGAAAGAAATAGCTCCTAATCTAAAGAGCATTAAAGAAAACTCTGTCAAGATACATTGTACTTTTGACTGCATTTAATGCACAGCATTTTGAATGACAACAGTATATTTTTCTTGTTAAAGGCACCACAAGCATCAGATCAGGGAAATGTCTACTGTTACATGTTTTGTAGATTCAACACTGTTGTTGACAACAGTTTGAAGCCATTGTTAAGGAAAGGAATTCAGCTCAGCCAGATGAGTTGTTCAATGAAGAAGGCCCTGTAGCCATATGTAATCATTCACTGGGTGAGAAAGAGAAATGAGAATGGGAAGTTATTGTGGGTGTGCTGACTGAAATGTGGTAAAAACTTTTGTCAGGTACCACTGTTGCTCTAACTTTGAATGGATGTCCTAAAAAAAGTGTTTTTGTCTGTCCTTAGAGCTGTGCAATAACCCATGCCTGTAATGGATTCTAACTGCCATCCAAAGCACTGTATTTATTTCCTTTTATTAAAGCATTTCTTTTTTTTGGATACAATGACATACTTCATCTTCTTCTTTCTGTCATATCCCACAGGTAATAGCAAGGGGAAAAAAATATTGAACTCTGTTTATGCTGTTGGCGTAGGAGGGCTGAAGTTTCCAGAGAAAGATGGTTGCTCGTTGCTCATTTCCAGATTGATTATTGGAGGACAATAGAGCCATTTGTTCGTTTGAAAACTCAGATCAGATTCTTTCCAAGGCGCCCCCCTGATGTGAATAACAAAGCCGACTTGTAGATGGTGAATAGGACACATTGTGAACCACAAGCGGTCGTGGCTTCCACATGGGTTACTAGAGCTTTAATGCTTTTGAGCAACATCTGCAAAGGCTGGGCTCACACAGATGGAACCAGTTAGAACAGAGGTGACTCTCATAAATAAATAATGCATATTTGGCCCTGCTGTACTGGGTTTTGACCAGAAGAGGTCACTCATCTATAGCTAATACTGAAACAAAGACCACTATTGACCATCTGTTGTCCGATGCCCTTTGTCCATTTCCCTTTTTCTATGTATTGCTCTTAACTAATTGTGGGTGTTTTGACACTTCTGAATGCTTTTGTTAATAAGTGTGCGACTTGGATCAATTATGTTTTTTTGGTTGGCAAAAAGATATGTGCTATTTTTTCAGTGGAATCATGCAAAAAAAGTGTGAACCTCCAGCAGCCCTCTCCTTTCCCCTTCCACCCCCTACCCCAGTCATCCACATCCCCAGTAGCAGAGCCAGCTCCCTATCTCGCACAACTCCTGCCCCTGCATCTGACCGACTCTAATGTTTACCATGCAATTAAAACACAGCCTATAAAAGGCAACGGGTTGGTTGCCAGACACTGACGAGGGAGGGGGTCAGAGCCACAAGGGAGAGTTTATAAATCGCTTTGATGGCGAGCATGTAGTCTTAAGGGCCCAGGATTCCTGAGCAAGAGGACTGGGAGCTGAGCGAGTTCACCAGGGGGGACCCGGCCAGAAACAGATGATTCATTGGTCTTTATACTGCCTTGGAGAGTGTGAATTGTGCTGCTGCTGCTTCTTTGGAAAAGGAAAGAGACAGAAGCCAATTCCTCCATCCTTTTATCCCCCCTCAACTTCTTGTCATTCTTGTGATCCTTTGATTGACCACACACATGAAACACACATGCATCCATTTCCTCGCAAACATTGGTGACAACATGACTTTGCAATTTTTAATTTGCCGCATGGGGAAATTAAAACAAATATTAAATGCATGATAATGATCCATACATGGCTGTATTGGGAGGCTGCCGCAGACAGTTTTAAAGGTCTTAAGTCTCTTGGCAAGTGTCAAAGATGCTGAGTTTCTGTAATTTAACATGTCTATGATTTGCATGATGAGTGGCCCTATGTAAAAGATTAGTACATGTAGGTTAGAATGAAAATATGAGTTTCATGTGGGAAATTATATTAATTAAGTTACTGTACTTTTGGCCACACTGGGACTTCATTTTCCATGTCAATTTTGTGAGATGTTATGTTATTCCATTATATCACATGTCAAAGGTAAATACTGCACTTTTCATTACATCTGCAGATGTAAGAATACTTTGCTTGCTTCATAATAGGACTTTATATTCAATAAAATAATGAAATATGATGAATTATTTACCCCTAAAGTAGTTTAACACACCTAGAACTGGACCAGCTACACAATTACTCAAGGGGCTCTTTGAATATTTGATGTGTCAGGAAATAAGGTAGATATGTGTATCTTGGCTCATTTCTACACATTCTCAGTCATCCACTTGGGGGCTTCTGTTCTTAAGGAATTAGTCTACACTGAAAGTTGATTTTTTATTTTTCTGAGGAGGGAGATTGTTATTTTGTGCTGTTTCACTCCTGGGCTAAAGACCCAAAAGGTCCCTGGATGCTGCTGCAAGGCTCGGCAGCACTATTGCCATAAAAGGAAGCTTGAGATTGTGAACGGCATGTCCATTAAACGCGCCACAATCCGATGAGTTTTGTACTGTGGAGGGTTTGTAGTCTTTTTTTTAAAAAATCCATAACAAAAATATGTACATTGTTACACAGCTACATTGTTTAAATGTACTGTATCTCTGAAAGTTATTGTTATTTCTTCTTTTATTATGTTTTTCTCAGTTCAAATTGATATTGACACTAAAAATTGTTTACTTGATTGTTCTTGTCTTGAACTAGCCTACATAAGTGGAAGCATTTGGCAGATAGGACAGTATTTAAAATGACGTCATTATTATATGTCAAGAGGTAATTATTGCAATTTGTATTAGGCTACTTGTCTTTGACTGGTTAAACTTCAGAATAAGATTTTATATTATTTCACGTGAGGAAATATTATGTAGTAGGCCAGTGTTTGGAGCATAGACTAAAATCCAGAATAGGATTCAATATTATATCAAGTTTGACAGGAATACAATTCAGACAAGACACAAAGGTCCTGCACGAGCCCTTACTGTATGCCCGTATGTATGTGTGTGTGTGTGTGTGTGTGTGTGTGTGTGCGTGTGTGTGTGTGTGTGTGTGTGAGGTGACAGGACAGGACAGGACAGGACAGGGGGGACCAGTAGGCGACCAGCATGGCTCCCAGTATGAAAGGAAAAGTGGGCTTGGATCAGTGACGTTAGCTGCTGCTGGAGAGAGGGAGGGAGAAAGAGGGACGGCTGGACTCCATTAAGCCGAAGCCTGCAGGAAAACTGTTTGGGATACTTCACTACTTCGGCGAGTTCTTTGGGGATTTCTTCCCGTTTTTATTACCTTCGAAAGACTTCATACATGATTTAAAGAAGGGGGAACTTACCCTGTACCGTGTCGTCGACTGTTTTAGTTGTGTTTTTTTCCGTCTTTGTGAAGGTGAGTGTACACATTTAAACGTTCGCTTTGCTCGTTCGCCGCTATGAAATATGAAAACGTTTTTTTTCTCGTTCTTGTCGTCGCACCGCTCCTGTTATAGATGGCCACGTTGTCAATTAGGAACCGCCTTTGCTTTTTAAATTGGTTTGTTTGCTTTTAGACACACTTTTCTGTTGAACTTACTCCTGCAACCGAACGACCGACTGAGCGAGTGTGCATGCAGCCCGGGGGAGCCGTGGAACAGACTGTGCTTAGCCTACATAATGAACCCGTCTCGCTATTTGTAAGAGTGCCGTTACCGTTATTTCTTAACAGGTGAATTGCCACATTAGCGGAAGTAATGGGTGCCAAAGGTAACTAACTTGTATCAAAAGGTGCCTGTAGCCTTTGTGCTGCCGTGTTCATTGATTAGACGGCTGTTCTTCTAATCGCCGAACCGCTCCACACTGGACAACCGCAAATCAAAGACTTGACAGACAGGCGGATAGGATATAGGCTAATGTAAACTTTTTTCATTTGATTTGACACAAAAGTTACACGTACAAGGTACAACACAGTAGATATGTAGCCTATCTGATTGTGTTCACGTCATCCTTTCCTAAATCGTCCTTCAGGGTCAAATATTCATTAATGAGCTAAATGACCTCATCTGTTACCGCTGTGGCGTTGTCATAACAGTGTGTCTGTGGAAGTACTAGCCTATGTCTTCCTTTTACTAAAGTAAAATTAGTAGTAGGCCTACCACAATGGGAAAACAATCTTAAGCATAAGTGCTGCATTCAAAATATAGGCCTAACAGAATCAGCAGTAAACGTTCTTTTAAATGGGCTTACTATTATGTCCTAAGTAATAGAAGTAAATGTACAATGAAGGATGGACCCTAGTTGTCTTTGGAAGTATCAGTACAATCCTCTGTTGTGTGCATTTTTACATCGTGATATTGATAAATATCAATATATCAATGAAAATCAATTGGAAATGTGCTAATGGATTACATATAAGTTAAAGGTCATGATCTAAATGTATGTTTTTGTCAGATCCAGTCTATGGAAAGCTTGACAAATCGAAAAAAAATTCATCCCGTTTTGAAGGAAAAATGACCTGCAGTTTTGTTTCGTACTGTGCCTGGTAAAGCATGTTTCCTATTAAATATCTTAAGTCCCAGGTCAAGCTGACATATGGTGGTCGCCCTGATGACATCACTATGACACCATCAGGGTTACTTTTTCAGACTTTTTGGAAACCTCTTCCAGAGCAGAGGATATGTTGAAACTGATGTCACAGGCTGGGCTGTCCCACACATAACGTGAATAGTCTGAATTGAAAAGGATACCCAGCAATCATGATGTGGCAATATCTCTGATGGTAGATTTTTCTATTGTCATATTGCCCAACCCTAGACACCATTTAAGTGTGGGAAAAATATTGACGCTTTTACATGTAAGAACTGTTTTAATGCTTTATTGTTTTATACCATTAGATTGAGTAGTGTGTGGTTTTATGAACAAATTAGATATTTGTTCACAAAATATTATCAATGCAGAAATCTCACTGCCAAATACTGTAACTGCAATGGAGTATAAATGTATAGTTTCGTGGGAATATATGTAGAAATTAAAATACTAGAGTGCTCAAGTTTATTTACATCTCTCCTCAGCCTACATTCTCAGAAATATCTGCCTTATGTCTGTCTTCAATGATCTAACAGTACAGTTATTTCTCAAGGCCTTTGCACCACATTCATTCCTTTCCAGAGGGTCATAAAGACAGAAGATTTTCTGGACATTTCCCCCTCCCTCCTGACCGTGTGTGTGTGTGTGTGTGTGTGTGTGTGTGTGTGTGTGTGTGTGTGTGTGTGTGTTTTTCAGGATGGCGCTGGACGGGATCCGGATGCCCGATGGCTGCTACGCCGACGGGACGTGGGAGCTGAAGATGCATGTCACCGACCTCCACAGGGATGTGTCCCTGAGGGTCACTGGGGAAATCCACATCGGAGGGGTCATGCTCAAACTGGTGGAGAAACTAGGTATGCAGGCATTTCACTGCTGTGTATCTTTTCCAAAGCAACTCATCTAAAGCGTAATAAACGGACTGAAGCGTATAGACTGTGACTAGACTGCAGATTTGGGACGCATTCCATTGCCAAAAGAGTGGATCTGGCTGGAGATAATAAATAAATAAATAAAACATTTCCTCTGACGCTTTATCATCCTGCCCAAGCAGAATTTATTTATCATGTCAATAGCTGACTTGTGTTATCTATCACGTTTGTTGGGCAATAAATACCTCCATTTTTTCAAAAGTAGAGACCATTATGAGATAAGTAAACGCTGCGCTTGTATGCAAAATACAAAACTTTTTTTGAAATCTGGTCATAGTTAAGAGAAGACATTCTCCACCTTTGCCAATGCTGGAAACTCAAAAATATGCTCCTACCAGTCTAAAAAAACACTGAGAAAGAAGTATGAAGTCAACAGTATTGTCGATGGAAATAAAAATTAAACATTTCTTAGCAGACTATTTATGGAAATCTATCTGTCCTTCACCTTTGTTGCATGACACTAGCTCAAACTCCTCTTTCAGGTGTTTGGACCTGCCTTTCAGTGGTTAATATTCCACTTTGTTACCCTGCATTGTATATGGGTCAGTAGCCCAAGGTATAAAGCAATCATACAGAGCAACTGTATCATGGACTGTTCTTGTAACTGCAGCTACTAACATGACACGTTTGGGTGCAAGTAAGCATAGGAGTCCTCTGTTCCAGCCACTTGAACACTGCCCTGTTTGACGGAGGCTGGAGAAAGTTCAGCAGTGGCGGCGAGTGCCGTGCCATTTGGGAGTGACAGTGTGTTGTGTGTGTGTGTGTCGATGGCGCTCGAATGCTCAGCATTCCTGCAGCGCTCCAAGGTTTTATTCCCTGCCCCATGCTCCCGTTTTTAGCTCTCTTGTTGGAGCTCCACATAATTGAGGCCTTTGTTCTCTGTGGTCGTCTGTGCCGTGCAGCAGCATCTAAGCTAAGGGGCGAGTGCAGTGTTGCTGCCGCGTGTGGGACGACATGAATTCATTGGTCCTCCCATCACCCCCAAACTCCACTCAAGACCATGGCCTTATCCATTGTTTGAGTCGTGTTTGCACTTTTTGTCAAGGTCTGGTTGAAGGGTACGACTGTTCTTGACGCGACACCTTCTCTGTTGTGCAGTGTGTGAGGGAAATTCTTTCAGTGGGGGCTAGTTGTTTCGTAAGCGTTATTAATACGTGATGGGAGTTGGACTTTTTTTTTATTTTATTTTTTTTTTCACCATTCTTAATTTTGTATTTTCCTTCTCTTAAGGATGTAGCCATTTAGCCATGCTGATTACTTTTTCCTTTTTTATCTGGTCAGGATTCCGGTGGTTTGAGGTCTTCACGTCAGCAATTGTTGACAATAGTTTGATTTGTTAAACACAATGTTTTCGTTGCGTTTTACTTGTTTAGGCGCCTAAGTGAAACAACAGGTTGTAAGTTTGCATGGTTGTTTGTCACTCTCTGTCTGTTTCAGACAGAGGGGACGTTTCATTTGACTGCAATCTCCCTCCTACCCTGAGTCAACAGGTTGTTTTGCATTGTAATCATTAACCAGCAAACAACATGGGTTTATCCACATGGCTACACAGTGCAGGAGACTGGACACTATTCATTTAACGCACACTGTGTTGTGCTTGGAACAGATTGGAGATATTGCATTCCATAATCCAGAAAATAAACATCCTTAATGATCATTTGGGACAGTTTAGACCAAGCTCTGCATTCAAATCTGTCCAAAGAAATAACATCTTCGAAATGAGTGGAGAGACCTTCTTGTAAAAAAAAAAACACTCACCGTGTTAGTGTGAAGTCTGTGTTGCTAGGCAATAATCTGTGCAAGTATATTTATAAGATTTAAAAATAGATATATAGCAAACTGTTCTCATGTTCAGTAGTAAACATCTTGAGGGTCTTTTTGTCAGTTTAGCTCCCAGCTCTCACTGGTGACAGTGCTGCAAAGTCCTCACTGGACACCTCTTTAGTGCTGTCACATACTCTGTGCTGGATTCGCTGATTGCGTGGATGTGGTGGTTATACATAGATACTGTACATGTGCAGATGAACGCAAATATCCACCGTGCTGCTGTGAGAAGGGACACGTAGAGAGCACAAAGTTTTGGCAGGCGATGCCGCTGCGTCAGTTTCACATTCAAAGGACATCCTGATGCAATGAAAAACCTGTCCCTTTTTCGCTGTCTCTTTCTTTTTGTCTCTTGATCTCATACTCTCCAAAATGAAGGACGTCTTGTGAATCGGTTGCTTTCCAAAAGACTGACAGACCTCTTGGGTTTTTTTCACTTATCAAAAACATTTGTAGCTGACATGCAATTAGCTCTGAACAGCAGCATCGGTTTGGTATGAATATGTGCTGGCGTCATCTGTCTTTTGTGCGATTTTGCCGGTGTTTTCTCATTAGTTGTATTTGTGCATGTGTTTCCCACTCATGAGCGTAGGTTGTGTTGGGCGGTTTCAATGGGTGTGTTTGGTCCACACGTATCCTGCTTCCATCTTTCAACTACTTTACCCGTGAGCCACAAGTTCTCTCGTCCATGTTGCTGAGGCTCAAATGGCCTTCAATAATGGATTAAATAGACAAATGCCAGGAAGGCACTTAGCTATTGATCACTGTTGCGAAGACTGCGTCCATTTCCCCCACAACCCCTCCAGGAGAGCAGTGTTTAAAGGCCAGTTGATAGTTCTCCAGCTCTTGGAATCCTTTCATCCTTCCGTTTGCCCATCGTCTTTTCTGACTTTGTTGTTGTTGGTGATGCCCTCCTCCCTGAAAGCAGATTGTGTGCCATTTAGAAAGGGGAAAACAAATCATTGCACAAAAACAACATTAGCTGGCGGGTGTTTTTATTGGATTTAAAGGGATTGTTCCCCCAAGTGACATAGCTTTTAGGTCCGGCAAAGCATTGCTTACAGTAAGTGCTAAAGCTGTCAATGTTTTCCCACAAATGCATTTCTGTTAAGCACATGGTAAAGGTACAAAAATACCAACTTTTTTGTGATAATGGTGTTCTCCATGCCCCTGGAATCAATGCCCTGCAGCCTCTCACGACTGACACGAGATTAAAAACACAAGGCAATTGCACCAACCACAGAAGAAGCAAGTTTTTGGAATAATCAGCGCTAATCAGCTGATGTAAATGATTGGTGAACATGTTGTGATACTACCCTTGTTCTAATGGTTCTGCATAGCCCTAAGAAAAGACAGCTGAGGGTAGAGGGGCTGGATGGAGAAGAAAATGGGAGGTAAAGAGAGAGAGAGGGGGGGTTGCAAAGTCATAAGGGCCTCAGCCTTCCCTCTCTTTCCTTCTCGTTGTGACGTTTGCCACGCTGCGAAAATTCCATAAAAGTCTTTGACGGAGAAGGAAATGACTTCCAGGGTTTGGCATGTTGTTCTCCTGTGGCTGCCGTCATTGCTGGATTCACTGCTGCCGCGACTTCCCTCTCTCCCTCTCTCTCTCTCTCTCTCTCTCTCTCTCTCTCTCTCTCCCTCTCTGACTCTGTCAATCCTCCCTTGTTTCTTTTCTCCCCTTTCCTCTCTGTCCCACTCCCTCCACAACAAAATTTGTGTGGAAAATATTTTAGTTTAGTCTCGCTTTTTTTTTCACAGCTTTGGCAGCCATGTGTTACACGCTCCTCCAGCCACATAGCAAGTCTTAATAATGATTAGACAATGAAAGAACACATTGTTCACTTTCTCATGGTTTCCGACTACGGGTTCATGTACACTGGCTGTTAAATGCTCCATAAATAGAACTTGAGTGAACTAATTGGTCTGGTGTGACTCTGATAGTTCATCTGGTGGTTTCTTTTGAGGGGGGGCCTGCAGTTTTTTGGGCCGCCGTACCATCAGCCAGCCGCAGATAACTTTCCACCCGCTTGTCAGAGAAAATATGTGTTTTGTATTTTGCCATGACCTACATATTCACGTCGCAAAGTGAGTCGGACAACCGTGTCCTCGTCCCACATTCATTTCAGTTTTGTTGGAATAACCATGAAAGAAATGTATTCGAAATCAACCATTCTGTTTCAGAGGCACTTCTAACAGAGCAACAAGCAAGTAGCATTGTTATCATTTTCAATTAGAAATCACATAAGTGATTTTAATATTTCCTGAGTAACCTTGGTTTTTCAAAATAATGCTCCATTATATCAGCTGTTTTGAATTCGGTGACCTTTGGACGATGCCAAGATGCTGACTGCTGGAGGTTGCGTTGACCAGAGGGAGATGGCTTTCGGTTTGACAATGGAGTGCAGGTTTCATTAGGAAACAGACGCGATTTAACACAGGATACTGAACTTCCTCTGGGGCTTTTTTTATGCACCATTCTCCCATGTGCCTTCCTTGCATTCCCGCCTTCCTGCCCTCGCCGTGTCCCTTCACTGAGGGGAAAGATGGTTTCTTAAGTCCCTACAGAGCTGAGATACGTCATATCTGTCCTGATGAGGCATCCTGACATCTTTACATTCAATATCAAAGGAAAGTGGAAGATTCCTTTGATAAGTGGCAATAACCACTTTCCCTCTCCCCATGTTATCTTGCCATGACGTGCAGAATATATCACCAAGTGTAATTACACTCATTGATTGTGAATGTGGAGCCGTACTAAATGTCCGGCAGAACGAAGTGAGAAACGGCCTGGCAGCCCGTGTGATCATCCTGCTCTCTAATCTTTCTGACAGGAAGTAGTTAGCCTAAGTAGCTGGTCCTGCCCAGGCCAGAGCTTTCCTGTTTCACTAGCAAGATGCTAACAGTGATTGTGCTGTTCTGTACTCAGATTTGCCCTTATTGCTCTCACACAGACCTATATGTTAACATGCATGCTTACAGTTTCTCACATATTTTAGCATCCCAAACAAATAGTTATGCCCCAAACATTTCCCTTCAATAGTCTTGCTTTGTCGTGCAGACTGGGGAAAGTTAGTCAGTGTCACACGTGCTACTATGTGGATTGGAAACGTGACCTCCTATGACCAGTCCTTGACTGATGCGTTGGTGCTTTGAAGAGAATTTAAAAGGAGATGGTGTCTGTGTAAGTAATTAACTTGGTAGCATAGAACTGATTCACTAACACAGCAGGTTTCTTCATTGACAAGGCAATGTTCCATATGTTATGACAGAACTAAAATAGTCTTTGAAAGCTTTTAGTTTAATGTATTCCCTTGATGAAGGGCCATGACTCGTGGGAATCGTATCAGCTGCTTAGTGCTCCAAATATCACATGATCAATTATTCTGCACTGGGATGCAGGCTTTCTAGAAACTGACTGTACAAATATATTTAAAAAGCACAGCATGATCAATTTACCATATCTGATTTATTTTTTTTCACAAATTCGGACACTTTTAGGAAAGCCTGTTGTGCTCGTTAAGGATGATTTAATTAGTTATGTTTGGCATCTTAAACACGCGGTGGAACTAACTGTTATGCCCCCTCTGGGAATCTGAAGTTTATTGCTTTTTGTCCCTCTCTGCTTCCTGTAGTTGCAGGCAGCACGGGGGATCCAGTGGAAGGAAATGTTAGAGCAGCACATTGTTGTTGTAACACCACATCTGTATCTCAACGGAGTAAACTGATATGGAGTTTTTGTTCTTGGTTCTCAGCCCACATTGTATACATTAAGACTCCCTGTACTCTGTCCTTTACAGAGCAAAAGGGCAAGAGAGGTGTTTGGTGTCATAACCGAGGGATGAGGCTTTATAAGGGCAGCTGTGACAGAGCATCAATTGTGTGAATATTTCATTACAGCCCTGTCACTCCTAAAGTTTATACATGATACATATGCCAGCTAATTTAAAGTATTCCCTGTTTTCTCTTTATTTAATTTGCTCAACAGCAGGTGCATATGTCTAAAAGAGTATCACAAAATGATTAAAAAGGCAAAAATGCTGTCTCTAATCATTAAATTACCAGTCATAAAAATATTATAGGAAATGGAGAGAAGTAGCAATTTTCACATTTAAATAGCTGTCACAGGGAAAACATATTCATTCTTATACTTGAAAGTGATCCATTGATTATCGGAATTTTCTGATATTTTCATTGCTGCTGAAGATTGGTCAAATATTTAACCTAGAAGCAATTATTGTTAGTAGACTCAGCTATTCAGTAGTGTCACTTTACCGTAGAAGTTCTCCTTACAGGGTTTCTAGAGATATACAGCTAGAGGCTTGGGAGTAACTGAGCCTTCTGCTTCACTCTCAAGAGGCCATCACTGTGTGTCAGATAATCCCAGTCCTGCGGGGGGACGTCTGGCAGGATGCATACATGCATGGGAAAGATGGATGAATATTGTCTATCTCCTCCATCGATCTAATTCCCAGAGTTTGTTTTGTAATGTCATTATCCCACTGGGTCCCTGAACACTTAATTGTATCAAGTATTGTCAGAGCGGAGGGGGAGTAGTGAGTACCCCCTACTGTTTTGTTGTGTTTGGAAAATGACACAAATGAATACAAACTTTGAGTCTCTAAGGAGGTTTCTTCTAATAGCCTTCCAGGCCTCTCCTAATGCATCAAAGCCAGAGCTATTGCACTCTCTTCTTACTGTAACAGGCGACATGCTCCTAAATATCAAGTCAAGATATCTGACTCACTCCACTCCACTGTGCTAAGGACATGTTCTTGATGTATTTTTTCCGGGCCTGGTTCTACATCCACCACTTTCAAAGCTGAGGTACTGTCCAATTTTAGATGGAACGCCTGTTACCAGCACTTGGTGGGGCTAATCCTGAAGCATAGTCCTAGCTCATCTAGGATTCTTTAGGCAATTGACGATTTTAGATATTTTGTGTGTGCATGTGTGTTGTCAAATAAGACGGTATATTATCTTTTCAAAATATATAGTAAAGTATTTAGATTTGGACTATGTGTGTGTATATTGGGAACTAGAAGTGCCAGTACAACACTATTGAATTCAATCAATATCTGTCACAATGTCTGACTCCTTTTAAGCCAGCCATGACCTTGAAGGATTTCTCACTGTGTATCACGGACAAAGGGACAAACCTTTTGTTTCTCATTTCTTCAGCCTAAAAAGCTTAAAAGGCAGGCTTTAAGAGTCAGTTTTGTCTAAATGCTTTGTCAGGTAACGCTGACTGCTTGAAAGGGTTCGGACTTTGCCTGCCAGCAGAATTTGGGAATCTAATGCACTGTGTATTGCATATTTAATGCTTGTGATAAATGGCCTGTTACGGCCTCTGCACACATCCTGCGTCTACCTCTGGAGCGCGTCGCCTTACCTTACTGCTGCGTCTCTCAGACTTTTCTCGGACATACATGGAACGTCTCAGCAGCTGCTGCTGCTGCAGCGCTAAAAGCCCTATCTTTCTACATAGAGTTTTCATAGATAATTCCCATTAAAAATGAAGTTATTTCATGTCATTTATGATGCATATGATTTATATTGAGTCTAATATTGAGTCTGGACAGTAATCCGTGCGCCCCATTGCCTTTTTTTTTCTTTGACACATTTTTGCTTGTTGGAAGTTTTGTTTTGAAAGGGACACACCAGGAAATGGTGAAACTACAGCTAAAGCTGCCGGTGTGAAGTCAATATGACTCTCAGCAGAGTATTTCTCTATCAGTTAAAGCAGAGAGACCCGAGAGAGACGCGCGGCTCTCAGAAAAAAATAGGCGAGCCTCCTGAGGTAAAGGGGAGCGTCGCTGCAGACGTGCCTCCGACGTGCATCAGCAGTGCGTCTGAGGTTGGATGTGTATCAGCTCTAGGTTGATTACACGGTCAGTGACAAAGTCAGATGCAGACGCGAGGTAGACGCGCAGTGGAGGTAGGATGTGTGTGGAGGCCGTTAGATTGACGATTCCCAGGAAGCTGAGCTGTTTGTTGTTTGCTGCCTGACGTGAGCTCGGCTTACATCGTTGAACTCAGGTTGTCGATGGAGAGTTCTTGAGTTTTATTGGTTAGTGGAGAATACCCTAAGGACACAGCTGGAAAAGATCAAAATATTGGTCAATAAGTTCACCTTTCAGGGTCCATGTCAGGCAAAATGATTGTTGCCATTACATGCTCTTGATTGTGTTGTAGATGAAAACAGATGCACTACAAGTATGACTTCACAATTCAGCTTGTTATCTCTTGATCATTCATCACAGGTTCAGAAACGAGTCTATCTGCTCCTTGGCTGTCTTTCTGTATAGTTATTGTGACTACTTGATGCTGCATACATTGTTTTCAGAGTGATCATAGGTATTGTTGAATTCATCATCACTTCAATCTCCCATTGTGATGTTGTGTGACTCTCTTATCTCCTGTCCTGTCATCACCTGTCTCTATAGAACTTGTACACATGTTGGATAACTGATGCTGATACTATCTAGCATGACTGCACACACGCAAGTGTAGTGCCTAAAGGCCATTTACAGGAAATCTAATTTAAGGACAATGTAGAACAGTTGCTTCCTGTATCTTTTGCTTGTCAATACCAACCTTCACCATGCATCAAGGCAGCATATATTTAGAAAGAGAGAGGGGCTTCCATGTTGTAGAGGTGGATATACACTTGAGTGTGTCTGTGTACACAAGAAAGAGATAGAATAAGACTGACAAACCTTCAGCTCTGTGTCTTTGTTGTGTATGAAAACAAGTTGTCACGCCGGTCCACTGCCCCAGCAGCGCCAGCCAGGAGTCACCAAGGAAACGGCATGACCAGCCTCACCCAGCTGTAATGTTTTATCAGCTAATGGCTGAAAATGACAAAGCCTCGCGCTGCATGGCCTTGATTATCACTGACAGCCAACAGCGTGACTCCGACAGCTTATGAAAAACATGTTGAAATTGGGAAAGGTGAACCGTGCAAACAGTCAAAAAGCCCTGACGCGTAAGTGTGTCCACTCCGTATCACCCCCATCAGTGATGCTAGAGATAAACCTAGATTTGGCTTTGTGGATTGACGCCTTATAAGATAAGATTCAATTTGAGTCATTGGGTGCAAATGTTACAGTAGATATATCTTATTTATTTTTTTACTTCTAGTCAAACAACTGGCAAATAATATAATCTCACCTTGAACAGTTTTCTGTTATTTTATTATTAGTATTTCAGACGATAAGAAAATCAACCCACCATTTCCCTTAACTTATCCAAATATCCTGCCAGAATCGAAAATGCATATTGTTGTTCTGCAACACATGAAAACATGTCAATTTGCAAAATAACACTTCGGTCTGGTTTCTGTCATAGGCGTAAAGGCAATTTTTCAATTTTAGGCTGGAAATCACATTGGATATACATTATTTATGTTTGTCTCATTGGCCAGAAGACTTTCATTTTGACTTTCCACTCAGCTCATGCTTGCTTTGGCTTGTTCCGTCTCATATATTTATCGTGTCCCCAGCAAGAGCTCCTCCCTCGTCCTCTGCTCATCCTCTCCTTTTCATGCCCTTTTCTCTCATTCCTTCTCTGTCATCCTGTCCTGTGTTGTCCCGTCCCTTCCCCCTCACAGACAGGCCTCCATAAACATAGCTGCCTCCAAATGTAAACACCCCACATACTCTGACTAGGAGGGGACGGATGGAGGGAGCAAAGAGGAGTGATGGGGAGGAGAGGGCCTCCTTCATTCTGCGTCCTGTATTATCTCAACCAAAGTCCTCCAAACTGGCCACTGCTGTGTGTGACTGCTTTGCAACATTTCAAGTACAATGTCAGTGTGCTCTTTGCATAATTGATTCAAAGAATATTAAATATGTCCATGACCTTTTTAAAAAGTAGTATTTCTCACTGTGGAATCTGCTACACAAACCAGAGTGGTATTGGTCATGGTCGAGATCTGTAGTGGTGGTGATGGTGTTGAATGAAAAGGACCACATTTATGGATTCATTTAGCTTGTTAAAGCACACACACAATCACACAGCTAATGTAGTTAATGGATGCATCAAGAGACCCTTCATATGACAAATCTCCAAACCCACGCACACACAATCTCTGTATCATCTTTCACATCCTGCAGAGGTCATAAAACATGGTTTTCTCATTCTGTTTCCCCCTCCCCTTGTCTTTCAAGCCCGCCTTTTGCACATACACGCACATACACACACATCCACGCACACACACGTATCACTCTACTGAGGGGCTGTGGGTCCACATTTAATGCACCCAATTACTTAGGCCCCCGCTCCTCTGGCTGCTGCTGCTGCATTACGTCAGGCTTGGCAGGCTGTATTTTTAGCTTGGAGATGCCATTGGCCCTCTCTCCCTCCCGTTCTGTGGATTGAGTTACCACCTTGTTGCTGAAAGAACCCAATGGACGCCTACCGAGGCTGCCCTCGTCCAATCACAACACATCGAACCACTGCGTAATGACACAAGCAAAGCAGAAGGAAAAGACTATGTCCATTAAGGTTTTGGCAGTGGGCGGTGACAAGGAAACAGTGGAGCAGAAGGGGCCAGCCATCGGGAGCGTAGACCAGCCGAGACGTGCATTCAGGCCTTGCCTCTTACTGTATGGTGGTCATGCATGCTGAGTATGAAAACGTTTCTATAGAACGTGGTCTGTGGTTCTGAAGAACTGAGTGCCAAACGTTGATGCTAGCTTTTCAGCGTTGCTCCCAGACACCAGAAATTACAAGGTTGTAAAAGAGGAAAAGAACTGTCAGCAGAGTTATGAAAATACGTTCAGGTTCTATTTTAAATGTTCCTCTCCTTACTCCCTCTCATTACTCCAGCCTTTAATAGCTGCAGGGCACAGTTTTCTCTGATGATAGCAATGAAGTTGTGTTCTGCACAGCTGAGGCATCAATGTGCGGCGATGACAGCTAGACCCCATGCTGTTAGAGTAACTCACACAGGGTCTCCGAAAGAAAGCTTGGAATGTTTTCACTCAAGTACCAAAAGTGTTTCCCCCACCGGAGTAAACAGTATAAAACCCAACAGCTTGGCAAACAACCCCCCCCCCTCTCTCACCCCACAAGACCATTCACACAGTCCTAGGGCCTTCACAATGAGATGCATTGAGATGCTGGTGGCCACACGTCTTCTAAAACTTCACTCGCCATCACCAGTGTAATCTCTTCCTCATTCCAGTGTGCTCCACTCACATCACAGCAGTCCTGTTTCCTAGTTTTGAGCAGCCAAATCTGTTGTTTCACCCACTCACCCGCTAATCCGACTCATTCAGCTTGTAGACGGGATCAGCAGGAGAGTGTCAACATTGCATATGGGTGCCCCTATGTAAAGTTAAGGTCACAAAGAAACAATGGCAGCACATGGACACAGAAAGGCCACTCAAGGTTTACGTTACCATGGCACCAAGCTGTTTGACATACGGAGAGGTCAACGTTGAGCAACATTCAAAATCGTTCCACCATCTTTTATAACTGTTGCTATATTCCTCTCTGCCAGTGCAGGATTATAATGAAGGAATCTGGACCGCCATAGTGTTTTTCCTTACTGCTGTTTGCTTGCCATGTATTGGAAAGTAATTGTAATCCATTATGGCTGCAATTTGTCCATTAGTGGCTATGCCCTTCCTCCTTTGATAAGTAGATGCAATGTGTGTGCTACCAGCCTTGAGTACAAAATAGATGCATTTCTTAATGGGTGTCTAAATGCAGCTTTTGCCTGTCTGTAAACTCAGGAATGTTCTACAGTGAGTAGGTGATGGTCAACACTAACACATATATTTTTAGATTTTTTTTTTACCTATCGGATTCGGGACACTAATGCTGAAGCTATTAATCAGTTATCTGGTTGTCAAATATTCGCGCATTCAATAGGTTTGATGATCAAGTAATAACTGTCAAGTCATTTACCAAGGAAAAATACCAAACATTTAAAGGATGACTGTGCGGACGTCTGTGACTCTGGACACAGTAACTCTTGTTCAGAGAGACCCAGAGTGAGTCGGAGGATAGGCTGGAGAAGCGATGATGGGGTATGTGGGTGGAGGAAATGAGACACCGCTTTGGGAAGCGCCTTCCTGGAGTAATGACCTCACTACTGGGGGGGGGGGGGTCAGAAAGTAAAATAGGCAAAAAAACTAAACGTTAAAGACCACTTACTCAATTTCAACTATCATACTGCTGAGGCCAATACTCTCAAACAGAGTAACACATGACAAGTATGGGGATAAATAGTTTTTATGTCTTTTCTCAAAACCTTAAAAGTGAAGAGAAGTCAATTATTTGCCTGCTATTCATTTTTACCTTTTAACATATTTAGATATTGTGTGTGTGATCGTATATTCCATGAAAATGATAGAAAGATAAGAAGTGGATCCAAAGGAACTTTCTTGAGTGTGTGTGATATGTTTGCTTTCACTTTAAAGGGATTTGCCGCTCAAACACTACTTCAGTCCTTAGCAGTGCTGCTCATATACAAACCAGAGCAACGTGATCTGGAAAAACAGCTGCTTTGAATTCCCTTAAAGCCCTTTGGTTTTCACCGTCCCCTCAAAGACACATACCCATGCACGTACACGCACCCCCCACCCCCCCCCATGAAACCACAGGTTCATCCCTATTGTGCTGGGCTCGAAAAGCCTGGGAGCCATGTGGGGTTTTGGGTGGCTTGTGTCTGCTGTTGCGGGATCACAGAGCTAGTTTAGAACAAAGAGGGAGGTATGCACCTGATATCCCCACAGTGTCACACAAACAGCCACGTCTTTTCGCGCACTCGGTGGCATCCTCCCTCTCACTTTGACTTCACCGCCCCCTGTGCGGACCTTCTCTGTGCCCCTTAACCCCATATGTAACCCGCTACCCTGGAGGGACATATTTGTTGAGCTCAGGTCAGTACAGCGTGATGGATACAGACTGAGCGCTCTAGTTACACTTTCCTTTTGCCAACAATATCTTCCCCTTGCTATCAATAGATAGAAATTCCATCTATAGCAACGCAATTGGCAAAGAGAACGCTAGTAGTAATTCTACTATATTTTTTGTTGTGTTTTCCTTTGCATCTTTGCCTTTATAACTAAATCTCCTCCATCCTACTGTTTTTCCTCCCCTCCGTAGATGTGAAGAAGGACTGGTCAGACCATGCCCTGTGGTGGGAGAAGAAGAAGACATGGCTGTTGAAAACCCACTGGACGTTGGACAAGTACGGCATCCAGGCCGACGCCAGGCTGCTCTTCACGCCGCAGCACAAGCTGCTGCGTCTCCAGCTGCCCAACATTAAGCACATGAAGGTCAAGGTCAACTTCTCGGACCGGGTCTTCAAGAACGTGTCGGACATCTGCAAAACGTTCAGTAAGTGGAAACATTGACTCATTGACAGGACGGCCATAAGAGCGGCTTTCACTCCATTTGAGATGTGGAAAGCCCAATGCGAGATGAGGTGTGACTTACTGCCAAAGAGTTGTGGGAACAAGAGTATAATTGTGGTCCGGTCTACTTTGAGCTACTGAAGGCACACACCCTGAAGATGTATCACTTCAATGTTCTACATCTCACTTGAACTAATCATGTCCTTCCATTCACTTTTTTTATCCCTGGCATTTTGTTGTGTTTATTAAACATACGCTGAGTTGTGCTTGCTGAAGTCATGTCTCCTGACGTTGTAGTCCACTGTTGGCACTGAAGTCGTGTCCTTGGAACCTGAGCTCCATCGGTCTCACAGTAATGTTTAGTAAACAGAGATTATTATCAATCTGTCTGTGTTATAACAAAGGCCCGCACCTAAGTACAAATTGCTGTAGCATGTAACTAATGCATACTCTTGCTTACTTACTGCACCTTCTACATAAATATCCAAATTTAACTGACCCCAGTAGTGTACCCTAGTGGCACACACTCACACAAGCACATACTATCAATATCTTCACCCCATCCTGTCATAGATGTGTCAGAGGTCACACTCTGTGACCCCAGTGACCTCTGACCTGCTAACACCTACTCTTCCTCAGCTCATACCTGCCGCCTGCCTCTTAGTCACTGTCTCCAGTTGGGTTTACAAGCTTGAAGTACCCCCCCGCCAATATAAATCCTTCAATCAGGCAGGGTCACACAGCACACCTGTTGTGCCTTTGTCACTGGACTGGGTTAGGCAGGCAGGATCAAGGGCTTTAGTGGCAGCTCTCCTGTATTTATTGGCCTCTAAAGGTAGCACTGGAACTTGTTTTTAATAATAAAGTAATGGAGTTTTTAAATTATTTCATAAGATGAGAACAAATGGCACTCTTTATTAAGGGCTGTTTTTTTCTTTTTCTTTTTTTTCTTCTTTTTCTTTTCTTTTTTAAGTCGGGGCAAGGAGACCTAGTTCACTCCTAGTTAGGAATGTGTCTGCTGCGTCTGTGATAAATCTATTTCAGCTTAGCAGAAATCCAAGACAAATAGTTTTTGGCTGACATTGCGCGTGACAGGATGTTGCAAGATGTCACACTGTGGCTGGAAAGAGCACCTCAGTGCTTCTACTGTTGTATATTATCACTGTGTACATTATCACTTGCAAAAAGCACAACTTGTGACAACAAGGCCTTAACTGGAAGTGTGTGCACGACAGCTGACTCGCAGCTGGTCGGGCCTGGAAGCATTTCAGTTTTTGTTTTCTGAGCAACTTTTCAGTTTTACAATTTCCTGTGCAAATTTCTGCTGACTTTGTGCAAGCTGCACGGCATAGAGAATCAGAAGGGACATGAAGAGACGAGGCCTGTCCTACTGGCCTTCGCTCCAGACAGCAGAAAGGGAGGGACAGTGCTAGTGGAAAATCAAAACTGATAGGAAAAGTCTTTAGAGTTTTTTTTTGTTTTAAGCGATTCACTATTGGCTCCAGTTCATTTTTCTCATACTCATTTATTTGGAGGGTATTTTTGCTCTGGCGTGTCCGGTCAATTTGTCTCACAGAAGCTATTTCCTGTTCCAAAACGAGTTCAGTTCTCCAGTGTAGTATTTGGCTGTTTGAATCCCCACACCCCTCCATTGTTTATTTTTCTACAGTTTAATAATAGTATGCCTCAACATTATGTCAGTCATTTTCTAATAACAGCCAATATAGAATGTTTTTAACTCAAACTTTTATTTGTTTTGATTTTTTTGTCTCCAAAGCAAAACTAAAACTTTAACAGTGAGCGTCCCATACAGTGGAAAAGCATAGAAAATCAAAGTAACACTACAGGTTTAAAGTATAAAACCAATTATCAATGCTGCACTTCTCCCATGGCCATGGCAGCTGTGTCCTGACACAGACACAGTCCATCTGGACTGGCTGGGAAACCAAGAGGAGAAAGGCTGATGTACTGTAATACACAAAAACCACTCAGTCACTTCCACTCCTGCTTTGACCTCTGATTACATTTGGCAGCTCTTACATCCGGTGCTGCACTGCTCGCTTGATAGTGAAGCAAAGGCATTCGGGATTTTCCACATTTAGTTGCAAGATAGCATTTTTGAACTCTGTCAACAATTCTGAAAATGTTTTGAACCAAAGTTTGTGCATTTGGAAATCTGAAGAATGTCTTGACTATATAGCGAGTGTTGTGCTACAGTGCCAGCTGCAACTGTGTAGATATGCTGTAGATCTGCAACCCATCATTATTGTTCTCATCTATTATACAATTAATAACTTATTTCAGTAAATGCCAGAAAATGGGAGTACATGTCTGTCACAACTTTGTGGATTCCAGACTCACATATCTATATGACTTGTTTTGTCAATCCAACAGTTGAACAGCCATGTATATTCAATTTCCAATAATGTTAAGCACAGAGAAGCGGAATATTCTCACAACCAACCAATATTTGACAGTTTTGTTAATATAAATGATAAATGACTTAAGTTTTTAATTAGATGATCGAAATTATTCCTGTTGACAGTTTAAACCTAACTTGCTGTGTCTGTAGTTTGAGCAAAACATTAATAATGGCACTGAACTGGCTCCTCTGGCTTTTATAAAGATTCATTTCCCCAGTGAACAGTCACTGTTAGACATGAGCTCTTCCCGTCTAGACAATTTAGACTCGCGTCCAATTAAATCCACCCATACACCCCCTCCTCCCCCTGATAGGAGGCTGTTTTACTCACTCCTGTGAGCCAGCGCACAGAATGTACTCTTCACGACTGACGCACACACGACTGTGTGGACCTGGAAGCCTGAGTTGGTACAAAAAAAAGACTGCCTCTCTCAGCAAAGCAAGCACCATTTCAGAGTAACAGGAGTCAGGCTGCTCCACTTAAGCACTGTGGCTTGTTTTAAGTAAGCGCTCCTTTACTACCTACCATGTGTGGGGAAAACTGAGACACAATAGCATTCCCTGCTATATAAAAAAAGGCAGCCACGGGGCGCCCATAGCTCAGTTGGTAGGACGCCCCCCCCGGGCCAAGGCCCCGCAGCGGACCCGGTTTTGAGTCCTGCCCGGGTCGGTTCTCTGCATGTCCTCTCCTCTTTGCCCCATTTCAACACTGTCTCCCCAATCTGTCTAATAAAGCAAAAATGCCCAAAAAATTATCTTGTAACTGTAACTTTATTGGTCTGTAACGTTACCGTGAGTCAGAGAAGAGAAAATGGAAGACCAAGCAGAAAAATAAAGTGGTCGCCAATATCTTTGGACCAGGACTACAGGTGGATGAGTTTGAAGGGAGTTGACAGTTGCGAAGGCATAGTGCAGTGAAATATTTGGTGTGATTTTGTCCTCCACAAACCTTTTTAGATTTGTGTGGGACTTTTTGCTTCACCCTTTTGGCCGAGCAGATTCATGGCCCCTTCAACCTGTGGTCTGCTGCACAACTGGCCCAAATGCGCTGGCCACTGTTGTCATAACACAATAGGAGTGCGGGTTGGCCTCGGCTCCAAATCCTAAATGCTTTATCATTGTTTTTGAGTGGCCTTTTAGCATCTCATCAGCCTGATAAATCAAGAGAACCTCTGACACTCTTAATAAGTCTACTCTATTTATGTCCTTTTTTCAAGTTGTTCAACGCAATCTGAATCATTCTAACTTCCCTGTACTAGTCATCGGCTAAATTCTTAAAAGGGAAAATATCCACATTCCACGCCTTGTAAATCTTCATGATTTTTTCTTATTGTACTGACCCCATATGTGATGAAACTTTTACCCTTCATTTTATTAATTGTTCCCTGGAAACAGGTTTGATTTAGTTCTGAGTATTGATCATTCAGCCAATAAATACCTTCTCACCACATTGAGAAATATAGAGGGGGGGAAAACAGAAGGTGAAATCACTCCTCCTTTTTTAATTTTTTTTGTCCATGTAGGGCCTTAAACTGTTTGTACGGTAAACTTTAGTGCTGTAAAATTAGACGGTGACGGTGTTTGTGATTCCTCTGCGGCTGGACTTACTCACTGCAGTGAATCATGTGTTCCGAGGAGTTTAGATCTGTGCGAGCCCAGCTGGCTTTCAGTCAACTCCTCTCCTCTGGCTCGTCGCCTGGTTACTGCCACAAGTCTACAGGATGGAAGATCGGGCTCTTATTGTGCGTGGTGTCATTTCTGCTTATGAAAATCCACCAAGCTTTTCTAAGCATTCTAAACATCACCCACAGTTCCTCATGCTGCTGACATAGTCCACAAGTATGTGGTGATTGTAGGAGCATTTCCCCACCAGATCAGGATCAATATAAACATACAATTCAACACTCAAGTCAGAATGTCAGCAGAAATGTACTGTAATGCTCGCCTGTGGAGCATTTCCCCCCCTTAACCTGGGTTATGTAACTTTTATCTCTATATTTTTTGATGGTATCCATACTTTAGCAGACATGCAATCTCCATCATATCTACTACTACGCCTACTCCCTTCATAGAAGTGAGGCAAAGAGCATATCTGTCCATTTATTTACCCCACCCACCCATTTCCCACTTCCCTTCTTTCCAGACGACCATACAGCAGAGGTGCCTAAAATATTACTTTTCCAGAGAAAATATATCTTTACCAGACTTAGTAATGATCTTATGAAGATTTTGTAGCCAAATCTTCATTAATGGCTATTGAGTTTGGATCTAATAGAGGGCAACAATATATCAGGACGTAACGGTTCCATGTAAAAAAAAGTAATTGATGATTATTCATGAGCTCTATTGGGTCACAGCTTGGTCCTGCTAAATAGATATCAAGTATTCATCCTATAAAGGAGTTCCTGGGTGTTGGTGACAATGAGGTCATAAGAATGAACAGTGAAAATGACATCGTAGTAAAATGCCACATGCCTCTGCAATGCCTCACCAAGAGGCGCAGTCTGAGGCACACACACTCACAGTTTGATCCACGCTTCACCGTGCCTGTGTTTTGGCCTGCTCGCACGGCTCAGTGGGACTGAAGCTCGGCAGCACGCCTGCAACTCACATGGCTGTATAAGGGCACATGGATGAGAGAGAGAGAGAGAGAGAGAGAGAGAGAGAGAGAGAGAGAGAGAGAGAGAGAGAGAGAGAGAGAGAGAGAGAGAGAGAGAGAGAGAGAGAGAGAGAGAGAGAGAGAGAGAGAGAGAGAGAGAGAGAGAGAGAGAGAGAGAGAGAGAGAGAGAGAGAGAGAGAGAGAGAGAGAGAGAGAGAGAGAGAGAGAGAGAGAGAGAGAGAGAGAGAGAGAGAGAGAGAGAGAGAGAGAGAGAGAGAGAGAGAGAGAGAGAGAGAGAGAGAGAGAGACCATCTGGTAGTTCTTAAAACTCCTGGAATGCTTTTGCTTTAGTTACACAAACCAAACAATCTTTCTCACCAAGCCAAGACGTTCTCTCTTCTCTTCTGTCCTTATCAACTTCAGCGACCTCTTTAATTGGTCTTCAACACCTCTCCAATCCCTCGTCTCTCTTCATCAACAGTTGATGAGGGTGAAAAATAAGAGATACATTTCAGTGGAAATGAGAAAATTAAAATTTTTTACAAAAATCCAATATAAACAAAGTAATGAAAAACCGCTCTTGAATATCCGCTAGGTTTATTAATTTATATGGCATCGATGGATAAACCCAGATCCAGATGTGCTCCCCCTCTCGACTAACATCATCCATTTTAGTCCTGGCACATTGTGGCCGTCTCACTGCTTCAGCAGAACCGTCCAGAGCTCATCTTAAAACATCATGGCTGCTAGTGAGTGATGGTTCCCTGGCCTCCAAGCCCCAGGGAGAGAGAAGGGGAGAGAGGGCCTACTCTGTTTTAGTCATTATTATATTTGGTGTGGTGTCATACCGTCTGATTGGGATCTTGCACACGGCTCACACATGGGTAGGATACGGTTGTTTATTTCACTAATGTAATCTTGTCATCTTTCAAGGATGAATTTTCCTGCTTTTTTGTGAAAAAAGTCAAAGGAAGGAGGGTAAGAAGGAGATGGAGGTTGTGTGTCTGCCCTGTGTCATTTGGGGATTACAGTTGGAGCAAGATTTGTTGGGGCCCTGAGAAAAGGGTTTTTGCAATGTTCCACCCCTCTTGTGCACAGCTGTGTCTAATTCTTACCAATCTCTGTCCCCTCGCTTTCTCTTACGCTTATCCTTTTTTTTTTACCGCCAACTTTTCAATTTAAGTTGCGTTAACATAATTGTGTTCACCTACATTGCAGGTTCTGCAACTTTTCCGCGAGCTTTGCGATGTGGTCTATTTGAAGCGTGTTTTAATTAAAACACTACAATTATTTTGTTTTTTATTAAATCAAATCAACTTTTTTTAAATGTTTATAGCAACATTTAAAAACAACCGGAGTTGACCAAAGCTGTGTGCAACATTGAAACCAGATGCACAAGCGACAAACTAAACTCAGATAAAACGACTTGTGAGGCATGGTTTTGTTTTAATCTGGCATCACATAAGACTTTGTTGTTCTCTCTCTCTCCCTCCCTCCAGACATCCGCCACCCAGAGGAGCTATCTCTACTGCGTAAGCCCCGTGATCCCAAGAAGAAGAAGAAAAAGTTGGAGGAGGCCGAGGAGGATGCCCTGGAGCTTGAGGGTCCTCTCTTAACCCCTGGATCAGGTGAGCTTATGGAGAGGAACTCCTACATGCAGATAAAGCACCGTTGGGTCTAAAGCGTGTGTTTCAGTGTTTGCTTCAATTGAATGTTAATATGAAAGAATTTACACTTTAACAATATAATCGTTCAACGGGAGACAAAATGTAGGTGTAAGTTTTGCACCTCACATGTTTAACAAATGAGTTGAACCGTACTGGCTCCTGCAAACTAAGTTTATATGCAAGGTCTACTTTGAAGTACAGCATTTTTAGAGTATCGGGTTTTATTTTTGTATTTCATTGTCAAAAGTACTAATCTCGTCTCCATCAAGCAGCAGGTTGAATAACCGGTTTCTCCGACTGCTATTGAGCTTCTTCCATTCTTTCTTGTGTTTGATTTGAACGTGTGTTTCGAAAAACCCTCTGTGATAACTCCCAAACTGTTGCACCCTGCGTCCAGTGACCAAATATGAATGTGTGAATTTGAGGCCAGGGTTCTACAGTCCTGACTCCCCAGTTCTTTGGCAGGGAGGACGAAGAATGGTTGAAATTCCACACATAGTTGGTCACGCTGCCATTTTAAACCCAAACCAGGCTACACAACTGCAGTTACACTGGCCCTCCTCCCTCCTCCTGCCAGTGATGGGAGAGTTACAGCCATGTGAGCATGGAGGCGCAGAACAAAACGGGCTGTGCTGCTGCCTGTCACACAGTTACCATTAACCAAAACTGCTAACAGTTTGAGACAGGGTGAATGGGACTCTTTGTTCAATTTGAGTTTCTTCTGGCCCGACCTCGTCTGTCCGCCGGCTCTTTAGACACAGCTCAACATGCATTTAAACACTCTTATGTGAGTGCAAGCGGTCTCAACAATGATTGTATAACCATCAACATTCTGTAAACTAAGAATAGAAGTAGAATGTGACAGCCAGGGGAAAATAAATGCAATAACGGCACATGATGATCACGCCCAAAGTTGCACCATTGCACTGTGCTATTTTAATGCCTCTGGTGTGGATACATTTTGTTTTCATTGGGCGACTGTCTTCACACCATGAGGTGGTGCAAAGAAACAGAGTTTCAACAGGAATGTGCAGAATCTGTTTTTAATGTCACCATCACTGTCCCTATGTGTCTCTCTCTCTCTCCCTCACACACGCGCACGTCGAACGCACATACACACACACGCCCATCCCATCCTCCCTATCAGACCACATGCAACAGTTAGTGCATTTCTTCATGGCCAAGTTGTAAGGCGTTATTCCGTCCCTTGTGGAGAAGGCAGGCCTCTTAGCTCAAGTCTTCTGATATGAATCACAAGGCTTTGCAGCGAGGCAGCGATGCAATCAGAACCTCAGCCTTCTCTTGTGCAGCTCTCTGCTTATTTACACTCCACACCACCATGGACATGAAATCAAGGAGTTACTGCATCTTGCCATTGTTTCAGTTTATTAATAAAAGACAATTTTTCCATAATTACTCTAATCATTAGCCAATCTATTTATTTTTATTTTTATATTGTATTAGTTTCCTATGATAATAATCTGAATAAACATCAAGTCCCTCTGGGCCCATTACAGTATGATGTGCGTGTTATATATCTAATTATCTTCCCTGTCAGAATGGAGAATGACATGTCTCAGACAGCCAGTACTGTAAATGTGTGCTGTAGTTTATACATGCAGGGCTGGGTCACGTTGACCAACGCCTTTTAGGCTGGGTTTGCAATCAGTCATGCTGTGTTTGATGGCTATGAATGGGTGGATGGAAACAACAGCACCTCGCCAGTCATTCTAAGACCAAATCACCCTGCTAGAGGAGGGTGAAACTGAGTCATCCACCCTGAGGCTAGCAGTTGGCAGTGCCCGTGGAAACGCTGCAGATTGCCCCATTCTTGTATTTTTCTACTCTCGTCTTTTTCTCTTCTGCTTCCTCCCCTCCTTGTAGAGTTGTCAGTATCTTAAATCTGTCCACTTGATGTTGTTTGTTCCTTTTCCGCCTTTTCCCTTCACCTATGTTCCTTTCTTTCTTTTCTCTTATTCTTTCTCTTTTCATCCTAGCCTCTGAGATAATATACATCGGACCTGTCAAAGGTAAGCTTTCCTCCTCCTCTTTCCTCTACTCTTCAGCAGTGCTTCCTTACCCCTCCCCCCCCCCCCATTCCGCTTCCCCTTCCTCCTTACCCTTCACAGCTGGAGTGTTGAGGTCACATGACATCTGCAACCTTTGGGACCAGCAGCCAAGTCACCTGACTGCTCCTCCAGAGGACGTCAGCTGATTTGGGTGGCCCCATGATATAGAGCTTTGCCTCTAATTAGAATCTTACAGGCATGTGCACGGCGCCCACTGACTTGAAGGATAGTTTTATCCCTCTGAAAGTGGGGCTCACTGAGATGGTCATAAGTAAATTATTATTAGATGTTTTTGCTATCCCTTTTCTAGAAGTTCAGAAATCCCAACTGTGATATATCGCCTATTAGTACATCCAAATACAGGCCACAACTAATAGCCCACACAGGCTTTGTGTAAAAATCAAATCCACAAGAGACACTTCATTTATTGACAACCCCCTTCGTGATTTACTTCTAGTCTTAACAGCCCATGGTGGTCCATCTCCATCCATCTGAGCCCTTTATGAATCCACTGTGTGGGAGCCTTAGGGAGTCAAGTCAAGTTAACATTCTTTCTGCCTTTTTGCCTCTATTGGAGAGTCTGTAAACAGGATGAAGGAGGGGCCTAGTTGTGTTTTTAATGGGTTAGCAGCTTCCACCTTGAACATGGTCTCTCTGGATATTTGGGATTCCTCAAGAGACCCTATGGGAGATGGGAGTACTCTCCCTGACCCGATGAACTCAGCATTAAGGGGGAAATCTGGAAAGAAGCATTGAATAACACCCTCCCCCACAAGAGAAGGGTGGCCATGGCCGGCAACCCGTTCTCATGACGTCAGAACACAAACACACACGTGCACACCCACAAACACAAACCAAGCCCACTTCCTGATTTACAGAAGGGATCTAGTGATTTAGCCAGTGTTGCTTCTTGACCTAGGCCATACAGAGAGGGAAAGGGAATGGGGGATGTGGGGCCAAAAATACTCCTACAGGAAACTCAAACAGCTTCGATGACTTGTTTTAGCTTGCAGCCAAAATTCAGACAAATTTAAAAAAACTATTGAAAGACTAAATGCAAAATATACAGAGATATTGACTCCGAAATGATTTAGATCCTTCATTTTGAAGATTTGGGTAAAATATATGTATTTCTGTATCCTCCTCCCATATCGTTGCGCTCCCCCTCTCCTCTCTTGGCGAGTTGTGCAGTAGTTTGCTGTGTGCAGTGCATTCCTGCAGGTTTTCTGACTGTGAGTAAGTGGGTGACCCTGATCATGTTTTGCAACATCTGCATGCTGATCCACATCCATCATGCCTTCAGCAGGAGGACATTGTTGAAGCCACTCATCTGCAAAGTGTTTGCTGGTAGTCACATGGTTCTGTTGAGCGCTAGCTGGCCTGGCTAGGCTGCAAGTGTGTGTGTGTGTGTGTGTGTGTGTGTGTGTGTGTGTGTGTGTGTATGTGTGCTTTTTGAAAGGTGTACATCCCTGTTTTCTCCTGATGCCGTTTTTGTTGATGTACAGTATCTATGTGCACTTATTTGCTTTGAAAAGTGTTGGTGTAAGAAAACAATTACAGCGTATGAGTGTTGTATATTTAATTTAATGAATATGATTGATTACTTAACATTGATTGATTACTTTATTACTTAATAGATTACAATCGTCATTACACTTACAGGGACTAAATGATGACTGTGTCTTTTCAGGGAGCATCTACTCCAGTCCAGGCTTGTACAGTAAGACTATGACGCCCACCTATGACTCCAGAGACGGTAGCCCGCTGTCGCCCACCACTGCCTGGTTTGGGGACAGCCCCCTCTCTGAGGGAAATCCCAGCATCCTTGCTGTCAGCCAGCCCATCTCCTCACCAGACATCTTGGTCAAACTCTACAAGCACCAGTCTCTGCTGGACAAAGCCAAAATCAACC
This sequence comes from Hyperoplus lanceolatus, assembly GCA_026929865.2. Taxonomy (NCBI): domain Eukaryota; kingdom Metazoa; phylum Chordata; class Actinopteri; order Uranoscopiformes; family Ammodytidae; genus Hyperoplus; species Hyperoplus lanceolatus. The sequence continues at coordinate 20,829,492 of CM049408.1, read as the reverse complement.
AGGGGTGAGATGAACTTTCTCTTAGTGGTTTGTGGTTTGGTTAAACTGCTCATAGTCAGCAATCCTGTGGTGGGATTACTGTGCATCTTATAAAACATTGTTTTGACTGTCTGTACAGGTGGTTGGACTCATCCAGGTCTCTGATGGAGCAGGATGTTAAGGAGAATGAGGTGCTGCTGCTGAGGTTTAAATACCACAGTTTCTTTGACCTCAACCCTAAGGTAATTCTCATATTTGCATATAGGAAAAAGTTTGTATGGTAAAGGTATACATCTTTGTGTGGTTCCAGAGGGAAATCTGATGCCCTGAGTGGGGTCACTTAAAGCAGTGGTTTTCGTGGGGGGGGGGGGGGGGGGGATGAATATGTGAAAAAAAAAATCTAAAAAAATGTTTTTTTTTTTTTTTTTTTTTTTTTGAGTTTATATTAAGATCACGGCATAGCTGGACAAGAGTTCTTCTGCTTCGTTCCTCTCACTGCATTTAAATGCATTCATTATATTACAGAGAAATAGGTCTTGGTAAAGAAAAAGACCGCCAAGCCCAACCCAGAGGACCCTGCACAATTTTTTTTAATTTTAAATTAATATTTTTATGGAAAATCCATGTGTCCTTCTTCAATAGCTTCTAATTCATCAGACCCAGTGTCTCCAAATTATTTGTTCACGCAAAATTCCTCATATTTAGCCTCTTAATTGTCCTCTCAAAATGCACCAGATTCATGCATTTCACTTTAAAAAGGTGAAAAAAAAATCCCCTGGGGGGGCATACCCCCGGACCGCGCTAGGAGGGTCTGGTTCTCCACTGGCTACTATTTTCCTCCAGCAGGACATTGGAGGCACTAGCGAAAAAACACTGGAGGTGTGAATGACATTTAACTAGTCAATAATTTGGGCAAGTCTGTCTGTCTATCTTTCTCACTCCGCTGCACACCCAGTCACTACTATCCATGCTTAAAGGAAGCAGGATTAAAACACTGGATTTAGATGTTAAAATGTATTAAAAAATGTGCTTAAAAATGCACAAAAATGTTTAGAATGTTTCAAAAATATGTTTAAATTTGTAAAATAATTAAAAGATCTTTCAAAACACAGGGATTTAGAAATAAAAATTGGGGGGGGGGGCTGCTAGGCTACTGTTTTAAGTTCACAGTATCCACAACACCTGAATCTCTGAACAAACTGTCAGATGCATTGTGGGTAATGTAGGCGGTACGTTATGACATGAAAATAAGGATGTGTGGATTAAAAAAGACATTATCTATGGTCCTGCTGCATCGATTTTCATCCTTGTTCTTAAACTGTCCATCATGAGTCTGACAGTTGCATAGGAGTGCAATGTTAGAGCAGTGCAGCACTCTTAAAAGAGTCTCTGAAAGTTAATGGACAAAAATCATGTCACCATCACTAACCGCATATAACTTCTGACTAGTGCTCCAAATCCTAATGTGTCCTGTGTATATAACAGAGCATGAGATTTTGTGTTCATTCACTGTTTGTTTGTATGCGTGTTGACCTCTGTGACAAATCTCTCCACAGTATGATGCCATCCGAGTGAACCAGCTCTATGAACAGTCTAAGTGGGCCATCCTGCTGGAGGAAATTGAGTGCACAGAGGAGGAAATGATGATGTTTGCTGCCCTGCAGGTAAAGAGACTGTGTGTGTATTTGTGTGTGCGTCTGTGTGTGTACCTGTGTATGTGCCTGATCTTAATTTTCCTGTTTCAGCATTTGTTTTTTCAGGGTCTGAAGTTCGAAGCAGTATTTTTTTTTCATTGGGCAACGGGCACATTGCCTATTAGCCGCTAATGAATTGGATGGGCTTCCAGCCCAGAGCTGAGCCATATTCTGCCAGTTCTGCTACAGCATGCATACTTTAACTTGGCTATGTACATATCAATCAATTCACTTGATTTAGTTTAGTTTACTCATAGTACAAAGATAAAAGAGGGTCAGTAGACTTCTGAACAAAAATATATCTTATGAATAATTATAATTATTTTTTAAATGAGATATGTCTTCCTGGAAACCAGGATAAGTGGGTCATCATGACAAAGAAATTAAAGCATTTTGCTAAATATATGGGCCAATGATATCAACTCTTTATGGCTGAGAAATGTCAAACCTTGATGCAACTTGCTGTCATCACTCTCATAGAGTTGATATGGCCTGGACTATTGAGCCATTAGCAGCATCAGATATAGGGCCCGACCTATTAAATTGGCCGATTATAGCATATTCCAGAATTATCGGCATCGGCCGTTTTTTTGCAGATTTTCTGACTTTTCTTTATTTATTTTTTTCAAGCTATCTTGTGTATTGTATGTATTGCTGCCCTCGAAGTAGCCTAAATGAATAGCATTAAGTAGGGCTGGGCGATATATCGAATATATTCGATGTATCGCGAGATGTGCTCCCCGGGATGTATAAACTGACCCTATCGCAACCATCGAATACAAACTGGCACGTAATGTGTTTTTTTTAGCCGCCGCCGCCGCCACCGGCAAACTCGCTGCTGTTCGCTTCTCTCCCTCTTTCCTGTGGCTCTCCGCCTCACAGACTCACATGCATTGGCAACTCACTCACTCCCCCTTCCCAACCAGAGTCTCCTGGGCGCGCATCTGTGACATAGTCTGCAGTGCGCCCTGTGTGTGTTTACTTTTATCGCCATGTGAAAACAACGAGAGGGGGAGAAAAAAAGACGAGGGCTCTTGTGCTTTTATGACAGCCGAACGAGCGGGTGGAGGGGGGCGCGAAAGACGGCGATGGTGGCCGTCGTTCATAGCATTGACCTTTTTTGTAGGTCCATGCTTATGAGAAGAAGGCTACACATGCGAACGACGGGGGGAGGCGGGCGCAGATGACAGCATTAGCGGCCGCTGAACACAGCACAGCCTGCCCTGGTCCTAATGAGAGGAAGGCTAGTGGCTACACATGCGAAAGAACGGGGGAGGCGGGCGCTTGACAGCATATGCTGCCGCTGTACAGAGCCTGGTCCTTATGAGAGGAAGGCGAACGAGCGCTGGGGGGCGGATTACTCCGACTTCACGGAGAGTTTTTGGTCCAACGTCACACAATCACGGCATCACATTTATTACGGGCAGCCTCTTATAATAGGTCCATGTCAGCACCAAGGGAGGTGCACACCGTTTATTAACTAAAAGTCTATGTAAAGTAGGCTACATTTGCGAGTATTTTTTATAAAATAAAACAGTGTTTTAGTGAAAATGCAGGAGGGCTAATTAAACAATAAGGCAGGTAACAGAGGGACGATGAGCAACCTGCTGTTTACGCTCGCATGAATCTTTCTCTCGGACTAACAGGCAGAAAACGAAACTTAACTTATACACTATAAACTGGGAGCAACTGCTCTTAAAGCGACAGTAACCATTATAAATGTCAGAGCCTTTTATACACAGACTACTATTATGGAGCAAAACCTGTTCTGCATTTAAAGTGTGGCTGCTATCTTCAGGGGGTTAGTGGTGATAAACAATTAGTAAGTGGTTGTAATGAGTCATAATTAGTGTTCTCAGTTTACAGATTAACAGAAGATGGAAAAAACTGTTTCCAAATAAAATAATGCTGGATCCATTGTATAGGAGTGAAGGATGTGGAATATAAATCAATACAATTTGCAAACTCTTTGCCATGTGCAAGTTTCAAATTGTTCCAATAGAAAGCACTAAAGAATATAAACAAGATGTTGTTTCATGTAGCCTAATGCATTGTTAGTGCAGACACATTTTGCAGAGACTATTTGAATCATATTACTGGTGTGATGTTATGCAACAAATAAATTAAATTGAGCATTTAGGATGTGCTCTAGAGGAGATTTGAATTATATCGAGATATATATTGTGTATCGAGATATAGGAAAAAAATATCGAGATATTGATTTTAGCCCATATCGCCCAGCCCTAGCATTAAGGCTATAGCCTATTTACAGCAGCAGCAGGTGTGTTGTAATACATTGGATTAATTTACAATTGACAGTTCCCCTGCAACCAATAGCAGAGGCATTGGTCATCGCTTGACTGTTAATAATAATAATTGATATAATTGATATGCCGCTTTTTTGGAGGTCATTCAAAGACAGTTTTCATTATAGAGAATAATAGATGTAGAAAAAGAAAACAAAATACAGAAAAAAAAATAAGGTTTGAAGTAGAGTTAGGTGTCATTATGCTTCCTTAAAGAGGTGAGTTTTGAGTTGACTTTTGAATTAGTTTATTGGGTCTGAGATGCTGATGTTTGGGGGTAGGGAGTTAAATGCTTAATGTCTGAATTTAGACATATTTTTAATACTTACTTAATTTTTTCAATATATATTTGGGGGATTTAAAAAAAAATGTAATCTACCAATTTAATCGGAATTTTTCTCTGAAAATAATTGGCATCGGCACTCCAAAATCAATATTGGTCGGGCCCTAATCAGAAACACTCGCTTCTCTTCTTAGAGACAATTTGAATAGACAATCACAGGAGGATCAACTGGAGTGTTGGAGCGGTGGGAGTGATTTACAGATGTGAGCCCCTTTAGCCCCCTCAGGTAGCCCCCTGGATTTGGGGGAGGCGGGGTGTCCCTGCTATTTCTGACCCTCATAAACTGGGTGCCAAGACCTGAGGACGCCACACTGTCCTCACCCCCGGGGTAATTATAGAGGATCTTGGGCCACAGGACCCCGGTGCCTTGGCCCAGCCCACCCACCTCCCCGGCAGGACACTGTCTCATAGACCTGCTTACATTCCTCTTACACTCTGAGGTGTTACGTGAGTTTCATAACACCGGTTATACTCGCACTCAACTGGTTTCACGTTACTCTCTCTCGAGATGCTAATCCAATTTGGGTGTTTAGACTAGCAGCTATTCTGTCACTACCTTTCTGTTGATAGCTACTAGTAGTATATGAGCTCAGGGATTTTGGCTAAGGTTTCACCGGTGAGAGTGGATACGCAGAGTCTAAAATAAAGAGCCTATGATTGTCCACTTCCCAGTATGTTGCTGGCCTTAGCATGTTGTCACCTGGATGTCTCACTTTGGAAGCACAAAGAAATGAAGCAATCAGGTTCCAAGAGAAGTGTCCGACATCCTAGTCAGTCATCGACTCGGGGCACTGCTTGTACTTTGTACCTCTGCGGATAAATGCTGTGCAACTCATCCACACACAAACAAAGAAACAAGCCCCCCCACCCCAGTGTTGCGTTTTTAAAAGATCTTCTTACTGGTTAGAGGCGAAAGAAAAGGAGTGTCATGGCGAGCCCTTTGTCCCACATTCTGTAACCATAGCTGGCCTAAGCCTTGCATATCTCTCTCTCTCTCTCTCTCTCTCTCTCTCTCTCTCTCTCTCTCTCTCTCTCTCTCTCTCTCTCTCTCTCTCTCTCTCTCTCTCTCTCTCTCTCTCTCTCTCTCTCTCTCTCTCTCTCTCTCTCTCTCTCTCTCTCTCTCTCTCTCTCTCTCTCTCTCTCTCTCTCTCTCTCTCTCTCTCTCTCTCTCTCTCTCTCTCTCTCTCTCTCTCTCTCTCTCTCTCTCTCTCTCTCTCTCTCTCTCTCTGCAGCTGTTCATTCATATATTGGTGGGGGGTTGGTGATGGGTTGACATTATAAATACCATTTGTCAACAAGTTGTATTTAGTGTCTGTGACACAGGCTTAGAGGGAAACACAGTCAGGTTTTTGGTAATTGGGCCTGTCCTGATGAATTGGTGTTTCCCGTTTGTTACGAGAACACAGTCTCTTATCCTATTAGCCCAGTCTCACATATGTTACCATTTAAAAGAAAAAAACAAAACATTCATTGCCTTTTTAGTTTAAAGGCGTGCTGAGCAGAACACATTATCCAAACCATACCACTTAGTTCTCTCTGTGATTCATCCTCCAAACCAAAGGCTTCATCCTGTCTTCACCCTGAACCTTGTCTCCTCATGTTCAAGTCTTTCAACGATAAGTCCATTGTTTCATCAGTTGTATACCCAACTGTGCTAATTTGCAGCACTTTAATATTATCACATCTTAAAGTATTTACGTGGCAATTATCACACACCTGTTCTCTTTTATAAGACTTAAGTCGGAGGGTTTGTGAATCGCTTGCACATATAGCAGGAAACTTTATAGTAATAAGCAAAACTGTTGATGAAAGTGTTGCAACTGCTAACAATCGCTAGCTAGGTCTATCTACAGTTCCCTCTTGCTTTACTTTAAGTCAATCTCTGGGACTTGTTGTTTTCCCCCTGGAAGCATCAAGGGATCTGGGAGATAGAACCATTCTGTAACAGGAACATTGTAGATGTTCACAGTGCTAGAGTGAGGATAAGACTTTGAAACCTTGTCCACAGGACTAACAGCCTCTGTTCTCCAAAACCTCTGGTTCCGTGCATACTGTACATGTGTGTCAAGAGACGTTAAGAAAAACATTCTTTGCATGTGACTGCTTCACACTATTTTCATGACTCAGGCGTCTTACAAGGGAAATTCTTACGGTACAGAATAAACCCAGGTCTGGACACATCTCAAAATAATTTACATTCTAACATTAAAAAAATACATATGTAGGAACCTCAAGACGCAAGATGAAGGTCATGAAAAATGATTTCTTTCTTTCTTTCTTTCTTTCTTTCTTTCTTTCTTTCTTTCTTTCTTTCTTTCTTTCTTTCTTTCTTTCTTTCTTTCTTTCTTTCTTTCTTTCTTTCTTTCTTTCTTTCTTTCTTTCTTTCTTTCTCTCTTTCTTTCTTTCTTTCTTTCTTTCCCTTAGTACCACATCAACAAGCTGTCGATAATGTCTTCAGACAACCACATGAACAACAGTGAGAAGGAGGTGGACGAGGTGGATGCAGCCCTGTCAGACCTGGAGATTACTCTGGAGGGAGGGAAGACGTCCAACACACTGGTATGAAATCGCTGCCACATCTTCACATTCACTACAGGAAATACCTTTTTGGTTATTGAAAAAATAATAATTTGGGTTGTTTTTAATCTAAAGTCATTATGTAATTTTTTTTTTGCATTGTGTTTGGTCCTTAGTTTTTCTACCGTATTCTGAGGAAGTCTCCTTTCATTGGTTGTATAAAAAAATGGGAGCAGAAACTTGCAAAGACACTGTGCACTGACCCAGCAGAGGGGAACATAACAATGAATATCACTGGATACACAAAATGTCCCACTCTCATTATGCCTGCATCTGACAAGAGCCTGTGTGTGGATGTGAGATATTTGACACTTAAACAAACTCAACAAAAGCTGCATGTTACATGGTTACGTTGGGTCCATTATTACAGCAGGCCTGCCTTAAGAACTTGTTCAAAAAGAAGTTTATACAGCTTATCAGCGGCTTTGAGATATCACATGAGACGTTGTTATCATTATATTAGCATACTCCACTGAGCAATGACATTGAAAATGTACAAAGTTTATTCTTTTATATTAAGACTCTCCTAGGTCTATACTAACAGTGGGTTGTTTGCTTCCTCTATAGGGTGACATCACATCTATTCCTGAGCTGGCCGACTACGTCAAGGTCTTCAAGTAAGTCCACATCCAGAGCTCCCACAAGACCACATGCTGTAAAGAAACACCACTGTGTATGTGTGCGTGCAAAGTCAGCATTTGTCCTTAAAGATGATGAGTCTATCAGAGAAGCAGGAAAAAACATCTTCTGGCTAAATAAGACAGCTGTTGCCTGTTTTGCATCAGTGTAATGGGCTTGCATTGTTTGCCAAAGGAGATTTACAGGCTGAGCTTTCAGTTTTTTTGCATTTTGAAGTGATTACAGTTGGACAGAGCATATTTTTAACTCTATTCATTTTTGGCTTGAAGCCTTTGCTGACAGGCAGGTGGCCCCTGCAGTGGTTGCCTCATAAAAAAAGTAGAAACCGTGGGGGGGTTTGATATCAAGAGGCATTTCCTCTTTAATGGTTTGTTCACATCCAACGTTGGCTCCTCTCCTATTCACCTTGCTGACTGTGCACTTGAGAAACTCTCCCTCTTTTTCTACTCTGAACTCACTTATGCCCCTTCCCTCCCTCACTCTTGACCACAAATAAAGAAAATGGGTGTCTTTTCCAACTGACATGTCTCCCTTATGTATTTTCCAGACCCAAGAAACTGACACTGAAGGGCTATAAGCAGTACTGGTGCACATTCAAGGATATCACAATTTCCTGTTACAAGAGTAAAGAGGAGGCACATGGGACACCGGCTCATCAAATGAATCTTAGAGGTGCATACACTCAAAAATCTAATTTCAAGCTCATGCAAGAATGTAATGCCTTATTTATCTGCTGCTAATAGATTCCATTTGGTGGCGTGTCTAAAGAACGTCTGTGACCTTTCACCTCTTCTCTCCTGTCTTCCATGTGTAGGTTGTGAGGTAACTCCGGATGTTAACATCTCGGGTCAGAAATTCAACATCAAGCTGCTAATCCCTGTAGCCGATGGCATGAACGAGATCTGGCTTCGGTGTGACATGGTAAGACACGAGTTAGGCCACCATATAGATCAATTCTCGTCCTTTGACAGGTTCTTAACTATCAGCGCTTGACTTTCTGCTCCAGGAGAAGCAGTACGCCCATTGGATGGCTGCGTGTCGTCTGGCCTCCAAGGGCAAGACCATGGCCGACAGCTCGTACAACCTGGAGGTCCAGAACATTCTGTCCTTCCTCAAGATGCAACACATGAACCCCGACCCTCAGTTCATCGAGCCAATCACCACCGACATCAACCCAGAGTGCCTGGTGTCCCCGCGCTATCTGAAGAAGTACAAGAACAAGCAGGTAAGGCCATGCAAGCTCTCTTTCCGTGTGGCAACATGGATGGTCAAAGGTGGAGCCTCAAAGACACTGAGTGAGCTATCTGGTCTACTGTGTATTTTTTGCGAAGTGTTGTTTACGTGTTTGGTGAGTCTCTTGTGGAGTTAGATGAAGCCGCCCCCTGATGCTTCCCAGATGGGCGCCTCCTGGCATCAAGCTTGTCTTGCATTGGAATGTAGCCTCCCTTTTTACTCCCCTCCTTCACTCTCCTCCACCTCTTCCCTCCTTCCCTTCTCCCACACCACCCTTCGTCCGAGGGGAAACCAGGGCAGCAGACGTCCAAACCACGCCACAAGTGTACAGCAGAGTCGCTAATGTCAGACTGTAATGGAGACTTCTTCTCCATTCTGCCTTTGTGTTAGTAGACAAACACATCAGTCTTAGCTGTCAATCTGTTATCACTGGTGAGAAATCAGAACATATACAGTGAGTCGAAACACGACTTGCTACCTGCAAACATCTTAATAACATGGGGAAATTTTAAGAACTAAAAAATAATTAACTGTTGTGGAAGCATTAGGAAACGTCTACAGAATCTGTGAATCTGATGGGCACATCAGATTCACATGCAAGCAACAGGCCTGTGTGTGTACATTGGAACAGCTGAGCACACGGCTGCCATAGCTTTGTTAGTAAGGGGATGGGTGAAGAAGGAGGAGTGTGCGTGGGAGTTAGCTTACTCATTGTATCTGGTTTTGTTTAAGTTGTAGTGGAAAAGTGGAATGCTGCAAAGGGGTTTCAGGGTTGTACTAAGGGGTATTGGTACAATAAATGATGACTCAGAATTTCTAGGCGTCACTGTTCAGGAACTTTAAGTCTAGAGGTAACAGTTCCCCCATACAGAGCTGCTTAACAAGTACAATCAACTTTCAGTTCTCTCTTTCTTCTCTTTATCAAAACTCATTTTCAACAGAAAGTCAGGGAATCCCTTGAATATAGTTAGGATCAATAACATGAAATTAATTCATTTAGCCAGGGAGTGTCCAATCCTTGTTCAAGTCAAAAAAAGGATCACAAAGCCAATTCACATTATACACATTGATTCATTCAGAGCAACTAACCTGTGGGTTTAACCCCAATGCGATTGTGTCAGTGTGTTGGACAGAAAGAGAGAAGTCCCGGTCCACTTCTTGGTTAACTTCTGTATTGCACTTTGCCGCCTAAGGTTTTCTTTCATTAGTTTTCCTGGAGAATTATCCTGAGATTTTTCTGAACTGAGACAGCAGCCCATCATTCTAATCATAAACTCTTTATTTATCATTTGAGCTACAGCTATCAGGAACCATAAAAAAGACGCTATCTTGAACAAGGGGTGGGTATATTAGCTCGGCAATGTGTGTTTGTTTGGAGTCGTTGTTCTTTCTGGTGCGGCTCCAGTCTCACTCCCAATCCCAGTGTGATAAGGGGGGTGGGGGGCATCCCCAGGCTCCGCACATGAAAGAGTAGTGGCATATGGTACAGTATGTGTAATGTCCTCATGCACTCACACACATGTGTACTCCCCTAGTGGGCGTGGGGTTTCGGGAAATGAGCCGTGCCTGGGAATGTTGCGCGGGAAAACTGTCTGGGAAAAGCCCATTCTTCTCCCGGTCAGCTGCGACCCCTCCCCTTCTCCCTCAAACTGGACTTCCTGTTGCAGGACTGGTCCGGGGAGACTTCCGTGCTGCAGCTCCCAGCGGATACACACACACACACACACACACACACACACACACACACACACACACACACACACACACACACACACACACACACACACACACACACACACACACACACACACACAGATACAGACACAGGAATTTCTAGATTGCTTGGACCAGTGTGGTTTTGGGCCAAATCTACACATTGAAAAAACAAAAATTAACCACACAATAATAACCTTTGTGGAGTGGGAGACAGACATGACACTCCTACGTCTAGGTGCTTCTTGGTACATACTGCCATCTTGTGGATGGAAGGGGAGTGACAGAAGCTGTGTGATCATGTGAACGACCCTTTGTAAAAGCCTGTTAATAAACAATCTAGACCTGAAATTAACCATTCCAGACCCCACTCCTTTAATGTTAAAAAACACAAATGTTGTGTAACCTTCCTCTTTTTTTCTTGTTTTATTTTAAATTATACAATGTTTGACTGCTGCACTGCTTTCTATCTCCCTCTTGTGTCTGAATACTGCATGACCCCCAGACTCCACAGCCCCTCTTCCTCACGTTGGATCTATATTCATATTATGGACTCCTATTTTATTGTTTTGGACCTTTTCCCCTCTCGACATTGATCTTACTTGCTTGTTCTCTTTGTCCAAACTTTCTTTTCTTATCTCTCTTCTTGTATGCATCTCCTTCATTCCTCTGTGTCCCTGTCCTATCCCCTCCTCCCATCTTCAGCCAGGCTTTATCAGGGACTTGGTAAGTTGAGTAATGTGTCCACTGGGTGCCTTTTTAGATACGTGTATGTGCATGATTGTATATACTCTGAACACTTTCCGTGTTTGGGTTACCTCATCTAACCAACAGTAGTATAGCTGTGTAACACATCATAGTGGTCTATAGTCACGGTAGAGTAGATGAAATCCTAAGTTCTTGTTAGTTTATGTTTGTCTTCATTTAGCTCGAATGTTGTCATTGTACCATAACACATGCAAATGGATTAAAACATTGAGGGCATCTTTATTGTACATATTTTTATTTTTACTAACAGGTACTGAAATGTCCAAGTTGTGGCTGTCCGGAAAAAACATTAAGATATTGAGCAAAATAAATGAACCAAGCAGGTGTTTTTACCATGTATCAAAGATAACCATTAGTTTTTAGATTGACGGAAGCTTTAATGTGCTTTTTTTCTGTATAATGTGTAAAAGCAGAGACTAGACACTTGTGGAAGGCAAGTGATCCATCACAGTAAAGCTAATGTATTGTTTAGTTATTTTATCATAATGCAGTTGAACAGGGACTTCCAGATCGTTTTAGTTTTGATGCTATTGAGTGCTTATGAAAAGCTGCAGCGAGTCCTCAATTGTCTCTGAACAGCAACAAAATGATCAGGCTCATTGATTAATTCCTGACAACTCATATTGTCTTAATTCATATATTTCAAAAGAGATTTTCCCAGAATGCAATGCTTATCAGTAGCTGACGGTAACATTGAGGAGGTTGGCAAGTTGAAGTTCACTGTGATGGATTAAAAAGTCCAAGTTTTTATTAGTTGGTTTCCATGCAGAACTGAAACCATTGGTGAATTAGAGCGTAGTGAAAGCACATTCATAACTCTAGAAAATGCTGCAGAAAATGGCACAGCACTAAGTTTACAGATGGATATGTTAAAGTCCTTATCTTAGACTTAGACAGTTTAACCCTCTGAATATTGCACTTCTCTTCCAGTTTAACTACTAGATGAAATGTTTTCGGCACAGTAGGGGAACACACACACAGACATGCATGCACACACTCACACCGAATGGAAGCTTCTCTTGGCTCATTAACTGTAGTCTGGCTCCTGAGGTCCATAGTTGTTTGTCTGTTCTGTGTGACGTTTACTGTGACAGCTCTCTGGTTATTGGCAGGCACTGTGTGTAGCTGATGGCTTAATGGAGTTAGCCACAGCTTGTTTACACATTGTATTGGGGTGTGTGTAATTTGGGTGCAGCGGGGGTGGTTAAGTATGGTGATTGCTTTCATTTACGGTGGGGAGAGTGTTAGTGTTTGTCTTCAATGAAAGGATGGGAGTGTGCTGAAAAAACATGTTTAAGTGTGTGATTTTGTATTTGTCAGATTTCAGCCCGGATCCTTGAAGCCCACCAGAATGTGGCCCAGATGAGTCTCATTGAGGCCAAGATGCGCTTCATCCAGGCGTGGCAGTCCCTCCCCGAGTTTGGAATGACACATTTCCTTGCCAAGTAAGATTTATCAGAGCTGGCTTATCAGTAGTTCCATAAATTGCTGATTTGTCTCTATACTCAGCCACTCTCTCAGCTTAATTAGGTGGAGAGTTACTCATATTGTCATTTGATCGACACGCTTTCATTACTCAATGGATTCTCCTTTTCTTCTTCTCTGCAGGTTTCAGGGTGGAAAGAGGGACGAGCTGATTGGCATCACTTACAACCGTCTGATCCGGATGGATGCCAGCACCGGAGACGCCATCAAGACCTGGCGCTTCAGCAACATGAAACAGTGGAACGTCAACTGGGAGATCAAGATGGTAGGGAACCTGCTGAATATATACATTTTAATGGCATAGTTTGTCTTGAATAGTAAATTAGTTGTAGAGTTATTTGTAGCCTTTTGTTTTCTTAGTTAATGTTGTTTCCAGAGCTGAAACTATTAGTTGATTAAAGGGGAATTCAACTGATTTTACACATCAAAGTCTGTTTACAGATGGTGGAAGGTACCACTGCATGTAATAAATACGTTTTATATAGCTTTTTGTGGAAACTGAAAGAACTGTGGGAAACAAAACAGGACATTTGTGTAATCAAACCTTGAATGAACTATGCAAAGTGATAATAAAAATCAGTTCCAGCTACCCCTTAGCTGATTGTAGAACCAACATCAATGAGCTAGAAGCATCTGAAAGGTGTATACAGCTGCTGTTTGAATCTGCAGCACTAGCACAACCCTTCCACAATTCTGGGATTTATACGTTAATTAGAAAAAGTATTGCTCAACACAGAGGTATGAGGTCACTGAAGCGTGACTCTTACTTGCTTTGCTCTGTGTGCTCAGGTGACGGTGGAGTTTGCGGACGAGCCCAGTCTGTCGTTCATCTGCGCCGAGGTGGACTGTAAGGTGGTCCACGAGTTCATCGGTGGCTACATCTTCCTGTCCACGCGCGCCAAGGACCAGAACGAGTCTCTAGATGAGGAGATGTTCTACAAGCTGACCAGTGGCTGGGTCTGAGCTTTCCCCAAACCACCGGGGGGGGATGGCAACGATTATAGGTCAGGGGCCAGGAGGGGAGTGTGTGTGGAGAGAATCACAGTGTATGGGGTTCATTTTATTCTACTATTTTTCAGTAATTTTTTTATTTTGTTTGGAGCTGTGCTGACGAGTCCAGCACAACACCAATATTGCCATAGCGGACACCTTTTTTTATTGTTATTGTTAATTTTTAAATTTTTTTGCATTACCGCTGACAAAGTAATTTGTTACAACACTAATATTCTGGAGAATTCAGTCCAGATGAACCTTTTGAACCTAAACTCCTGTGGTTGAGCAGAAGCCTAACAGAAACCTGAGATACTCCGTTTCCCTTCGTACCACCTGCCTCCTCTCCTCCTGGACCGATGGCCATCAATTTACGTCCATGACAACCCTTTAAAATCAATCAAACACCACATTTAATCCCAAAGAATCTCTTTGTTTCCCCTCTTCACACTTTCCCTCACTTTTTCTTTATTCTCTCTATAGAACTGGACTAAAGGAGCTGACATCAAACTGTCATTAAAACATATTGCAGTTGTGATGCCCCAGGTACCTACAGCTGTATCGAATTATTTATCCTAAAAGACGAGACTTCATCAAAGAGTCCAATTTGAAAAAGGGTCTGTAAACAGCAGTGGCCACCGATCGCAGCACTACATGTCCATCCTGTCCACTATATGAAGGGTTTAATCTCTCTGAAGTCACATGTAAGCACTTCTACAGTATACAGTCCTTTTTAATGAATAAGCTGTCGTTAAATTTCCTTTTTTGCTTTTTATGTCTGTTGTCTTTTGTTTCAGCGCTTGTCCATAGTATTATGTATTGTGCTGACAGGTGTGATATTGAGAGCCTGAGTTTTGTTTTGTATTTAATAGATTGCTAACAGTGAGCATGTCTGAAAACAACCTGCAGTTCAATGCACCGGGGCGAGTGTACTGTGGGTTTGACAAATCTTTTCCAACTGATGTTAATGCCCTTGCTGCAAAAATGTGCATCTTCAAAAGTCATGAATTCTAGTTGTTTAGTTCTTTCATCGCTTGATATGTTGAACCAAGATAGATTACTGAAGACACAAGGTATCGCAAGTTAATGTGTATTTTAAATATCTCATCCTTTGCTTTTAAAAATATCCGAAGACTCAAGATATGCTACATGACTTTTCAAGATGTCCATTATCTTATTTTCCCAACTTTTAGCTCTCCCCTTTGCGGAAAGGTGTTCTCATCTTCTGACCTGGAAGTACGCATTCAAAGTCTGCATGTTTGATAGTTGCAACCAGAGTTGGAAGCCCCTGACATCCCTTTGCTAAAAACATGTAGACTACGTAACAGCAGGGATTATTACTCCCTTGTTCTACATTTTTAGTTAATTGCCATTCTGTTTCTCACACCATATAGTATTATTATTATGATTATTATTATTATTATCATTTGTATCATTACACACCAGCAAAAGGTCACCTAGTTTGAAGAATGAAATATGCAACATTGTTTTTCCTCTCTCCTGTCCTCAGTATGAAGGATCAGTAAATTAAGTATTATTTTTTTGTAACTAATGTAAAAACACAAACGTTTTATAGAATTGTACAGTTTTTCTTCTTCTGCTTTTTTGGGGGATTTGGATGTTTTCCCATTCATAAAAAGAAAAGGGGGGGGGAAGCCATCTGTCGACATGTGTAGTATTCAGCATTGTGCCTGCTTATGTTTTGGTCTTACTGAGTTTTCAGATGAAGTATATATATATATATATATATATATATGAATATATATGAAGATATCACTAATCTCAAACTCCAGGTTTGATGAAGATTTGTCGAGTACATATTATAATTTTTTTTAAATACAGATGCATATGCCTTCTCAATGTGCTCTTTTTTTCTTGAATTTCTGCTTAAAGGCCTACTTCACTGGTTTGAATATGAAGGTGTATTGAATTCTGAGATCCTATGTAGTATAAATGTGCAAAAAAAAAAAAAAAACGGTTCATCCTAGCCTGAGAAAAGGCAGAAAGAGTGTTTTTTTTAACCCTATATTTCTCTTTCTGTGATGTCACGAGAAAGAGAAATATAGGGTTAAAAACACTCTTTCTGCCTTTTCTCAGGCTAGGATGAACCGATCTCAACTTTTTTCGCACATTTATTCTACATAGGATCTCAGAATTCTATACACCTTCATATTCAAACTGGTGAAGTAGGCCTTTAATTTTAATTGATTGTCTTCTTTCTCTTCTACCACTTACAGTTCCCAGTGTCCATGTGTGGCCCTGGGTTATGTTTTTAACTCATTCTTTAGACTGACAGTGATACTTAATCTGCTTGTTAAGTGCAAATGTGATTTGCCCAGCGCCTTTTTAAACTACTTCACTTATTTGCCTGGTTTTGTCACAACTGAAGTGTGCCATTTAATAATGTCCATATGAAGGAGACCTACATTGTTTAGACCCTGGAGTTTGAGACAAATCAGCAAGAGTGAACAGAGATAAGAGAAAAGCCAAAGCTAGTCTGTTTTTATTTTCTCTGATGTTGTTTTTGTTTGCCTCCAGTGTCAGGAGCAGCAGTGCATGTCCTGCCGTTCTGTTGTCTGACTGTAAAAAATGCATTTATTTTAAAAAATAAAGTAATTTTTATTTAAAAAACTAAGTCATACGGTACATTCTCTTTCATTTGTCCCTTCAGAAGAATGTCTAAATGTAGCTGTGGTCCTATATTTTACTTATTGTCAACAAATCCCATGTAATCTTGCTCCATTCGCTCCCACTAAATGAAATAGTAAACATTTATAAAAGAAGGGTTAAGTATTTACCTAAAACAACTTGTCACTGGATTTTTCAGCAAATGTTGCTCTAACAGGAGTAAAACATGCATTTGTTTGGGTCTTTTTTCAGCATCGATACACATTTGGTGTATTAGTAAATATTTACAGCAGCACAATGTATGTGGGCGTGCGTTCCCATTTTAATAGCAATGTTTTGAGCAGTTTTTAGACTTCAATGGAGGTATATGGCATAAAAGAATAAGCTACGTCAGGCTTTGTCTACACACTTTATGGTAACATCAGTTGGATTTGGGCTTTAATGGGATTTTTACAAATACAGAATACAATACAAAATATATGTAACATTCTCAGTCATCCAGCTCATAGTTTAATTACAAGAGGCAAGTCATTGGTTCTCACATTCCAATTTGTACTAAAAACTATATGGCGCTAAAAAAAAAACGTGCCCTGCGTACCGAATCACATACTCTTACTTTTTACTATCCTATATACTACATTTGACGATAAAAAATAATCTAGTTCGGATGCAGTACACATACACTTGTTTTCATATGGAGAATCATTCGATGTGACGTCAATTCAGGTGCATACTGGATTATGAGTCAGACTCAAATAGCGTGCTTTTTTCAACACTTAAAATCTCGGCCGGATGTAGTAGACATCCGTGTCTTTCTAACCATCCTAAATCTGGCCACAAGAATCAGGCATCCTTAACCCTCCTGTTATTCCCAAATATTACTAACACATTTCACCCTTGGGGTCAATCTGACACCAGGGATATTTGCCTCCAGAAAATGATTGACAAGGTTTTGTGTCAGGCACTTTGTTTATTTGTTGAATACATAAATAACCCCTTGATAATGAAACCTATCAGTGAGTTAACCTGTTCTCTAGCGCCACCAACACAATAGACAATATTGTACATGAGAAAATCACAAAATACATATTGGGCAAGGCTTCATAGGAAAACTTAGGTAAACACTGGGCTGACGGCTTTGTTAGAAGGTTAAATTCAAGTCAAAGTAAAGACTATCTGAAGTATACTGTAAAACATGAAATGTATTGTGTTTGTCTACTATTGTACCATGCAAATCCGCACACTTTCTGCATACATGCCACATGTGTACTTGCTATGTGTGTCCACTAGAAGGCAGTGTAAAACCACTTTAACTTCCCCATGTTTTATTGCTCTATGCGTTCAAAACCTCTCAAGAGGTTTCTGTGCTCAAATTTGACATATTTACCTGGCATACCAGCAGAAAGCCAAAAGTGCCAGATTGAGGAGGAGATTAGATCAGAGAATGCCTGCAGACTGTCTATTGGAGGGCGCTTTTGCCCGTTCCTCTAGAGTGGACAGAGCACACGTCCGTATGTCACCTGCTGTGCAGCTGAACTACCAAGGTGTTAGTGTGGCCAGGGCCGACGGACTGCGGGGGAAAGTGCGACAGTCACGGGGGGCCCAAGGCAGAGAATTTTTTTTTTCTTTTTGAGCTGAATGTGGGGCCCCGATCTTCGAAGGCCCTGAACAATGCCATTCCAAAAAAAGAAATAATTGACTGGCTCATGATAGGCCCCTGACCCTTGCAAGGAGATCAGGGGCCTGCGCATGACTAAGGCATGTGTGCGTGAGAGTAAGCAGGGGCAAGCCGACATTGAATTGAACTGGTGGCGAAAATAAACGCAGCGATGTTTCTATGGGGATATTTAGCTGTACAGATATAAGAGCTGGCAAAGCTAGAACAGTTTAAGACTCCACATCACTGTGGCAACACAATCTATCTATCAGCTCAGACAGCACAGAGAAAAGTCTAATACATGATAGTGATGGCTCCTGCAAGTTTCAGTAAGTTTAAAGAAGTGCCACACTGTTACTGTCTTTGAAATGCATTTAGACATTTTAAGGGGAAAACACATTGTATTTATTATTTCAACTATTGAGTTATTTGTGGAACAGCATGCTAGTGTAGGCATACAAGATTGATTTTCTGAATTTTCAATGCTGCTTTATTTTTATATTTTAAATTGGGAAAGACATGTTCCAAAACGACCAATAACCTTTGTGTTTAAAAATAAATCAAGCAAGTAGGCTAATAATAACCATTAATGAATTATAGGCTATCGCATCACAGTAGGCCTATTGTCCATAATAATCACAGCCCCCCATCCATAAAGGAACTTTAAAAAGTTGAATTTGCACTTGTTGTGCATACACAAGTGTATGGTCTATTACAGTTTTTGCCGAATGCTTACACACATGTTGCAGACTTTGGCCCACTGTGTCAAAACTTAACACACAGGCCGAATAGGACAAAGCACATGGAGATAAACTTTTAACTTATACGGCAAAATGAAACTCTTGAAACAAAACCTAACAATCCCATTTCAAAACGGTTTTTAGCATCAAAACAATACACACATGCACTTTTGTATGACTCTTTCCTAGCAGCAACAACACAGAGATGTGCTTTATGCAAAACACATCTGTATTCAGTACTTTGGATGGTTTTTGACTTTAAAAGTCTCATACAGAATTTTTTTTGTGAAAGATTGATCCACTACAGTTGATCTAGACACATGAAAACGAAATGTAAACGCTTCAGATTTTTTATATTATTTTGCCATTTCAGGTTTTTGCAAAAGTGAAAAAATAAATGGTACAACTAGAATGTTCTACAAAACATAGTGTTCTAAGGGAATGATTGGAAGACATTTAGGCTATGAATCCTATCTCCTGTTGGCATCTGACCACATCACCTCATCCACGTCACAGGCAATGTCCTCCCTTGCCAAGCAACGGGGGAAATATCGCCTTGCCAACGTATCCAACCTTTTGCAGAATTTTTTGGAAAGATTGATCCACTATATTTTCAATTAGAAAAGAAAAAAAGTTTATATTGCAATTTCATGGTTTTGGCCAACAAAAGAAAAAAACACAACGAATAGGTAGGATCGCAGTTCAACAAGCAATTCAGTGTGTCACTATGAACTCTGAAACAATTTCAGTAAAAAAAAGATGTGTTGTAAGGAATGGGGAGGGTGGATTATGAATCCTTTGGATACCGCCTCCCGTTTGTGTCTGGCTACATCGCCTCATCGACATCACATGCAATGTCATCCTTTGAGAAGCAACAGCAAAAATATTCCTGATATCCAGTCTAAATGTCCTAATTATGGAGCTATTGTGTTGTTGGACTGGTATCTCAGACCAGCCTCCAATATTGTTAGGCCATGATCTATAACATGGTCCACTATAGTGACACTGTCTCCATCTGTTGTCTCCTTTGTCATCGTCCTCCTGCCGCTCTCTCTTGTCCTCTTCCCCTGACTCTTACTGTCTCACAAAGGAGCTGAGCTCACCTGAGGTCTATTTGTAATGCTAAGGCTCACACTGATTGGTATTAAATTAGCTTTATTTTTTATTTTTCATGTGTGTGAATCTGTGTGCTTTTCCAATTTTAGTTGTGTTTTGTATTTTAAATAGATGTGTTTTCCAAAGGATTGCAGGCGATTTCCTTTTTGAACAATGTGTCTTATGTGAAACACTGTGTGTAGTGTTTTGCAAAAAGTGTGTTGGAGATTTTCAAACACAGTGCAAAGCACTTATTGTGTTTGTAGGGTTGGTGCTTGTGTTTAGGGCATGGTCACCAAAGTTAAAGGTTGTGATGCCTTGGGCCTAGCAACCACTATTAGTGTGTAAGCATTAGGCAAAAACTGTATTTGTATTTAGTGTGTCTGCATAGCATTGCACCAAAACAGTAGAAGTTTTCTTTAATTGTGTTTTGTACTGTCCGTAAAATTTTACCTGCACATAGCAAACAAAATTGCACAACTGTAAGGTCAGTGTCTGTTGTATTTTTGTATTCAAATAAACAGTTGTTTATTTCTATAGTGCGCATTGGCATCTTTGAGCAAAATACCCCCAACATTTTCGCCTCCTGTGACCCTGGCCAGTGACCACCTTGACTAAGACATTTTCTGGGGGAAACATCGGTAAAAGTAATGATTTGGTCATTCCTCAAATAAATGTATTATGGAGTTGTCTGGCTCAGAGAGCCATGTCACATGGCCCATGTGTACTGTAAGACCACCTTTCACGGGGCCCATCAGGACTTTTTGTATAGGGGCCCAGAATTTGGTGCTACGCCCCTGAGTGTGGCCATGATAACTGGGGAGTTGCACGCACCACCTGATCTCCACAGTAGTAGTAGATGGCAGCAAAGACAGCAATGGGTTAAAGAAAGAAGGTTGTAGAGAGATTGTAAGGATGTTGATGGTAATGTTGGGTACAGGTGACAGTTTATAGGCTGGAGAATTGCTAGTGTGAGCTTATATAAATTCAGACAAACAGAATGATGATAGGGAGTACAATCATTGGGAACAAAAGAGCTCTGATGGCTGAATCATCACACACTGTTCATTCGTCCTTTTTCCTGAGGGTGAGTTTGTAAAACTATGGCAGTGATTCTGTAATCAAAAAATAGAATAGCTTCACTTCCCGTTCTTGGTAAGTGTAATGAAAAATTGCATATTCTTTTGTCCTGTGTTTGTGCAATTTTAACCCTCAGTTGACTCTGGCACTCATTCATTAAGTGTCTTATTAATAACGGCTGACAGTACATTTCAACAGCCTTTGCACTTGTATCCACCCTCCAGTCCGTTGTGCGATCAGATGAGGTGTGCAGCATTGCAGTGGGAACAGTGAACTTCATTCTGCAAGAACATCTTGTTCTTGTGGAGGATGAGTCTTCATCCAACTCTTAAACTGTAATGTATGACAGCAGCAATTTTCAAAAAAGCTTTCAAAGCATATAGAAACTCAAGACTCGATTGTAGATGGTTATTTGTAATAGCTGGTAGTCAAATGGGATCTGGTCCCTTTGTGTTCACAGTGTGCATGGGAAGTAAAGCAGTCTCAACAATGGTTCCATGGGAGTGGCTGACAGCCTTGTTGAGACATTAGAAAATGTGGGAGGATGACATCATTGAAATACGCAATATTGATAAAAAAAAAGTATTATTATAAATAGATCGTGCAGCTCACAATTAACACAATGCATGGAGCAAGGTAGCACCTGTTGCCATTCAACACAGGAGCTTCCTGATTGAGGCAAGTGCAGAGTTCAGATTCAAGGAAGTGCTGCTCCGCCTTCCTCATTCTTGATGTCCACGGCCAGTTAAAGTCATTGTTGATATCAGTGGGATCTCAACTTTTTGGCATTCGCCCCTTTTGCCCGCAGTAAATGGAGCGGTAAAGATAATGTCAGCCATGACAGCAGGTGTTCTGATTAGCTAGAGTAAGGTAAGCCTGGATATTTCCTTGAAGAAAACCCTCTGTTCTCTCCAGACCAGAGCTTTGACCTTGTCTAGATCAATTGTTCTTTATTCTCTTTTTCACACTGCTCTCCCCGGCTGCCAAAAGCTACCTGTCAGAGTACATTTCACGGTGGCTGGAGGTTAAAACACTTGCTGCCAAGATGATAGAAAGTGAAGAGATCTTGATGTTTTTCATCCATGCATATGCAGTCATGGTCCCCCAAGAGGATAGATCCCACTGAGTCCATCCAGCGGCAGAATCAGGATAACATTTTTGTTTTATATTAACATATCTTGACAACTATTGGATGCATTTTTCATAAACTTTTGCAATGACACATACATGGTCCCCAGAGGAAGAATCCTTCTGTCGTTAATCATTGCCTTGTCTTTTCATACAGTGCCATTTGACGGTCAACGTTTGAACTTATCTTGTGAAATATCTCATCATGCATAAGATGTAATGGCACCAAATCCTGAAGAGATGTTTATGGTCTCCATACAATGGATCCTAAAGACTGTTGGTGTTCCTGTGACCCTCCCTTTAGCACCACCATGAGGGTTTTTATCATTCCTATCTCACATCACATCATCAGGTCCATTTTTTATTCTGTCACAATTCTTCAGTTCATAACCAGAAGAAATGACATTCTCACCAGCTTAACCTGTATTTTGTGTTTAGTTTGGTACAGTGTTCCTACATTTTGCCACACCGTTTCTCTAATTTGCTTTGGATAGAAATACATTGCCGATGCATTCTTCTTAATCAATGCCATGACTTAGTTTTGAAATGTAAATTTTTTTTTCAGCGTAATTTAAAGCCTTTGATATTTAAGTTTTTTAAATTAAGAACAGCTATCATCATTTTGAATTACTAAGTGGTCTGATGTGTTTCCAGTGTGTTTGCTGCATTTATTCCCTCATGTGATTTCTGTATGCCAAACCATTTTAGCTGGCTACACTGCATAGCAACACTATTTCCCCTCTTTGACGGGAAAGATTAATACAAGACTCAGGAGATCCTCTTCCTTGAAAAGCAAAAGGCATGTACGCATTGTAGGATTCATTATTTAGTCCCTTTCCATTTCAGGACTTTCAATGAACCATGCAACATTATTACACACATCGTACAGGCTTCACCTCTTGCATGCACTCACATAGTAAAGCATGAAAAATAAATCCACCCAAAGAAGAACTCACATATGTTTTCCTCATTATCTTGGACAGTTTACTCTAGATATGTTTCCATGGAAAAGCCTCCCGGTCTGGGCTAAACACTGAAGAGTGCCAAGACTCTTATCTTGATGTCATCAATCACACTCTGGCGCTTAACTGAATGTAAAGGCTCTAGAACACATATGTTTGAGTTAAACCTCCTTGTGGTTCAAAGGCTAAAACATCAAATCTATAAGCTAACAAAATAATGTTCAATCCAGATTGTCATATTGTGGCTGGTAACGGATGTGAAAGGCCTTTCGTATATCTATTTTAAGAAGATTTTACGGGCAGTTTAATGGGAACAAGTTTATGTAGATCGTCATCGTCCTGCAGTCTTTGTCGCTGACTCATTCACTAGAAGTTGTCCCACTTATTAAAACAATAAAGAGATGATCGGTCTCTGGTTCTTGTCTTAATAGAAACATGAAAGCAGCCTTATCCATCAACATTTGCCACCACAACATCACATCTGTTTGGAGGATTTCTGGAGGCCTAAGGTCATCCACCTTGTTAGTCTTGCCTCAAAGTCAGGGGACGTCACGCATGAAGTTGCAGAAATTACCCAGCATGCAATTAAAGTCTCAGAGCTGATCCGGAGGGTGTCCTCTTAGCTGATGAAGTCATGTCACATGGTGTTTATAGAGATGAGATGGGGCCCGTCATGAGCCAAGACGCTTGCCTCATCACTTGGTTCAGCACGCAAAGATCTTACGGTCATGCATACAGTATACAGCACACATGTATAGCCCTACACATGTTGTGGTCCAAATATTAAAGTCAAAGCAATAAGATGTTGTATATTCCAGCTAACGTAACATTTCAAGTTGTCTCCTCTCCCAGGCTCTTTGCTGCGGGAGTCTTTTCTAAAGTAATCCACTTCTCCCCCCAGGGACCTGTTAGCTTTGAGCACTGTTGCACAAAATTGGGTAATGAGCGTCGCCTCTCGCTCAACTAAAACCTATTGTGTTTGGCCAAATCTTGTTTTTCGGTCAAGTTAATGCAATGTAAAGGCCTGTCGTTGTAAGGTGAATACATTAGGAAAAATCAGCCAAAGTGACCTTTTTCTAACCTTTTTCGAAGTATTCGAAGAACCTGTCTCTTTCCGATTAGGTCTGCTGACTAGTCGGACAATGAAGAAATAGAAGTATCCTGGGAGATATTAAAGTAATCGATAGGAATCTTAATGTCCCTTTAACGACGAACTATGGCTCAGTGTAACATAAAAAAAAATGTGGGTGTTTTTAAATTGAACTCCTTGGATCAATACTGTCAAAAAGGCCTCTAAAGCCATCACCTTTCTGGACCTCATTGGCATCTTCTCCCACAATCTTTCTTTTCATTACCCATTTGTCCTCAATTGTTCCCAGATATCAAAGCATGAAAGATAAGAAATAATTCCGTGTTCATCCCAAAGTATGTGTGTATCTCCCTGTGGCTTCACGGCCATGGCAACATCTCCAGAGTGACACCACTTGCTTTGCCGACAATAAAGACCAAATTAAACTAGCAAAATTAAATTGAATCCTTGGCTCTTTGTTTTACCCAGGGGGCTCTGCTCATTGATTGGCTAAATTGGAATGATTTGGACTGTTATCTGGCAACGGAAGGATAAGGAATAGGGTGTGACAGGGTTACTGGCAGGGACAAGGGACAGTGCGGAGAGAATTCAGACAGACAGAAACTTGTAGTTGGGACACACCAAAACAAACGTTAAAGTGATGAAAACTAAGGCATAAATTAAAAGGACTCATCACATAAAACACAATATCAAATGTGATATAGTTATAGAATGTGATAGACAGAAATGCTATGGAATCTATGGTCATAGCTATATTGCTATATTCCATTGTTGTATTACAGATACAGAAACAGGAAAGACTCCGATAAGGCTTCCAGATGCCTGAATCATTCTTAATGAACACAGTGAGTGAAGAACACCACACGCAACCCCACAGCAGCCAGCCGCACACATCACACACTTCACACACCCATCGTTCAACTGTCCGGCTGCCACGATTGAGATGGATGTAGTTTGTGGTGTTTAATGGTGTGTGGCTCCATCACAGAGTCTTTTAGCTGGTAATCTGACCGCAGCACACCCCGGGGAATAAACTTTGATTCAGAAAGGGCTCTCCCTTTGTTTTCACTCCTGAGTTAAGCTGCTGCCGGTGGGCAAGGTGAGATTAAATGTTTCTCCTGTGTTGGCACGGTGACAGAGGGCAGGCCAGTGGAAAAAAGAGCAGACTGACTGAAACACATCTCATAGATATGAAGTGTTTTGTGTTTCTCTTTGTACTTCCTTTGTACTCTGTCGTGAAGCGTGCGGCTGTTGTCTCAGAATAAGTAGTGGCAAAGTGTGTAGTCCCCATTTCCACTTTTGAATGTTTTCTTTTTAAGGACAGCCCCAGAAAAGAAGCAGCTTCTATCGACAATAATGAAGTAATTTTAATAGCGTGAATACAGCTTGCATATTAGAACTGGAATCTGAAATGCAAAAGTTAAGACATTTCTATCACACATTCTGCATGTCTTCAATGGATTTGTGGTTGAAATAATTTGGTCCATGGTTTTCTGTTCTTCTAAAACATGTAAGGGAAAAAAGAGAGAAGGAGGAACCACCTATTTCTCTCCAGGTTGCAAAAGTCAGGTCTTGTCCAACCAGTTTTCCGTTAAAGGTAAATTGACCTCCATCTATATGACATTCAACAACAGTCTGAATTTAATTAGGTATTGATTTTTGTTTATACATTAAAACTGAATATTTCATTGGCTCAACAATCAGATTTGGATTAGTAATGTAGCATTTCGTTGCTGTGTTTTATAAATCCATAAAGCAGAAATTATTAACCTGAGAATAAAAGTCAGTACTTGAGGCTGGCCAGGCATTCAGGATGAATGGTGAGTTGATATGTGCTCCCCATCTTATTAAAGCAGCTGTCTTTTGCAAATAAGTATTCCAATGACTTGTCCCAAAATTCACATAAAAAAAATAATAATAATTATGTCAAAAACGATGTCAGTCAAAGAAGATACATGAATAGTTGTTGGAATCATTCTAAAGAACTGAAGGGTATTTCTGTTGCAGCTGTGTGCGAAAGATCATATGGATAATTCCTACAATCTGACAGATCTTCTGGACTAATCGGATCAAGCCGTTTTGACAACCATTGTCCTGGAATGACTCATTGTTAAGGGAAAACAGATAGGGCCATGCATAGAAAGTGCGTAATAGCCATAAAAAGCGGTTCAGTTCTCAGTGAGAGCGGAAAGAAGAAACAGTAATGCAAGAAAAATGTCTTAGAAACAACACTGGGGTCTACTTCATGACACACTTTGGGAGCTTGTGCATCTAATCATGTGATTGGTTAGGGTCCACATATGAGAGAAATTCTATCAGCAAGCAAAATCAATGCCAGATCCAAGGTCTGAATACATATTCTTATTTCACACTATGAGGATTTTTTTTTATATTTCTGAAAGAGTCTAATTTTTACTCTGATCATCATAAATGATAAGTAACAGCAAACAAGATCATCAGTGCAAAAAACGCAATTTTTATTAATGCCTTTGTCATGGGTACGCTCACTCAGGAAAACTGTTGGCTATGTAAAAACACTACCGCTTTTGTCCAAAGGGGGTGCAAGAATGAACAAAAACTGTAAATTCCTCGGTGCACCTTTAAAGGCTATCAAAGTGCATCATTACACTTGACCTGGATTGGATAATATGGAATGTGCATGTAGTGGTGAACATATGTCCGCATCATTTTGCTCTCACTTGACAAGTGAAACCTAAACAAGAGGTTTCGGACGGGGCCCCTCCTCATATAAACATGCAATTCCACGAAGTTACCAAGAACCGCAAAACAACCCTGAGTGATGGAGAAATATATTCTCCGTGTGAAACAAACACATTAAATCTTCAATGAAAGCATGTTTGTTCTCTCATGGTGAGGCTCTCACGCAGCTCTGTACAACCAGTGTCTGGTGCGTGCGTTTCATGCCTCACATTACGAAGAGTAAACAACAAACCGTATGAATTCAGTGTGTTTGGTGTAGCGGAGAGAAAGAAAAAAAATAATAGAGTGTGTGAGTGAATAGCAGCCATCTGGCCATGTGGGGAGATGAGAGGCAGCCGGTTCCTTTGCACCGTTCCATTCCTCTTTCGTCATATTCTTCCCATGTTTACCCTGCTCACCGCGGGGACTGAGGTTCTCCCTAATCCAGTCAACCTGCATGGCTCCTCATCTAACGTCAAAAGACGGATGTATATGTTTTCCAGGATAGAGGGAGGAGGGATAGAGGGAATGTAGAGAGAGAGAGAGAGAGGGGGGGCTAAGGGAAAAGGAGTGCCAGGTATAGAGCTCTGACAGTAGCCTCCTCTGGGAGTTTTTTCTTTTGATGGAAAGAGTACTGATTGTACTTCAGGAGAGGCAACGTAACAGATTAACATCTCAACCCCATGGATTCTTTAACGGGTCCGTCATCTCAAGCTCATGTAAACTGAAGCCCACACAAGCTCTTTTCACATGGCAAAGGAGATTCCAAGGTGTTGAATGACTGAATTCGTCACACAGAATGAAAAGGAAATGTGTAGAAACTAAGTGATATAGAAGGCATCCGAATCTTGCATTTCATGTAAGGTGGCAGCCAGAAAAATAGGCATCTGGGATGTGAATATTTCACTGACTGCAAGTGAGAAATATGCCATCCAGGTTTATAAAATGTGTATATATAAAGATGCACAGTTTTCCTCTTAAACGTAGTGGAGCCAAAATAATATAACTTGAATTTCACCATAACTCTGAAAATATGAGTGATGAAGCACGGCAACAGGCGACCACTGGGCCCGATGTTATCAAACAGCATAAACTTAATGGAAAAACTACGGGGAATATTAGAAACATTAATTTGAAGTGGATGAACTGCACTCAGGTCAGTGAGGCAAAGCTGTTCCAGAAGAATTACTCATGGAAAGCAAGATAAATATACCTTCAAATTGTGTTTGGTGCTGGAAAAAACAAGTAAGATAGTAACTAGCTTTGTTTGTTTTTCAAAGTGAGTCCCCCATTCATTGAGGAGTGCTGCATAAAATATACGAGGAAATTCCCCCAGAATAGCTGCGGCTTGTGACTTTTCCACCACTGACTATTCCCATTCCCTGCGGATTCCAGTCCCATAAACACATCGCGGAAACTTGGAGCCACGTAAGCAGAACCTGAAGGAGGATTTCGGGTCTCTGCGGTGTGTCATGCATCCAAAAGGCTAACCTCAGAATTGAATTGAGCAACTAGCAGAATCAAGCTTCCAACATATTTGTTGTTGGGCAATCATTCTTCAGATTGTTATTGAGACTGGTAGTGCCGGACCAAACCTGGAAATGCTTCAGTGTTTTAGCCTCCTTCATCGGAGCAAATCCGCAGGTCAAGTCTTTTCCCCAGAGACTCAGCTGTCTGAATTCCCAAACTCACATACAGGAAACAGCCAATGCCCTTTCAACCCTCTCTGCGTGTGTCCGTCATGTGTGTGTGTATGCTAAGTTCCCCCCCCCCTTTGGAAACTGTCCCTTTTTTCCATCAACCTGGTCCTATAGTGACTCATTACAAGTGAGGGTGTTTGCTCATGTAGGGGAGCTCGGCACAGAGGTTCAGTTCAGTATTTCTACAGCGTTGTAGTCTATAGGGAGTCTAGCGTGCTGCATCCAATACCTTCTTGGTCTGTGGTCCCAATGGCCTCACAAAAGCCATAGCAGCAAACCACCACTCCCTTTCAGATTCTAAATTTACACTCAACCGATGAGCCTAGCTGTGTAAAGTCAGAGTAGATTGTCTGAACTTATAAAAAAGAAAGAAGAAAGAAAAAAAAAGGTCTCAGAAGACTCGGCGAACAATTTTTCAAATCTTAAATGAACTATTTCCACATGCTCGGCCAGATGGTTGAGCAGCTTGATGTAGTGTGGAATCAAAAAAGCCAGACAAAGTGTAATATGAGATAGAGGAAGCTCCAAGGTCTGGGGGAATAAGGGACATTCATATCTGATTATTGGTGTGTCAAACTGGAAAGTTTTTTGCCAGATTTCTTTTTTTTGGGCTGCATGGATTAGGGTGTAATTCCTCTAAGGGTTTAAGAAGGCAAATAAATTATACTCATACGGGGAAACAAAATGAATGGCTGCCTTTTTCAACACAATCATACTTACAAGGACTGAGGTGTTGCAACCGATTACTGTGGCACACACAAACAAAGCCAGACAATCGCCTGCAAAGTGTTTTCTATTAGATTTTTTAAGGCCGGAGAAATCCCAAACAAACATTTCTGATTACAGGACAGCTGTTTGTAACCCAAGTGGATTTGTTTATCCTTCATCATTCATTTAATATCAAAGCTCCAAACTGGCCCAAGGACTTCTGCAACATTACAACTGGCCCTCCTTGACAAATAGAGATGGCTTACATGCTCTGCTCATCATTTCCCTGTGCAGCATGTTACTGTTCAGCTGCAAAAGACCCAGAGGTAAAGAAACAGAAGCGCTACAAGACATGAAATCTGTCAGATGAGCAGGTGGTGTCCAAGTCTCTTCAAAATGAAGACAGGGGCCTGTAAAAGAAGCCAAATCAGCCAGGAGATGAATTGTGGCACTGTAGGGAATTCGGATGACTCACAACCAGTCAAGCAAAACATTGGACAGTGTGTGTGTGTGTGTGTGTGTGTGAATTCTCAGAAGACAGTCTTCTGTTGGCATGGCCATAGGAACAAAAGATGGCAGTCAACAACTGCTGGCAGTCTAGGAAAGTCCTAAACATGGACGCCGCCCACCACACATCCAGCAAAGAGCAGTTGGAAGACGTTCAAGTTGTGTGGACTTGTCTAAACAAGCAAAATCAAAAAAGTGAAGCTACTATTTTGATGGTGACATTTGGGAATGCCCTTGTTACTGTTGTCATGCTGTGGGGAACCTTCTATGACCACAGATAGTTAGTGTTTTTTTTATTGGAGAGGAGTGGTAAAGATTCATTAAAGGATTAATTGTAGCCTACAGTTGGAAAACTATACTATAATCAAATATAGGCCTACATAGTCTAAGGTTTGATACACAGAGACCAGGTTAACAATAACAAAAAATATTGTTACTTTTCACAAACTGAATATCCCTGTATAATCCCCATACGGTCTCATAAGTGTCTTTGTTATGACCCCAGTTAACTCTGAAGTGCACAATTGTCAAATTATTAAATTAAATTAAATTTGAATGATGACCGTTGGGAAAGCTTGAGTTACTGAACCAGTGCATTGAGTTATTGTGTGCGACGCCCATCATAATCAGAGATAGGCCTATGTTAGGCCTAGGTTTGTGTCGCAAAGACAAATTAGCCTACTTTTGTAACAGTAGGCTAAATAAAAAAGCTAAGATTCCGAAAGGGACTGATAGGTGTAATTGTAATGTAGCCTTTCTGATGTCTGTATGGCATAGGCCTATGCTTTTTTTCATAAGGAAAATTGCTAACATAAACCTAATAAAGAAACAAGCCATTTAAATTGCACTTGCTTTGAGTTTTGATGCCAAAAACAAACAACACAAACAAACAACCAGGTTGATACACTATCCGTAACATTGTTACTCGTCTATAGCTCATGAAAATCCATCCAAACCCTCTTAATGATAATAGGCTACCATTTACCTTGTTCCTCGGATATTTCAAACACTTCAAACAGACTCCCTAAACAGGCAGATGTGAAACGCATGCTACGTGGTGGTGTTACACTGTACGTGATTGGCGGGAGGGTTTGTGTGTCTGGGAACCTGCTACTGGTTTCCACATACACACTCTCACACACAGAGAGCCGCAGTCAGTCAGTCGTACAGACGGTCTCCCCGACGAAACGGCAGCAGGGAAAACAAACTCCTCTCCCGCCGCTTATACGCCAACAACTGTCGTGAAAGTGAAGTCGACGCGATGCTACACGCGACATGCTACCGTTTAGTCTGAGTGGACAGTTCACAGCGAGGAAGAGACTGCTTAAAAGTGGGTGAACTGTGACAGCAGCTGGGAGAGTGGACCGAGGGGGTTTGTGGACTGCACGTGGAAAGCACCGTTGAAACACATCGGTAAGTTGTGCCTTATTGTGTTTGAAAAATGCAGTGCGCACTCGAACTTGTTTTCCACATGAAAAAGTTTCATTGACCTGTTGTTTTAGCCTTATTGATAGACAATTGGCATTTACTAGGCTACGTCAACAACACTTTGCGGTGGAGTCAGAACTAGTGTGCGCGCGCGTTTAGCTATAAAGTACGCGTTCTGTGCTGGTTTTGCAGGCTATACAACTTACTGTAATGTAGGCTACTTGTTTTCGTTTCATTTTAATTAGGGCTAACTTAGTAAATGTTTGACAAATGTTTCCACTAGGCTTTCGGAAGCGAACTTGGTCATGAGGCGCTCTTTCCTTTTCTTTGACAATATTAGGATAATTCTAGTTGATTGACCGTAGGCTAATACAAAAAAGAATGGTCTTATACCATTTTCCATGGTGTTAACTGAGGTGAAATACACCTCCCTCTTTTGTTCTGACTGCATAAGATAAGGCTGTGGACACTGTGTTGAAAAGACAACTGATAAGAATTATTGTGCCAAGCCATAATCAAATATTTGATCAGAGTTTGGCCCCCATCCTGCAAATGACTTGGAAGTGCAAATATGAAATTCCTTGCAGCCCAGATATGTGAATAAGGTGTTGTCCATCTTGAATAGCTTGCCCTTATGATTAGTGCAGGCAGTGCTTCTGTAGCCTATCATCAGTGGGTTGTTTGATCATAAAGCGATATGACACAATTGTGTCATATTCTCACAATATTCAAGTGTACGATAATAAAATTCCTCTGTTAATGTCACATTTCAAAGCTCTTATAATCAGATCATGCTAATGCATGTGCTAATGAACAATAGTCAGAGATGTGTTAATCATCCCTAAAAAAATCTATATGTTTGATTAACGATATATGATCCTAAATGTTCAGTGGAACACATGTCATTTGGATCATCCTTGGCTGTTGCCCTTCACTTTGCGTAACAACACATAAGCACTCGTATAACTAAGCGGCGGAGAAGTGATGCTATGTGTTTTCCTGTGTGCTAAGGCAGACCTGGCCCAAGGCATGTGAACATTTACCAACTTAGGGCCCTCCAGGGGGCACCAAGGGGCCCCCAAAACAAGCAACTTTAAAAATGGCTGTTTTCAGGTACAGTATTGCAGTTAAAAAATGTCATCTTTCAATAAATGTCCCCCTACTTAGGCCTTTTGTTTTTGCTGTTATTATTGTAATGGTCTTTCTAAATATTTAGAGTAAACAAGTCTTAAATCTTGTGATCAAATGTAAAACTATGTACTTTGTTTAAATTTAAATGAAATGTTCTATCTTATTTCTGGGACCTTGAAGGCAGTTGGACTCGGATTATCTTTTACCCGTCTGCCTTCCAATGGCATCAACTAACCCAATTACATTAAAATATTACTTCTTCCTATCCAAGAGTTCAAGGCTTAATTTGCTCAGGCACGCCATGAAAGATAAGCTAATATCTTTCCCCCATACTTCAGTGTCCAATTACAGTCGGCGTTATGCAGACTGTCGAGGTGGCTCCCTCCCTGTGTGTCCACCACCTCAGCCTGTTCTGTTGCCAGAGAGGAGAGCTATCCTTGAAGGCAGACATACAGACATAAAGAGCCTTGTTTCTTTTATGGATCACGTAAAAGAAAATGGGAACAAAAACCAGCCTGTCAGTGTTTCAGACAAAATGACACTTGAAGTCCCTGAGGAGTCTAGACTGGTTCACCCTCCTGGCATAACAAAAATAAGGCTGTCTGTGCTAGGAACTCAAGCAACACATTCATTTTGGAACACATTTATGGAGATTTTTATGGAGAGTATATTATCCAACAATGGAGAGTATATTATCCAAAATGTATTATTCTGACTATGCACACTGACAACAGTGCTATTGCTTTTAGCTCATCCTTAAACTACTTGTCCATGCTCTTTTGTATAGTTAATGCCTTATGCCATTGCCCCAGTAATGTATAATTGTGGTAATGAGCCCTGCAGTTGTGTTTGAGGCATCTATTTGTAAATGCTCTATGTTTGCTCTCTGCTGTTTACCCACCACGGTTCAGTCCCTCCCAAATGTTTTATTGCCACGAGGTGCTGGGTTGTACAGGATGGGCTCAATTAGGGACCTGGCATGTCATTCATTGATTCATGGTTAGCCCATGCCTTCCATAGCAGTATAACATCATCTGGCAGCAGAGTCACCCAGGAAAATGGATGGGTCCTTTTGATATCTTTCCATTTCGAGGGAAAAAGAGTAGGGTCCTATTTAACGTGCTGCTGTGATGAGGAGCTATGCTTTTGTGTGATCAATATTTTTTGTCTCCATTATTTTATAACATAAAATAAGCATCGGAAGTATGTACAGCATTGTCATTTAGCTTTCGTCACACAGTAGCTTATACAACGTACATTTGTTGTCTCACATATTGTGGAGAAAGACTTGCATTAAAGACACACAAATTCTTCAAATTATTAAGAAGGACCTTGAATAAAAAAATAACTTTTGATCCTCTCCTCTTTTATGCTCCTCATCCAAAGTGCTCCCCCCCTTTGAGAGAGTTTCACATAAACTGCTGTAATAATCTCTCAAGACTTAAGTGGTGGTCTACAAATGACAGGAGGGCACCTCTCAGAGCAGCCAATTATGGATGCTTGCATGGGTTTGATTTGTGAAAAACCTTGAATCTCCATAATGTTCCTGAAATTTCTTGTTGCACCAACACGCACTAAGTTAAGCATTGAAGCATTTGAAGCAATCGGCTCAGTCTTAGAGTTTAAGTATGAAAAACTCTACATTTCGATGTGCTTGTGAGTAATCCAAATGCCATGCTATCTTCAAAACAAAACAAGAAAAAAATTACTTTCACCCGAGTGTGCCAAAGTAAATCATGAGGAGTCGGAACAGGACAGAACCCAACATATTTGACTGCTAGATGATGAGATTAGAATTTCTGTTTGGAGAGTTTGAGATGACTAGAAAACGCTTTGCTGAATTTCTTTATTGTAGTTTTAATTCCTTAAGCTCTGTTGACTTTTTTCAAACCTTTTGTTTTCATACTACAGCAGCATAGCTGGTTTGGTAAATAAAGCACATTTGAAGATCTGAATGGCATAACAACAGTGTTAATGAGCTTTGCTGGCTGGCATGCATATCTGATTCTGATTCTGACTAAGGGATTTGGTCTAATATCTCAAAACTTCAACCAGCCAAGTCAGGCCTTACGTCTCGAATTAGCCGCCCTATCAGTGTGTTTGTTTTTGACTTTCGTATGGACAAAACACGTGCTGTTCTTTTGTGCGTTCCCTACAAGGTCCTTTCAGAGACAAACTGACTTAATGTTTCACAATCCAGCCTCAAAGTACCAGAGCTTCCACAAAGAGATGTTGCTGTTTGATTTTCCAAGTGCAGCTTTGGAGGAGTACATTGCAGAAATATTGCAGAAATGATGGGGAAACTCTTTCACTGGCTCTCATGTCTTGTCTTATGAAATACCAAAGAGAGTTCTTCCACAGCACGAGCTGGATTATATTGTTGTACAACGCAATCATTCTTGGTTTTATTGGCCCTCATCAACTAACATGATACGTTTAAGTGACCTGTGACTGAAAGGATTTTACTGCTTGCGTCCAGACTTGAGTTTTGTTATTTGTAACTCAATGCCGCATTAACGTAGGGTTTAGATTTTAATGAATCGGAGACTGGCGTTGACACCTCAAAACAGCAGGTTAGACAGCGTTACCTCTCAATTATTTTCTGAGAGGTAACGTTCACCATCTGTTCATGTGGCGATGTTGGATCCTGCTCGTTCAAAGTGACACTGTAAAAATCCAGACCTTGTACAGAGCCAAGCGTCAACATGAAGGGCATGTCTGAGAGGCTGCAGATGAAGCAAAGTGTTTTATTGCTTTCTCACACATCTTTGGGCTTGCAGTGTGGAATGAAAAAACAACAACTTTGTCTTTAAAAGATTCCAAAGTCAGTCGTGTTTTGTAGTTGGTTATCTTGCCAGGTATTCTCATGTCTTGTAATGTTTTAGGATAGTTATTTCGTTCATCATACTCCAACTCCATTCAGATTTGGGTTTACTCTAATACCCCAACCGCAAGGCATACCTATAACATTGCTTTCCCGTAATATCTGTGCTGTTGGTAGACGGACTTTAATCCCTGGACTTGCCTTCATATGTTATATTAATTGTACCATTGCCCCCACTGTTTCTCAATCAATGCACATACGTCTCCGTAAATATCTTATTTTGTTCTCAATCTCATGGTCCAAAATGTATTGGTCCACAGAAATATGGGACAAGGACACACACATATCGCTGTCTAGGTTTCACTTGTCCTTCAGTATGCCTCGGCTCAATATTCCACACCCATACTCTAACTAAATACTTCACAAAATGGCTAAATGGCTCACTTTCTAAATAATTCTCACACAACAACTGCCAGTCTATTTAATTACATGAGCAGCAGATAACATAAACTTAGGTGGATTTTTCAACCTGTTCCAACTGAAGGTCTGGCTTTGAGTATATCCAAAGGAAATGAAAGACACACCTTCACCAGTGTGATAAAGCCCACATCATCCCCTTGTCTTTGGGGCCCCTCTCCTCTTCTTCTTCTGCAGCTTCTCCTGTAGTGGCAGGTTCCAGTGAGCTTGTGAGCCCAGGCTGGAGTGGCAGGACTGTGTTGATGCAAAGTGGCTGTGCAGCTTGCTCAAAGACTCCATACACTCAAATGAGGTCCCATGAGAGCCATGAGCAACTGACTGAACAGATTTCACATTAACACGCCGGGCAAGAGGGAAGCCGGGGGAACGAGCAGGGAACATTGCTGCTAGTTTGGACTGCTCGGCACGGCAGCACACGGCCACAGTTAATGAGTTGTTTTTTGAAAGAGGTTCTGCTTGAAAAGTGGGGGTGATAATCACTCTGTCAAATATATGTACGTGGCTTTTACTGCCACCGTGGCTCCTTGGCTCCATCCAATGCAACTACTCAAGCCCTGCACTGTAAGCATTGCATAAGGCAAAAAAACACAAGCTATACATTGCAGCTGGCTATATTTCACTGCCTTGAGGCTCTTACCCCCTGGTTTTTCTTCCTCCTTCCCGTCACGCGTCAGTGGGCCACCTGAGAGCGGATATGCACTCCCCTTTGCCTGGTGACAGCTGGACGTGGGCAGCCTTCTGAGCTGGAGGAAGCAGCAGGAGTAGAGGGAGAGAGATGCTACAGATTAGGGCTTCCACACAGAGGAACTCTGCTGGGCTGATATGCTACTTGAGGGCAGCAAGACCAGTGACTTTACAACAATTAACCTTGATGTCCTTTTTTTTTAATTGTCTTCATTGTAACGGTAAATGTGTAGGGAACGAGAGCATAGATGCCAAGGGGAAGGGTTGGGCTAACTTGGGGCAGTTACTGTTTGTACATGAGTATGAACACAGATGTATACAGAATTCTGCATCAGTTGAAGAAAAAATTCAATCCTAATAAGAAAAGACAATTAATGTCTATTGTCTTCTAATTGAATGAAAGCGCTGAAAGCTCTGATACACACAAGACTTTAAACTGCTTTAGTGAACATGTAAATGCTGAATACAGTCATTGCTGATTTAAGAATATTGAAAAAGCTTGTTATATTCTGTGGACATGATGTTCAACCCTTTTGAGTGCTGTACTGTTTACACTTTGAGGTTGGACTGGCACAGTACCAGTCTTGCAGTCTGTATTAAAACTCAGTATGACATCTACAAACAGCTTGGAGCAAAGTTTCTCACAGTTTTTACATTGTGCCTTGCTCATTTGAAAGTCCCTTATTGAACGAGGATTGGGTGCATAACAATTGTGTCTTTCACCTAAGGTATTTGTTTTTTTTTATATAGGAAAGTTTACTTCTGTTTCCCTGCCAAAGTGCTGGGCTGTTGGATATCAGTTCCAAAGTGACGTAGATTTATTAGCCTTTTTCTAATTACTCTCCATAAAAATCTTGGCCCGAGTTTTTTTTTTTTTTTTGTGAAGTCTTGCATCGCTGAACGAGCAGAGAGGAAGGGAGATGGATGGAAAGATTAAGACAACACTATTTTACACAGAAATCAGTTCACAAAACAAAGTTTGAAAATGAAGAACTAAATCAGTGAGCTTTTCATACTTATTATAGGAGATAAACAATAACTTTACATCTTTAAACATTATGCAGTGTAATGCTGTTTATGTTCCACTGTTGTCAAGCATTCCTTCATGCCAGTGACGTGATCCTATTTTAACATTGACCACCAGTCAACAATGGGCAATGGCAGCCTTTCAGCCACTAAGTTCAGGGGTTGGAGAAGGAGACTTTTGCACTTTAACAACCAGATTTACATTGTAATGTCTCCTGCAGGTTTTGCTTTTAGAGTAATCAGTGAATGGAACTTTGACTCCACTTGCTTCACTTAAGCTGCTGAGCACTCATTTTAAAACTTGCTGCGCTGTTCGCAAAACAACTTTCTGGTCTTTTGTTTATGAGCAAGCCGGTTTCATGAAGGCATTGTTTTGCAGCCTGGCTTGCTTTGCCTCACAGTAGAGTAATTCATTGACTGACTGGTTGAGACGGACAGATTGGTTCTACAATAGGGCCTGTGCAGTATGTGGTTGTGTATGCTTGTGTCTCTTAAGGGGAATGTGTGGTTGGGAAAATGATTAAGCTCCATAGTCCTCATGAGAGCACTTGGACCCAACTAACTCTCTTTCTATATCCTGTATTTAAGCACATTTAGTTCAACTACAACCATCTTTTTCCTGACACCATCAGACTCCTGTGTCTTTTGTAGTATATTCCCACCAGTAGACATTGGCTTGTAATATTAAAAACATAATTTCTGTGCTGTGTGAGTGAGACGTACCAGTACTCAACAGCTTTAGCTTAAGTCATTTCATCTCTGTGTGTAGCAGTGCGTCCATAGAGGACATTGACAAGGCATTTAGAAAGATTGAGCATGGAGACTGGCTGCAACTCGGAGAGACACAACCATTCAAAGTCATTACTTTAACGTACTATACACTGCGAGCAGCAGAGAGTGTACACATTCAGATTGGTACTGTGCCTGGACTTATAGAGACGGATGGAAGTGAATGGCCTGAGGCTGTGAACACACAAAAGACATAAGATATATACAACTGAAACTGCTTGAGCTCGCCATTGTTTTATAAGGAAAAAAGGTTCCTATTATATTCACAGGCAAAAAAAGGTAGGGAACCACCTGTCAGGTGCTACCCTTTGGAAAGTGAGATGACTATGTACTTAAGGTTGTTAGCTGCTTAATTACATGTTTTGTTTTTATGCCCTCTCTTTTCTCCTCAGCGAAGAGTGGATCTCATCCCCTCCACTCTTACTATTGGCCAGCTGACTCCTGCCTTCCCTCTGAAGATGAGTGCCAAGTCAGCCATCAACAAGGAGGTGTTCACACCCAATGATGAGAAGATGCTTGTTGCTGTGCAGGTGAAGCGGAGGACTAAGAAGAAGATCCCTTTCCTGGCCACTGGTGGTCAGGGAGACTACATGACCTTCATCTGCCTATCAGGTCAGACACCATCTCTTTTCCTTCTCTTGACTTTTCTCTTTTCTCTTCGATTTCTGTGTGTTTTAAATGCTTTTCTGCAATCTGTGTGTGTCTGTTGTGCTATTGCGACCCAAAGCCACATATCAACACATCTCCCTTCATTTTCCCTCTGATGTTCCCACTGATGAGCTTGTTTACGTTTCCTCTGCCAATAGGATGACACACTAAATGAATTAACTGCTGGGCTTTAGGTCATTCCCTTTCAAATGAATTGGGTTTAAGCTGAAATTGGATAATTGTTTCACCAGATATTGAGCTTTAAATGATTTTGTTTTTCCCCCTATTTGAACGTTAGCTGAGATATTGCTTGTTAATTGAATTAGCCAATGGTATTATTCATGAGGGGAATAGCTAGAGCCTATTGATTGCAGTGCCAGCAGAAATTCTTATGAAGATCAATGACATTTCTCAGTCCTAGAATTTTAATGTGCATTACACTCTGCTTTGGCAGTATGGCAGATCACATCGCTAAAGGTTCAAAGTTACTTTATGGTGACTAGAAGTCATTTGGAGTTGTTCAGCACAGCACACATGTCCGCACAGTTTCTGTGCAGGTTTCTCTTTCAAGGTTGCCTTCCAGAAGTGCAGCTACTCAACATTGTGCTTCATTGTGCTATTTATATTTCTATATTTAATTTCTAGTTGTTTTTATGTGTCTTTGTAATCTTGGCATTGTTGGTCATCTTAATAACTTATCTACTCTTTTCAACACACAGAACAGTACACAGTCTCTTAGGCATAATGATGTTTGAGTATTGACCTTCTGCAGAGGACCCATATGTCTGATGCTGTGATGGCAAGCAGTTGCTGCTGCTGATGTGTCTTACAGCAAGTTACAACATTAAACCATATCAGCTCTGTTCTGGATGAATCTAGTGAGTGTTAAACATAACTGTTAATTGGTGTTGGGAGTCAAGGCTCTCCTCCGCTACCCCCTGAAAAAAAAATATCCTGCCATATTTTTTTTATTTTTCCTGCTGTCTGCTCTATGCTAACAGTCTTCTGACTAAGCTGCTGTTTTGTGTCACATGTGGGAGCACAGTAGTGAAGGCAAGCACTGTTATGTAGTTCACTTAGTCATGTGGCATTTCTTAGAGCCAGCCAAGCATTGTTCTGAATTGTGTGTGTGTGTGCGTGTGTTCCTGTGCAAATACTGTACAGCCAAATCATGAGTGTGTGAAGAAGGCTGTGCCTTCCAGCGCATTGGAGATGAGGTGCGCTGGTGTGTGTGACTTAAGGGTGTTCAGCATGTGTTTAACTATGTGAAAGCACTGTGTATGTATATAAAGGGGAAGGGGGTCGTTGACAGTCTCATGTCTACAGTAGCAGATAGTTGAGGCCTGAGGGCCATGCAGTCACCGAGTTATGTAATGAGTGGTGTGTCACGGCTAAGGAAGCACTACAATATGAGGAGCTGTACGGGCATGTCACTGAAGCTGAGCTGGGTGCCAGCATGAAACACCAAGCCATCACTGCTCTAACTCCAAGATTGAATGCTGTGATGATACGGTCAATAGATCCAATCTAATACATGAAAAACAAGATATCTTCAACCTATATCACCTACCTATATCACCTATACCAAAAATACCCTCACTTTCAGTAATTTAAGTAATGACTGTTTTAATGTCTTATCCCTTTTTCAAATAAATAACCCGTTTGAAGTGGTTTTAAAATACTGTTGCAATTGTTTTCCTCTTTGCTTTGTTTGAGCTCAGAGTCTGGTGGGTTTCAGTCTGGATCTTTGACTGAAATCTGGTGCGGTTTGATTGTGCAGAGACGCACAAGACAGACCAATTACAGGATTATGTCAGCGCTCACAAAACTAAACACAATTTTTTCTGATTTCTTGACATATCATGGTAACCATTTTCAACATGTTACTACATACAGTCAGCATGCATCATTTCCTTTTCAATTTTTTGTTTTGTTTTGTTATTGAGTACAGATGGATTTTAGTGAAAGTCTTGACTTCATACAATGTTGTTTCTGATATGTGTGAGCCCTGTATGACCAACAGAGGATACAGCCTTCGAGCACTGTTATTGGAATGTTATCATGACTTATTTGTCATAAGCCAGTGTGAAACCAAAGCAGACTAGACCTTGAATGCAGCAATTGGTCATTTATTTTTTTGGCAAACTACAAGTTTTAACACAGCCTGTAGGATTGATACGAATTAATTACAAATATAATATTCACAGCAACATATTTTGCTTTGTTGACTTATTCAAATGTGGCAATAAACTAAACACTCTGTGCTGTCATGCTCTGGTTTCACTTCACCTCTCTGACCAGTAAGTTGCTCCTAGCCTAGTGCTGTGCTGAGATTCTTCTAAAACCTCTTTGATCTTATACACATACACGTTCACACAGATTTGCTCAACTGCACACAAAAAATGTATGTTAACGCTTTCAAAACAGCATCAGGGGTCTTGATAACATAGAAGTATGCTGGAGCTGAGCCAGAAGCTCAACATGGCCCAAGCTGGTTAGAGAGCTTTCTCTTTGATCACTGGGCTTCATGCGGTGCCTTTATGGCTGGACCTCAGGGCTGAAACACAGGACCGCCCACATAATGTTTGGCAGGAGAGATGTGAGGCCAGTCGAGCTAGATAAGACACTGTGAAGGTTAACTGGGGCAACCCATCGGTCTATACATGCTTTTTCATTTTGTTGTTTTTTTCTCCTGCTGAAAGGAAAACATGTTTTTTCGTATTCTCAAGTCAGGGAATGCCATCCTTTTGGTTTGCACAACTTTACTTTGCGTCAACAGTGTCAGGGCCACCGTTTTCATCCCAATCGATGACATGAGCTTTGCTTCTTAGTTACTAGGATGAAAACAATGGCTGGCTACATTGAGTGTGTTAACATTGAGAGTAGTATACTGTTTGTCAACCATAACCTTGTTTTTATCTATTATGTTTACATGGAGAATGAGAAACATAGTTATTCAAATCCCTGAGTAGATGAAGTATTAAGAGTTCTGATCATTTTATGTGCAGTTGTGTCTTAGGGTATTTCAGCTAGCATACCCAGGTTTCTGAAAACCAGGATATAATGTTGTTTACATGTGCAACACATAACCACGATACTTAAAAATAAATAAAAATTATAACAAGGATCCTTGTGCGCCTGTAAACATGCTTTTTGAACCTTTATGTTATTATGTAAATTGCCATGTGGGAAGCATGTGGGCTTCCACGTATATATGGGTGCATTCATGCAGTGCTTGTTTATGCAGGCATGTTATCCTGTGGGTTGGTTTACATGTTTAATTTTTCTGAGTAGGTGTTAATGTGTCTTGGTATGTCATATGCTGAAAGCCTCATGCTAAAGTGTCTTTGTTAGTGTGCATCTAATTTTGAGTTGTTGAGTATAGTGCTTGCTTATCTTTGTTTTGTTTGTTTTTGATGTTTATTCTTCTTAATCTCTGATCAATTGAATATGAAACAACATAAAGTAAAAAGGAGCTACTTAATCATATGATACACACCGGGATACTTTAATTTGAATACCTCTCATTTAAGTAAGTGATTTATGTCCCCCGTGTACATATTACGATCATTCCCCTCTTTCTTTTGTGTTTGTCAATGGTAAGCAGCAGTCTTTTGTTGGAGAGACAAATATCTCTCACTTTGTTTAAAAGCAACGCATTCGGTAATGGTTTCAGTATCAGAGGTTTCTCCTAAGCCACATAAAATATAGATTCCACACATTGCCCCACCAGCTTGTTAACCACACATTCCTTTTTACTCCATTCATCATCAGTGGCCTTGTGGCTATTGATTACCTGGTAAGATGGATGGGAAAATGAATGGTGGAACTCACTGGTATATTAAGCTGCTCAGAACAATCAGAAAGTCGAATCAGTTATAACCTTGGTTTCTCAGTCCATAAATGCACTATTCTGACTTTTTGTAGTCCTATACATATATATTTGGTTATGGGTGTGTTCATAGAATAATACATGAGAGAAGGAGTACAGTAGGAATGAAGTTCAAGGTTAGAAAATACGTGAATATTGTTTGTTTAAAATCCTTTCAAAATAACAGAGTTTAAGATCCAGAATGTTGTATTTGAACAGTGAGTCCCACTGTGATGATGTTGCCTTGTC
Organism: Hyperoplus lanceolatus; assembly: GCA_026929865.2. Lineage (NCBI taxonomy): Eukaryota > Metazoa > Chordata > Actinopteri > Uranoscopiformes > Ammodytidae > Hyperoplus > Hyperoplus lanceolatus. The sequence continues at coordinate 20,786,643 of CM049408.1, read as the reverse complement.
AGTAAGAAGTCTTTGAGTTGACCACAATGTTTGAAAAAGTGTCTTTGGCTTCATTACGTGATCAAACTGATAGAACTGTTTTAAACCTCTCGGGGAGTCCGTCCAAATGTTTGTTAACAAGCTTTACCAGGCGTGGGTGTGTTGGTGGTCAGTGTTGTGTTTTGAAGAATGTTGCCTTCTGTGGGTTCTCACAGGGCCAGTGTAGCAGCAGCAGCAACCAATGCTGGCCTCACATTATTTACTTAGAGCAGAGACATATAGCCCACTCACACAGGACCAGATACATCAGCATCCTACTCAAACGTGCGTGTGTGTGTGTGTGTGTGTGTGTGTGTGTGTGTGTGGTGTGTGTGTGTGTGTGTGTGTGTGTGTGTGTGTGTGTGTGTGTGTGTGTGTGTGTGTGTGTGTGTGTGTGTGTGTGTGTGTGTGTGTGTGTGTGTGTGTGTGTGTGTGTGTGTGTGTGTTCCACTGCTATCCATACCGAAACCTCTTGGTATCAGTCGGCCATGTTTATCTGGACCAATTAGGGTCTTGCAACAGCTCAGCTCATTACTGTGTCAGACTACTCTTGACCCCTATCTCCTCTTGGCCAAGATGAGGGTCCTTAAAAGTTCTGGGAAAGGCTTCAGTTATCTGAGCTTCGCCGAGGAGAGGAAGGCAGAAAGGAAAGAGAATTGAAGGGATGATTGCAACGTTTAAAGAATATAGTTATGATTTTCCATATTTTGAAAGCAATGGAATGGTATACAGGAAAATGAGGACAATATAATTTATTTGAACATGTGGAAAAATGTAATGTATGAACAATATCTATAAGCACGCACAACAGGTCAATTGAATTAGTTTTCCTATTATATAAAAACAAAGGTGGATTGTTGACTTTGTTCACAGAAACATTTTGATTGCTACTTCAACATCCCTGACCATGACACTTCAGTGGATGCTGATGTTGGATCGTTTATCTCTCCCAATGGCACTTCAGCCTCCAATTATGGATCAATGTGTTCGTCCATTTAATTGTTTGTGAACTATGTGTCTTTTCCTGCGGCCCTATAACACAAAATGGTTTTGTGTCTTTGTTTTATAGATCCACAATGAAAGGAATACTTATATTATTTTGGTAATAGTAGTTGGGTTTACAGGATAATATCTGAGTTTAAATATCAGTGATTCTTGAGAACCGGGACAAAAGGCCGTCTTCCATTATGTAACTACTGTTATGTTTAAAACTAAAAATATTTAAAATTGTAGATGTTATTAGGGATTATTAATAGAATGTCTGGAGCACAATTATCTCCCTAAATTGAATTTTATCATTATTATGTCAAATATATGACACTTGTTATCTTCTCAAGATGTCCAAAACAGTGTGTCCTCAGAGAAGGTTTCAATCTTTCATATGCAATAAAACCTATTAAAAATGTACTTTAATGATTAAAAAGAGGTTTTTTTCATCAAAAGCAACAAATACTAAATAATACAACTAAATAATCCCTCATATCAATAAAAACAGTTTTTCTACAACCCATTCATGTTTTATAAGGATGCTAGTAAGTGGTGGGACCACTTTACTGTAAGTCAACACCGTCAGACATTTCATTATGTAAAATGTAATAAAATCAGGGGAAATAAGGGGCAGCTGTCACTTTGAAGGACCTCTTGTCAAATTCTACCTCTGCAGAGTACATTAGAGTCAAAACGGCTCTGATAAGTGTTGTAGTTTTAGAATATTTTACATCCCGAGTCTTGAAAGTCACAACCATGATATGTCAACACCGACTTACAATTTCTGAAGAAGTTATTTAAAATGTTTTGATAATTTCATTTTCCTGAAGTAGTTCATACTAGCACCTAACATCAACAGAAAAACTAAATGGCTACTAGATAAATTCCATTTGTTATGTTTAAGAAACGTTAAATAAGTCAACACCGTCAGACAGGAAATCTGACGGAGTTGACATCTGACGGTGGTGATTGCCCAATGACGGTAAAAAAAACAAAAGCTGGGAGGTTGGGTCAAAGCTTAGCTCAGTAGCTTAGTATATGTTGGATACATATATTTAATTTAATTTGCAGAAACATAGGGTCTGTATTTTTTCAACTTTGCACCCTTCAACTTTGTTTTGTCCCACTTCTCAAGAATCACTGATATAATTCACCAATATTTCAGCATGGGCAAGTTTTTCTATTCAGATGTATATTTTTATTTTGGTATATTTATCCATTTAAAAAAGACATATAGCATATAGACATGCCTTCTGTCAATTGCACAATCTGGTACGCTTTGTCTCTGATATCTTTTTCATTCATTAATTGAACGCACACAGCAGGTGGTGGGGGATAGATGAAAGGCACAGGTGTTCTGCAGGTGGTTTGAGATGTGTGTGTGTGTGTGTGTGTGTGTGTGTGTGTGGTTGTGCATGTGAAAAAAGCCTCCCTCTGTAGAGGCTGCCAGCGTGTATCATCCCGTCCACACAGAATGTGTGCGTGTGCATTTTGGGAAAGCAGTACACGCCCCAGTGGTTCTGACAGCTCCCCTCATAGTGCTTTCCTATACCAAAGCCAAACTGTCTATCATTCTCCTTTGTCGGCCCCTCCTCTGTCCAACTCAGTCTGCTTGCCTTCTATCCAAACAGCACATTGGGTAACTGAACTAGTTTTCCTTCATAATCTCCTCACAAATCAAGCGTACTCCGGTGAGCGTTCCAGCTGCCAGCCACCGCTTTTGTCAAGTGTGTGTGTGCGCGCGTGCGTCTGTTTCTTGTTCTTCAGCAGTAACAGTGGGGTTCTTTCTTTCTAGCAGGAATCTGATGATTGGTGTTTTGGAGGCAGAGTGTGGTTGGGGGTATTGAAGACTCCCCCTCAGCTCCCTCTTGACAATCTGTTTACAACAGGAGGGTGCCAATGGCTGTTTCCACTGGAGACATACAGGAGATCAGAGATGGAAATGATGTAGATGAAACAAGGGACGGTGTCTTTTGTTGCACCTTGTATGCTTAGAGAATTTATTTGACTCTGGGGAGTTGTTTGGAGCTCTTGTTTTACTTTTAAATTAATTTAATATTGTTTTTTTCTAGTGCTCAGAATGTTTTTGTAACACAATCATTTGGTTGAGATTCACCAAAATCATTGAATTCAATACAATATTTCTGAAATTGGCAATGGTTAGAGCACACGGTTTATTCCGTAGGACTTGTAAACTTAGACTTCTCATCGTAAAATAAAAAAAAGAGAAAGTATTTGATCTGACTTTAAAGTGGACACATAATTCTCACCTGGGCGTCCACTAGCAGTCCCAGTTGGCCATTACAACAACAGAACTAGGCGTGGGTTTTCTCAACATGATCTTTATGACTGTTTGTGTTCTCTCTCTTGTTTTGAGCGCTCGTTTGGAGTGAAGAGGTTTTTTGTTTCTGGCCTCCTTGCTGGGGAGTAGTACGGTTGTTGTTGTGAAAGTGTTGATGGCACACAATAGCAGGGAACGGCCCCTGCATGGGAGATGAGGTGATGTGGCCACTTAGGGATCGCAGAGGAGGTAATTACTCGAGTGGAAGAGCGCACCACACATGGTTTTGATACTGTGTTCTCTGACCGTATGTGTTGGCTCACTACTAAAAGAAAAAGACTGTCAACACAATTCCCCGTGTACCTGGAAAAAAAAGTCCTGTTGCGGTGTTCTCAGCTTTGGTGTTGTGTAAACAAAGCGTGTGTAGTAGGCTACCCCAGACTAGGGCCGTGTCCGAACTGCCATACTAACGTCCTACTCATACTCATTTTGACTTCAATTTGAGTATGTGACGGTTGGGTATGCGAGTTTGGGTATGTGAGAAATTCCCGGATGAGTACTAACTTCCGGGAAGATTTTGGGTATGAATCGATTGTATACTTTTCCTACTCAACCGCCCCACAATGCACTGGGTCAATTCTACCCGCCCAGGAAAATGAAATATTTTCGAGCAAGTTGCTAGGCAACAACATTGTTTGGGGTTCCGCGATCTGACAGACGTACGTGCAGTCATTCATAAACTCTTACAATAGATAAGAGATGAAGATAAATACCTAACAACATTAGAGTTACTAAGTGAAATGAGTGAAGTGAGTCTGATAGTGGAGAGAGATCAGAACAGATCGCTGTTCCATACACCGCGGCTCGTCCAGCTCAACTCACAGACAGCTGAGTGCTGATGAGCCGGACAGAGAGCGTCGGAGGATCCTCCGCCTCAAAATATAATTATTATAAAACAAGAGGCCTAAAACACAGATGATGAACACAGGACTGTAAAAATCTAGTTCAATATCTAACCTGTAGAGGGCGGTTATAAGCTTAACAGTGTCTAAACTGCCTGAATCTTATAAGAAGAAGAAGAAATTCTTCATTGCTTGAGTATACTTCAACTGAGAACGTTTCGACGCAGCTCGCATACACAATCGATCTTTGAGTAGAGAGTATGCAGTATATAGATGGTGAGTATAGGATGTAGGACGCTAGTATGGCAGTTCGGACACGGCCTATGGCTGCACAATATATCGAATTTTCATCGCGATGACGATATTGGCTTCCCACGATGACGTGTACATGAAAGTGCGATATTTTAAATGTGTGCTCAGCTGCGAAGCAAATCAATCACTCCCCAAACCACTCGCTGATCATGTGCCTGTTCATGCTCCAACCTGGCAACCCCAGGTTCCCCGAGAGCTGTCAATGTAAGTCCAGTGGCTCCGCCCCCAAAGTGTGAACAATACTCCAATTTTCTGCCCGCATAGATAGAAAGCACTGTAGGCGCGAAGAAGCAAGCTGCTGCTGCTGCTGCTGCTGCTGCTGCAGCGAGAGCAGACATCTGCGCTTGTGAAATCACATACATCCCCTTGTTAGTCTCTTTTTTTGTGTGGGGCCGGATTTATAACCCATTATTACATGGCACTTTGCCATGTCTGTTATCCAGCCAGACAGACCGCTGTCAAGAGTATAACATAGCGAACGGGTCACCTAAGGACCTACGTCATAGTTTTGATGGATAGACGTCCACAAACAGGGCTACTCGTTCAGAAAACAATGGAATACTTTTTCAACACGTCTTTGCATGTATCAGGAGAGCAGGGAACACAGGAGTCATGGTTAATGTCCGACAGGACTCCAGCAAGACGACGTGAGTACGTTTTGCTTCAGGCTGCAGCCCGCCATGTAAATGTTCGGCAGTCATTTTCTCCGTGAATTGTGTTATAGATTTTGGGGGATAATGCTTTGTTAGCTAGATGGAGCTCTGGTTAAGCATGTTGGCCGATTACATTTACTGTTTGTACAGTGTGCGAGTCTTGAGTTGTGTTAGCAAAACAGTAGCTCTGTGGCTAACAGCTGAGCCGGAGCCTTCAGTCAGCTGAAGCAGTCTAGCTGGGCAAGTAGACTATTCCACCGTTGCTAGTTCGTATCCTTGGTCGTTCCTATTTACTGGCGTATTGAACTACGTTTTCATTACATAAGAACCTAGTGGGTTTGCAATGACTATTCCAGTTATTAGACAAGCTCCCAGGGTTGCTAATAACTCCATACAGTCAGTGCCTCAGCGTACACACGACCTGAAGCGAAGATGTAACCTCGCGTTGGGAGTAAAGGCATGAGAGGCAGCAACATTTAACTAACGTGTTGCTGAGTGTTACCTGCCACTTCCCGTCTCCGTCCTTTCAAATTAAATTCTGACATAGTAGAGCCATATAAGTTGTGATTTATTTTGACAGGGCGCAGCTCATAATATACTTATTTTAGTTATACATTGTGGGCACAATTTTATTTAGTTCAAAATCAAGTTTTATACACATCCATCATGCAGGTACAATGAATGGAGTAAAATATTTTATATTTTGCTTTTAGGAGATGCAATGCGGTCAGGTGAGGAAACAAAGATGTGTTATTCAACAGAAATGTAGCACAAGGAAAAGTTAAAGCAGTGCTCTGTTGATTTGATTTTGAGTAAAGTTGTGGTGCAATATTTTGATTTATATTTTCTTTGTGGAAATGCATTGACTTCAGGTAAATATTTATTATATTTATGCAAATATATGTACATTATCAGTAATATTGCATAGCCGATCACATGGATATGAAAGCGCTGTTATGTTTACGTGACAATCCAATAAAAATAGTTTACTCACTACAATTACTGAATAATCGTGGTAAAATATCGTGATATCAATATTGACCAAAATAATCGTGATAATCATTTTGGGCAATATCGTGCAGCCCTACCCCAGACCATTCCACACATCTGTGCAGTGTGAAATGGGGGAGGAGAGGAGGAAAGAAGAGAGAGAGAGAGAGCTGTATTAAATGTGTAAAGTCAGCCATCCATATAATTAGCTGATGCCATGCTCTTGTCAAACGGAAGAGAACTTGACAACTTAACAATTATTAACACTCTACTCGACTTGCTCAATCCAACTGACTTTCCAACACATTTCATTTGGCTGTATTAAAACTCTCTGAAGATACCGAAAGAACTGACGGCTCATATGAAGAAAAACTATTTTTATGATCTGTTTCTTTGGGCTACTTTCAGCAGAGTTTATTTTATTTCACAATGTTTTGAAATTCTTTGATTGTGAAGTGTAAAATACCCTGCGTGTGCACTTTAATTCTAGGCATTTTTACAAAGCTATTTTCTGACAGCAAGTTGTAGGTAAACAATCCTGCTTTAGGTCAAGGTTTGCTAGATATATGGGGAAAAAAAGGCAACTACTGTCGCACTGTATGGCAATGGATCCATCAATTCAAACCCCTTGTGAAATATTTTTTACCATTCGTCTCACATATATTTCCCCACTGGTTCTTTTCTGTACACTGGTCAGTGCTTCAAGCAATAATTGAAGCAACCGGACTTCTGTTTGATTTCCCAAGTCAACAGAACCAATACAAGAAATAATATGAATGAATATTCGGTATAAATTCCTCTCCAGCTTAACAAATACCTGGTTCCACATTAAATTTTATTACCGTACTTACGCATATAAGACTATTCATGTGTGAAACTGTTGAATGTGGTTTGGCTGAAAACCCGACTATTCCCTTTTTGAAAACATTGAGTTTTTCAATGCTTCCGATGTTTGCCAACTGATGACATGTTTCTTGAATAGGCTGCTGAAGGAAGGAACACATTTTGTCTGACAAGCAACAGCGCTCCCTGATGAAAACACAAAGGAATGGAGCTTTGTAATGTTCTTCTCAGTGGCCAGTGCCATCTGTCTTTCAAGCACAAACAGAATACTTTGGGTATTCATCGAATCATTTATATACCCATCTCTGTTTGACTGCAGTAAACTTCAGTGTACATGATCGGTTCATTTGTTTGTTTGCAAGCAGAAGTAAGTGGATGGCGCATACAATGAACTTCGTCATTTAAGTTTAAAGTTTTTCCTTTTCTCTCAATGAAAGTGTTTAGACTTGAGAGAGAGAGAGAGAGAGAGAGAGCATAGGTCAGAAATGGAGAGGAAGTAAAAGAACAACCAGTATATGGGGATTGTGGGACTAACATAAACAGTAGCTACAAATCAGAAGATGTGTTGTAGTTCAAAAGTGAAATCCTATTGTTGTTTGACCTTCACTCAGCAGTTCAACCTGTTCTCTGTTGGACATAAATCATCATAGGGATTTACCAAAGAGTCTGGATACACAATCATCCTGGCTTCATGCCTCCAGTGCAAGTTATCATCGCTTTGGCTGACACAACTTAGGTACATTTAGCTAAAACTATCCAGCTGTATGAAAATGCTGCCAGATGAAACATTTTAGGACTACATATTTTGGGTACAATAAGAGAGACATATGTGATGATTATTATTATTAGTAACATTTTTTTTTTAGATTTGTGTAACTATTGACCAAAAGGAAAGGAGGATTCAATCCAGTATAGATAATGTATTCATTAGCCAGACAGGGACAGAGCTCTGGATAGTGAAAGAGACAAATGTTGGGGGAGTAAGAAAGGGAAAGCTCTCGAGGGTCCTAGCCTCTGGCAGTCTTTACTAGAAAGAGAAGGGTTTAAAATGGAAAAAAAAGTTGAAAGCTATTACTATTATCAATTGACTGTGCTGGTTGTGAGTCAGAAATGCTTCTTTCATGTTATGTGGAATGGTATTTCACCTAGTATAATCCCAATTGTTTCACTTTATTACTCTGCTTGAAAATTGAAAGAATGATATGTTGTTCACAAAATTATAGTGAAGTAAAAAGACGTATGTTTTATGTGCACGACCACAATGTAATTATATTACCTACTATGTATTTCTCCTCATACCTGCTCTTATCTCCAGAGCCATGCTTTTTTTAGTTTAAATGGTTCATTTCTCCTCATGTTGAAGTGGGTCTTGCCTTGATTTACGATTCCTTTGATCGCCAGGAAGGTGTCTAATACTTCAAGTGCTGCATTAATAAAATGTCTGCCAGGGCCAAAGGAACTGTTACATGTATGCCTGTCCTTTTTTAAAATATAAAGCTTTTTTTTATCCCTGTCTGCATACATATATACATGTATACACATTCACTGCTCAATATCACCGTCATCTCCTCCCTTTTTCCAGAAAATTATTGTGAGGGAGAAACGGCAGAATTGTGACTTGTTGTGATGTTCAAACATCAACATTCGCGGAAAATAAATATAGCAAAACATTTTATTCATTGTGCATCTGCGAATTAAAGTGACCATCTATCAGGAGCTGTACTAAATAATGTCCTGGCCAACGTAATCAACAAGATTTATTATTTTCTTCAGTTTTTTTTCAATATCATGCTCAATGAATGGGAAAAATAGAAATCATTAGAATTATTCTTCGAAAGCCCAAGTGTCTGCTATACAATTGTGGTTCCATGGCCCAGGGAGCGGAAGTGGGTTGTTAACTCACTGTAAGTGATTGAGGCAAGCACTGACAACGAATCGATTAGGCTTCTCTGCAGCTCTCGCAGTAAATATTTGTTTGGCTCTCTCCCTCCAGCCCTGAGGTAAGAGAACAATGCAGATAGCATATGCTGAATTATAGTTTGGAATAGCAAACATTTAACACTGAGTCCCCTCCTCCCCACTCTACTAATAAATAATGAGACCACGTAGCACTGCTGATACATCCATTCCATCTATGCGATTCATGGTGGTTGTCTGCCAGTGCTGAGGTGTAGCTCTACATTTGACTTGACTTTGTTTTTCAGTCATGTCACAAACTGATACCTCAGCAGTTTTAAAGGATCCTATCGCCGTCTTGTTTCTCATGAATGTGAAGATATTATAGTTAAGTACGGGCCCTCAATGTATTGAGGGCCCGTAATTATTACTCTCCACCATACTTATTCTTACTTCTTACTTCTTACTTCTTACTCCTTATTTCTTCCGCCACATTTTCTAGCTGCTACTCCTCCCACACCGTTACACGTAGACATGCAAAAATGTCACAGAACATAATATAATTCCCCACCCCGTGGGGTGTGCAATTATACAGTTTTTTGAATTTCCGCTAGGGGGCGCTGTTATGAAGCCCCGACTGAAAAAACTTTGAGAGGCCACGCTCCGCACACCGTAACTCCGATTGACTTGAAATTTCTCACACAGGTGTATGTTAGGGTGCTCTACAGAAAAGCCTCTGGGACCATATAAGTCCGCCTATGAATATTTTCCGCTAATTAGCATAAACTTAAAAACAGGGTGTTATCCACAACTTTCTGAAATTTTACTGTATCAACACCAAATTTCTCGTGAAGCCCCGGGGGACTACAATAAACATACCCGTAAAAGATTAGTAGGACAACTTGAAAAACATGGCCGCTGTTGACCAAAAAGTTTACGCAGGGGCGGGGCCTATCAACAAATTGGCTATAACTCCTTAACCATAGGTCCTATCATCATCAAACTTGCTGGGTATGTGCAGAAGTCATGTGGTAACATGTCCCTCGAAGCTTATCGAGATTAACCCATAGGGGGCGCCACAAATGCCCCCTGACTCTGATTGACTTGAAATTTCTTACACATGTACAGCTCATGGTGCTCTACAATATAGCCTCTCGGACTATAGGGGTCAGCCATGATTTTTTTTTTTCGCCGCCATTGCCCAAAACGTTTACGCAGGGGTGGGGCTTATTAACAAATTGGCCATAACTCCTTAACCATAGGTCCTATCATCATCAAACTTGCTGGGTATGTGCAGAAGTCATGTGGTAGCATTTCCCTCGAAGCTTATCAAGATTAACCCATAGGGGGCCCCCCAAATGTCACCTGACTCTGATTGACTTGAAATTGATTACACTTGTACAGCTCATGGTGCTCTACAATATAGCCTCTCGGACAGTTTTTTTTATATTTCCGCTAGGGGGCGCTGTTATTAAGCCCCGACTGAAGAAAGTTTGAGAGGCCACGCCCCGCACAACGAAGGTTCGTAGAAGCTTTCGGGCCCGGCCGACGGGCGGGGCGCCGCCGACGCGGGGGCTGGCGGCCTGCGCAGGGCGGCCCGTACTTTCAAAATCTGCGCGGGATTTTCTAGTTCTTACTTCTTACTTCTTACTTCTTCCGCCACATTTTCTAGCTGCTACTCCTCCCACACCGTTACACGTAGACATGCCAAAATTTCACACAACGGGCCTCTCGGACAATAGGTCAATAGGTGGGGTCAGCCATGATTATTTTTTTCGCCGCCATTGCCCAAAACGTTTACGCAGGGGCGGGGCTTATTAACAAATTGGCCATAACTCCTTAACCATAGGTCCTATCATCATCAAACTTGCTGAGTATGTGCAAAAGTTATGTGGTAGCGTGGCCCTCTAAGCTTGTCAAGGTCAACCCATAGGGGGCGCCACAAATTCGAAAAATGGAATTCACCAATGCGATGTTTGACAGGCCACGCCCCTTTCCCCCTGACTCCGATTGACTTATCATTTGTTAGACATGTACAGCTCATGTTGCTCTACGATAAAGTCTCTCGGACCATAGGGGTCAGCCGTGATTTTTTTGCTTCCCCGATTTACACGGGCGGCCCGTACTTTCAAAATCTCCGCGGGATTTTCTAGTTTCATTTTATTATTGAACGTTCATTCTATTTGCAAATTTGGCATTCACCACAGGAATTCCAAGTCGCACAAATGCAAATACTTTACATGTACCATACGTCAATCTGCTGACTATATTAAAAAATTATAAAGATAAATCCTCATTTTCTCCTGCAGGCTCCGAGCAAAACTCAGGTGTGATGGGATAGCTCAACAGAATGCATGTTGAAGGCTAGTGGTATTCATTCATTTCTTTTAGATTGTGAACTTGTCACCTGGTATTGTGTATCCTAGCACACATCTTAGTTGTTGTCTCCTAGACTTGGCAGAAAGGTTTTTGGACTCTGTTTAGTCGTACTACAGCCGTCAAAGATAGAACAAGAAATATTTTTAAAATAAATAGTAAGTAAGTAGGCATTGTAAGAAAAGCTTCTATATGGGGTTCTTATGAGGCATAGATGGATTGATACAATTCAGATTTAATGAATACAGAGTTGTACATGGTTATATACTCCCTGAGCCTTATGATTCTTATATCATTTTAAAGCAGCTTGTATTGATTTTGAAGTTGGGCACATGGATTTGCTGAGCCAGTGCATCCAGAGTTAACTCTATCAGTCTCTTAATAGAGAGGGTGGATTTATCTACAGCCCTAAAACAGAGAGGAATTCTGCCTTCCAAGCAGATCCAAGTCCAGCTGCAATCTAAAAGACAAGATGCATTTGACAAGGCCTTTTTAACATTTTGTCAGAAGGGCTGATTAGCAACCATTTAGATTTTACTAGTTCAAATGACATTTTGACTAGTAAAAATGTTAATTTAAGATATCTGTAAAACATTTTCCATATTGTTGACTTCAACAATTGACTTTTCCACAAGTGAGAATTGAATTGGTGATATCAGTTTTTAGAATTGCAACTAGTATCCATAATACTATCCATAATTACATTTTGGGTATTTCAGTTTGGAATAACAACACGTCAAAATTGAATTGTAGATATCTGTATTTGCGTTTGAATGGAAGTCAATGGTTGAAGTTGACTAGACGTAATTAAGTTGAAAAACCTACAATAAACATTATTAATTAATTGTTGATAACAAGAATCAACATTTTGACAAGTGAGAAAATGTCTTGTACCCCTACTGATTTTTATGTTAGTGCAGACAGTTGGATTTGATAATGTTCCGTGCCTTATGTTCTCCTTTTTTTGCATATTTTTTTTATTTTTACATGTTATTTGTCCGGTTTTTGTCCAATAGTTTGAGCTGCAGTGGAGTGTGTTTGTGTGCGTCTTGATGAATCCAGCCATTTGTGTATGGTTTGATCAAGGCCATTAGACGTTGATCAGCTTTGATGTAAACAGACAGCACTGAATCTACTGAACTTTAGTAATTCGACATTGAGGGTAATATCGAAACCACTTTTGGAAAAAACACACACTCTTTACAACACACACACACACACACACACACACACACACACACACACACACACACACACACACACACACACACACACACACACACACACACACACACACACACACACACACACACACACACACAATATCACTCTTTGTTGGGGTTATCAGATAAAAGCCAGCCTCTTGTGAGATTAGATAGAAGAACAAATGGCTTTTTTGTCCAAAGATATTTCTCTTTGTAACAAATCTTGAGCAGCATCAGGGTCAAGTCGGACTCCAGCCAGGTTATCAGAAAGAGGGATTGCTTATAAAAGCCGCAGTCTGGCTGAGGGATGCTTTACCGTCACAGAAGAGAACGCAACATCTGACCAGACTTGGTAGTGTACACCTCAGTGAGACATTTGACAGAAACCTGTGAGATGGTCTAATATCTGGACTGACTTTATTTTCAAAAAATGCAGACAGCAAATCAGCAACACGTCAAATACTTGTTGCAGTTATCATACAAATAGTTTTGCTCTTGCAAAATCACTAGCGTAATTAGAAACGACTTTTGTTTTCATGATGCAGAGACAATGCCCCTCATTTATCAAACTTGCGTGGAAACTGGTGCAGATTCTGGCGCAAATACCTCCCTACGCCAGGTATCGCGTGGGATTTATCAAACAGTCGTATCTCGGCGTACGCCAGGCCATTATTGATAAATGCGGCGGCTGAAAACAATCGTATCATGCCCCTATATTTTCTCAGTTTAGAGGCCTCGCCCAGAGGTTTTACGACATGGATACGTGCATTACGGCACAGAAGAGGAACTTCTCTGAAGTAGAAATTGACAGAATAACAGCGAAAGTAGGAAAAAAAAGAGTTTCATTTCGGAGCATTACAAGCGGCATCAAAGAACGACAGAAGGCAGCAGTTAGGAAGGAAATAACTCCTGCGGTCAACAGCGTTGATGTTGACAACAAACGATCTCCAGCGCTCAAATGCTATAAAACAGCATATACAATTATATGTCGCCATTTCTTTACATATATGAAGAAAAGAAAAAAAGTGGTCTGACTCAAAAAACTCTGTTCTGAAATGCAACCAACGTGCGGGCATAATATAAGTGGTAGAGGAGAAAAAGACGGACCAACTGTCCGATAATGGTCCCCATAAAAGAAATACACGTCTGCAGAGATTTGAATGATTAAAATGTATTGGCCCTTTTAGATAGCACTACTCAAAAGGGGTTTAAAAACTAAAAATACTGTACTGTATGACAGCATGTGCTTGGCACGAGTGGTCAGCCCGGCCATCAGCTGCACAAGCCGACCCGGCAACGATCAGCTGTGAGAGCGCCCACTGTCCTGCTGAGCTGCTCCACTAGCAGATCGGAAAAACGTGCCGGTTAACGGTGGAAATAAATCGCTCGCTTAAGCGATCAATGACACATTAAAAGAGGAACTAACATCTAAAAAGTGCTTCAAATAAATAAAATGTTAAGTTGAATGTTGTGCCGTGTATTTTTTATCATAAAGAGCAGTGTAGGCCTACTACATATTTAATACTTAGGCTAACATTTTGAATGAATGCAGCCCCCGTGCCTCAGTGTCCCCCCAGCTGCTCCAAGTCGAACATAACTGCCCTTACGCAGTCCCATGCAGCGCTCCTAAGTGACTGGTGTGCGCACTATTGAATCAGCTCTCCTACTCAGTTGCACACCATAAGCTGCACAATTTTAAGTGATTAATATCTTTATTTCGGTCTGAGCAAACACTGCATTTGTATTACCTTCTAATAATTGTCCAACAAAGTCATCGGCTACCTGGCACCGCCTGCACTGCGAGTCCATGCTGTTTACAAACTTGCGTACACGAGCTGAAAGCTGGCGTGGGATTTGAGCGTATCCTACGCTCACGTCCATATCGATAAATGCCGAGATTTGCTTGGAAATGTACGTACACCCATTTTTCTGGTCTACGCACGGTTGATAAATGAGGGCCATTAAGACATAATAGAGAAGCTATTATGACTTGTGTAAATCTTATAAAGCAGATTCAGAGGGATTGTGGTCGATGGCTTGCCACTCATTGTTTACCCATTCAAGCCCCTTGTATTGTTTTCAAATAGTTAACGTTAATGGGATGGGAATGGTCTTGAACAGTCAAATAAACAGTGTGTTTATTTCATTGGTGTATTTTGTTACAATTTCTAAGCTTGAAAAAAAAAGTTTCTATTATCACATTTGAACTTTAAGTCATCAACCGTTTTTAAAGGGAAGCACATTTTCTTCCAGTCCCCTCATCATTGGTAGGCCTTAAAATGTTCAGATCTTTTTGACAATATGCTCATTATTATTTAATGTGGTTTGTGAAATTAACCAAACAGACATTTATTAGGCGGAAATTAGACAAGATGGCGACAATCATAGGCCAGGACGATTGAATGCAGTTAGGATAACTGTCAGCCCGGATGCTACATCCATTTTATATACTATCTATGTTTTTTTATATGTACTCATTTGCAGCTGACATGTACATGGGAGAAAAAAAATCCAGAGCCGATCTTGAGATGGAGTTCACTCAGCTATTGTGACCTAATTAACTTATAAAGGTTAAGATGGTGTTGACTTCAAGTTTCCATTACTTTGTCCTTCCATGCAAACTGCAACTATACAAATCAACTGTCAACTAAAAATAATCGCTTTCAAATATATTAGTTTTTTTCACTGCTATATTCTCTGTTGGTCAAATTCACATCTCCTCTATACAGTACTGCCGCAATATTCTTCTATCTGTATTACTTTGTATTTGAAATCATAGAAGACAAATACTGAGGTTCCTGAGAGGCCCAGCAAAAGCACTTAGTGAACTTTTATCTTTGATTACTGGTAGTGTATGTTTGTCTCTTGTATGTTCCTAAGGAAATATATATATATAAGGGGTGTCACAATCACGATTGTAAGTCGGGAATCTATAGAAATGAAGTTGCAATTTGACACTTGCATTTGCAAACCAGCATAGTAAAATGTTGTAAAGTATCACAAGACTGTTTTAGTTTAGTTCTCATATTTGCTCTGCATGCAATACACAAGTGAAAAAGACTTTGATACATTTTCTACATATCAATATTGTGTTGAAGATCAACACAGTTAACACAACTGTCCAATTTTTCATACGTAGATACTTTTTCTCATTTATCTTCCTCTATCTTTATATAGCATTGTTTTCGTTAACCATGGCTCCTTTCCGATAGACTTGATCAGGCATGTGGATGTATGGGTCTATGTTGAGAAGCATTGGAAAGTTTGAAGTAATAGTCTCTGTGCTCACCTCACATGGCCTCCTCTGTGTTCTCTTATTGATCTGCTTTAGAAAAACAAACAAAACTTTGGTGGCAATTTAGCTGTTGTGCAATGAGCTGCTTGTTTTCCCATATTGATTTTTTCGACAGAAAGCCAAGTATTTGTATCTTAAGATCGTAGGCCTTTTTTGATGATCTAACCCAACTTTCTGTGTTCAGGTCTGGCCTTCGTCAGACCGTTGAATGGTGATGACAGATTTTTGAGTAGACTTGTGAAGCTTAATGCAGTGAAGTCTGTGCGGATGTGTAATCACTGAGTAGCTCTTTTAAATGGCTTGCCTCATTTTGTTTGCTGAATATCTGTATGTGACATATCTCCAACTGCTTTATTGCAAAATCCTTTTTGTGCATCATGTTCGTCTTTTCTCGAAAACATTGTTTCTCCTGTGTGCAGTTAAAGGTCACATATTATGCTAAATGCACTTTTTAAATGTGTTCTAACATATCCATGGGTCCACGGTGTGCCTAGAGACTGCCAAAATATTTAAAAAAATAACAGTCTCTCCTTTCTCACTCTCCCCCTTTCTGAAACCCCCACCCCTCCCCCCCAATATACTCCAGTCAGAATTCTCCTCGTTTCTGACCTCACAAACTGGAAAGCCAGAAGCTTCCACTGTGCAGCCCACACCCCTATTTCTTATTGGTCCACGGCCCCGACAGACAGAGGGCGAGGCGTATCTGGCTTCGCTTCCGGACAGGGGGCGGGGGGAGCTCAAAGATTGTATATTTACGAGGGGAGCTGCAGCTCTTTTTAAAAAATAGGCCATTGTGAGATTAGCTGAACGTCAGCATAGTACAATACATTTTTTTTTCAGCAAACAATTAAAGAAAAACGTATTAGGGACCACTAAGACCATATAATATGGTGTATAATAGAACCGAAAAGTGTATAATATGGGAGCTTTAAGTTTAGTATTGGACTTTATTACAGCTCTAACACAGCAGGCAGAGGGGGACCAGGAGCTACCAGCTGTATGAGTCTCTGCATTGATATGATTGCCTTTCGCAATAGGTTTATTGTGGAAATTCACATTGCAATCATATAAAAAAGACAATATGGTCCTTTAATTTATTTTTCTTGTTGGTGTCATGGGTCACATGCAACAAAATGTCAGTATTGGACATACCCACCTGATAACCCCAATGACTCACTCTGCCTGAAATTGGGTAAATGGAAAATAATCTGCCTGCCTTGTAGAGTTACAGATTAATGACATTGGAGCCTGGAGTTTCTTACAGTTTCCATTTGTATAGTAACTCATTATTGTATTAAAACTCTGATCACACAATGGGTCGCAATACAATTTGTCATGTGTATTAATGTCTTCTCAACTATGCTCTCATTTGTCGAAATGTACAATACAATATAGTATTAGTTAAATTAGCAATGAAAAGTTGTTTGTTGTATATAATTTCTCTGTGTTACACTTTGAATACAGAAGTGACCTGTAGTTTTTTTGGCACTGGCCATCTGCATAATGCCCATCTCTTCACTGTCCATGCTTAAAGTGCAGCATTTACCTAATCCAAGTGTGCCTGTGAGTGACATACATGTTAATTGTGTTAATGAAGGTCAAGCAGAGGAGCAGCTGGAGCCCTTTTTCTGTATCTACAACACTCCCTGTAGGGAAGTCGCTGCCTGGTGTGAACGCCACCAGGACACCCAAACACAATATGCTCCCCACCTACCACCTCACACCTTGCTCTGGATTGCCACTGAGAAAATCAGTCACACATTGAAACATACAAGATGTATAAGATACTATGAGGTCGGCTGTCCCAAACTAGCATTAAGTGAGGCAGAACGATGTGGATTACGTAGTTCTGAAAAAAAACTTTGATCAAACGTTTTTGATAAATAAGTGGTAGAAAAAGACTAAAAGATAAACCTCAAAGAACCCTGAGATTATTGCTGTTGGCCATAAGCAGCAGACACAGTAACTTGAACATCCCAGGGTAGTTGTGTCTCCGGCTCATCTGTTGAATTTTACAGTAACTAGAGTACTTAAAAACACATGCCAAACAGGGTCAGGGCCAATATTAATAATTTGTCACTGCTACAAAAATGGTTTGCGAGTACTCAGACATTCATGTGTGCTTTTTTATTTTCATCCATTCAATGGTATTGGCTGTGTTCACTTTTTTGACAGACATAGTGACGATGACAATGGCTCATCAGAATGATCTAGACTTGTCACTTACAAGGGGTAAAATCAAATGATAATAAAGTTTGTGGAGCTAAGTACAGAGTATTCTACCTGTATTTGTTTTAGATCCTCATACTTCTACCTCTCTCTTGAGCATCTTATTGTTATTTGTGTATGATTTTGGTTGCACATTTGGATAGGGGTTGCTGGTTGAAACACCTCCTTTGCAAACATTTGGATGTCTTGGGATGAGTCCATTTTCACCAGAAGACGTACATCTTGTCTTGTGGTTCTCCATTTTAGTGCACCTACTTTCTCAATCTGCCTGTCCTCTCAGATCACAAAGCCGGGGTTACAACTATGTGTGCCATTAAAGGGTGTACAGTTGCTGTTTGGTGGTCTTTAAAATGCAAACTTTTCACAAAGTAAAGTAAAACCTTGTTTTAGAGTGGTGTGACACTGAATTTTGAGATTAGTCAAATGATTTTGATAAATATATTTTTGTGAGCCTTATAGTTTGGGGAATTGTCTCAACCTGTAATCCCTCCACTTAATCCGGAGATACAAGAATCACGAAAGTCTGAGATGCAGGGATTTACCAGACAGCAGTGCCCTGTAACGGTGTGTAATGGATAACAGCTGAGCCCAATGTTTTCCATATTTATTGTTGAATTATATCACAGCAGCTAAGGAAAGCTGTGTGAGATACAGCCTCATAAAGGATACATGTCATGGAATACAAAGGAAAATTTAAGTCCCCACATTTGGAAGATTTTAAAGGAGTATTTTATGGGCTACATGCTAACATCCATCAACAATCATCCCCTGATGCTTGTTGAGATGAGCACACACAGTTTGTTTTGAGGTCAAAATAAGTGCATCTTGTACAAAGTGGTGTGCATTTAGAGTCAAGAGTCAATACAATATATATCCAAATGCAATTATACGAACATCAACAGACCTTACCATCTCTACTGTAGAGTATATAGTATCAGCCTATACTATATGCTTTACAGTAGAGATGGTAAACACTGAGGGTTCTAGTAATACTGATACAAACTACAACTAGACAAAGTTGCGGCTGCACTACAAGGGTTTAACATGATGTATAAAAGTTGAACTTGATGGAAGAATGCATTTATAATATAAATGAGGATCATGTCTCTACAGATAAGTTTTTCTTAACCGGTGTTCAGGCTAACACCTTTACATTAGGCAGCTTGAAGTTTTTTTTTATCGGTATTTAAAGGTTAGACAGGATGCGGACTGGCACGTTGGCATCTCACTCTCTCCAGGCAGCTGTGTGGCTGAACAGCCCATTGACAGCAGACTGCGGGGACTCTAGCGGTCTACTGTTGAGTCTTCCTCTGTCAAGCACTGGGTGGGCTCTGCTCTGTTATTTCACATTAAGGGCATGGCTTAGGACCCCTGGAAGGCACCCTGACAGTGCAGTAGCGGTACAGTACACACTGTATATCGTTGAATGCAAAGCCCACACATTTACACTTGGAGGAAAATATGTATGTTGGACATGTTCTTCAATGTATGCATACAAATATGTCAGACCAACAGAAGATTTAAAAAAATATATATATTTTTTTCCAAACATTTTATTTAGTTTACTGTTGGAATTTGCTCAGCGTCCTTGTTTTTTGTCTGTTTGCTGATTATATGAAAGTAAAATAATTGAGGTTGTAACTTTTCTTCTCTGACACCTAACACTATATTAAGACAGAAGGAAAGGAAGAACAGTGTCATAGCTTATCATCATTATCACAAAACACCAGCTGCCTTCCTGCTACATGGAACATCATTCATGGGAAAACCAGATGGAAACACATTGACTGATGGAACAAATAGAATTTTTCCTGAATGTCTGTGATCCATCCTCGCAATCTCTGCCCTTTAATGACACTGTTTTTATGTGTGAGATGTGTTTGTGAAGGCCATTAGCTCCTCCTTATCAATCGGATATGAGTTTTTATTTGCCTTGTCTGATGTGAGGATCAAATCAATATGCTTTTTCATTTTGGTACATAACATGCACAGATTGTGTTTGGCATTGCTTATTTCAAAGATGCAAGCAGGAGTAAACAGCTGCTCTAAAATCCAACAAATTCAAACTGTTGTCTTAACAGTGCAAAACATGTTATGCCTTAGATCCACAACTTATTACTTTTTACACTCGATAATAATAACCCGTTTGGGATGTGGTTGTTCAAGGCCACAGCTCTTAAAAAAACCTGAATATATATATACATAAAATAACATTGTGTTAATGGTAATTTCAAGATCACATCACATTAATAAAAAACATGTAATGTTACATAATTTATCGGTCAATAAACAGATAAAGTGCAACCAAAAGAGACTTTTAGATTTACGGTACTGTTTGGTCAAACATCCACCCCTAGACTGCATTTATTCCTCAGGCACGTCTGCTGTGACAGGGGTCATAAACTCCGTGAGACAAATCCAGGTTGTGTCGTAAAGCCATGTGTTGGACTGGACCCTTGTTTATTATAACACTGCATACATTTGTTCCCAATACAATTGTATATATTAGTCCGCCCTTTCTTTGTCCTTTTCCATGGTCCCTGTTGGAATGAGTACTGAATTATTCATCCTCTACTCCGTTCTTCCCAAGAACAAGACTTATGGATTTGAAACCAGAGGAAAGGCAATGGGGAGATAGACACCCTGGTGCAATATGCCTAGAGTGTTTATAACATTGTAAATGTATTTAATTGTGTGCGACTCCCATGTTTGGTATAACCTCCACTATTCTCTAGTTTTTACTACATAATTTGGGCAGTGTGAGTAAAGAAATATTTTAGGTAGCTTGAATTAAAATCATATTATAACAACGCTCTTAAGAGGCGCATATTATGCATCCTTCCTTTCTGTGCGAAGGGATGTTGTTGCTCTTTTAAAATGTCAGTTGTGGTTGTGTTCATTCTGTGGTCTAGAGGAGCAGGTTCTTGCTGAGGAGTCCTCACAGCGGCCGTCACCGGTGAGAAAGACTGATGGTTACTCTTTTACCATCCATCACTTTTTAGTGACATGCATGTCTATCACGTACCCTAACACTTTGCATAGGTCAAAAATAGTTTCTGCTGCTTTGTGACTTTGCTTGAAGAAAGTTTTTTTTTTCATGCCAGGTGTAGCAGTGAAGGTCACACACTTGCTTGATGCTGAGCTGTCAGCTTCTCAGCCTGTGTGATCGTTTATCATGAAGGATGAGTTGAGGGTCAGTCTTTAAGTTTTAGAAGAACAACGTAACCATGGCGGAATGTTAAATGGAACTCAAAAGATTTATACATTTTGATTAACTACTGTTTGACCTTCCTGCACATGAAATATTGACCTCACTCTGTAGTCTCGAGAAAGCATTTCGGGTGGGGTTCCAATCCTGTCTGAATGCAGTATGTGGTAGGAATTGTAAAATAAACAGTTTTGCAGGCATATGTAAACGTACACAAACATGTGCCTGCACACACACCAAGGTGCACTATAAGTAACTTGTTGGTCATTACATGATAAGATGTTTCACCTTAATTTGAATTAACAATGAAATGCCAATGTTTTTTTATTACCCTAATCTATGAAAAGTAGACAATACATCAAAGCTGAAGTGCCCTGTCTGCAGCATAATACTACATGATGCTAACATTTTCTTTGCTATTCAAAAAATGCAGTTCCGCTAAAATCTTTTTTCTGAATTTTCCTGTCAAAGCAATGAAAGTAAAACTTGTCTGTTTTCTCAAGGCTTTCCTGAACTCTATAAGCAGCAAGCATTCTTGGACATTTTAAGTGAGCAGTTCATAATTAATCTATGTCTCCATCCTTTAGTAGATACAGAAGGTGCTTCAGTAAACCTTGTCTAAAACAGAACAGATGGGCCAGGAAATGAGATTTGCGGAAAAAGCCTGAGCTGGAATGCTTAGATTCTTCATTTGATTTCACTTTTTGGGGTTGAAGATAGACCAAACCAGAATGACTCACCAGTATTCAATCCAACTCAACAGATGTTCCAGTAAGAGCTGTAAACAATTTAAGATATTGAGTTAATAGATAAATTGGTTGAGTAGTAGAAACGTAGGTTTAAATTCCTTGGTTGCTAACATCCCAAAACAAAAAGCAAGACCATCCAGAATTGTGGTAAATACTTCGGTATCTCCGAAGTGACCCGGAGTGATGGAGGATTGTTAGGGTGATGAAATTACAACAAGTTGGATTCAGTTTAAAAGAAATTATGACATAATGAACAAGCAGTTTTAAAGTATTTCCGAAAGAGATGTTTCAGGATTACGGTAAGACAGGGAGTGTACACTAAGCTTTTGTGATGAACACCATATTTGAAAGGATCTGAATGATCTCGAAACACTCTATTCATCTTGGGCTCACTAACAGTTTGTCACTAACCATGTCTTTCCAAGATCCATCTGACCTTTGTCTGACACAGGGGTTGTTTTTGGTTTAAGGATTTCTGTTCCAGGCACATGAGTTTAGGTCATCCTTACGAAGTGTTGAGGAATGTGCTTTGTTTTAACTGTTTGAATTACCGACGCATGCGATTGCTTGATCATATCCAGATTAGGTTGTTTTGAGATTTGCCACATACAACAGGTTTTAATTATGTTTTAGCTCTTTCCACACCAAGTTGAGAGATCGCACTGTAATCAAATTGTAATGACGTGATACAACCGCTTGCTTGATTTGTCTTTATCCCTCATTCTGTTTAATCTATGCATTCATCTGCCTTCATTTTGCTTTTTTTACATTTTCCTCCAATGAAATTGAATATAGAAACCTAGCCAATAAACTTATGTCAATTTATGATGCACCTGGACACATCCTCAGGTATGTAACCTGGAGTCATAGGGTGTTTCTGGGCTTTCAACAATCAGACACCGTTACCCCTTACAGCTCACTGTACTTGGCTCTCTTACTCTTATTGGTCACCCAAGGTACAGTGAGCTCCAAGAGGATGACCTGCTTTTGAGCTCAGCACCATGTCTGGCCTCAATGTTGTTGTGGCAGCTTCTGGGAAGTTTAGTTTTTTCCCCAGGTCAACTTTCAGCTCCCAGTCTTGTGCTGTTGCTTACAGGCCTGAGGAAGCTGCTGTATACTTCTCCCCTGCCCTGATGAAAGCGATGTTCTTCACTGGGCAGAGGCGCTTGCGCTGGCTGATCCCACTGCAGATGGTTTCCGCTATCGCTTTGAGGACTTTGTCATTGAGCTAGCTGTATCGCCCCTCGCCCAGGGCTTTTGGACACCAGCTGAGGATGTGCTCCAGGGTCCCTCTCTTCAGGCACAGAGGGCATGCTGGTGACTCCACCATCCCCCAGCAAAACAGGTTGGATGGGGTTGGTAGCACATCATCATGAAAGGCCTGGATTAAGAACTTGATTTGAAGGGCCTCGGCTTTCCAAAGTTCGGTCCAAGTAATGTGGGCTCCACTGCTTGCTCCCATCTTGTCTAGGCTCCCTGCTGCCACATTCCAACCGTCCTGCGGGCTCGCTCCTCTTCTAATGACGCTCGCACCTCCTTTTGATTGAGTGACCTCTTGTCCTTCCCCTGTGCCTTGTTGTAGAAAGGTATTTTGCTGCTGCCCAAGCCAGCTCTTCCCCAAAACACTGTGCCCACCAGCACACTTTTTTTTCCCCCAGCCACTTCCAAAGGAACTTGCTCACTCTCCTCTCAACAAAAATACATCTTTAAAAATACAAATTTTATTTTAGTTTTATGTATTGTGGATATATGTGGAAACACAATCCGGTCACTGTCTTATATAAACAATAGGAGGCCATGGTAGACTGATTTAAGTGACTTTGGTTTGTTCCACGCCATCAGAGAAGGGGGGATGCCTCAGGCCGGTGCCCCAGTGTAATTAAATATTTCTTTGTATCCATGGGCTCTGGCTCTAGAGGAATGTCTACTATGTGGGCTGGGGCCTATCCTGAATAGCTGGGTTATTAAGTGGTCCACGGAGCACTGGGTGATGGACGAGCACAGGGGGTTACAATGTGGAATATACGCCTGGCGAGAGACCTTGTGTTTCCTCCCTGGATGTACACACAGGCAGAAAGCAAGATGAGCCAGAGAAACAACAACCTGCACCTGTGGAAAATGGGATTGGTTTCTTTGCCTCTGTATGTCATAACATTTTCCTGTGGGTCTCTTTTCATAAGAAAAGATGTAAGATGTATTGCTTGTCCTTCACCGTGAATTGGTGTAATCTACGCCTGGTGCACTGTAGATCTGAAACGATGAATCACTTGCTATTAGACAATTATGTGCTGGGTTTTTTATCAGTCCTTTTTGTGTTAATTGACATCTACTAAAAAAGCTAAAGCCTTCAATGAGCCAACTGGTTCAACCAGTGCTCTCACTATTCTTTGCCCCATTTTTTTTTCTTTCTTTTAAAGTGGCCTACACACCTCTTAACCTTATCGCTAACCTGACATTCACATTCAGTTTTTCTTTTTCATCTTCTGCTCACTAAATGCTGCTCTCAGTGCTCTGGTTATTCTACTCTAAGATAACTTTACTCCCCTCTTGTAACTTCATTTATCAACTTCTCCAGGCGCATTCTGCACCTCAAGACATCAAAGGAACATGTCACAGTGATCGGTATCTTATTTTCATTGTGTCACAAGCTGTCAACAGTTAATCCCAACGCCCCATAATTTAAAGTGTTGCCGTCATACCAAATTAAAGTTCAGACGCTAAGGTTAAAGTTTCCAGTTAAAGCCGAGCAAAGGTTTAGTGTAACTTTGACCTCAACAGAACCTCAACTAACTAAATGAAAGAAATGCTACATGTCATATTCTTTCTTAAATACATATGTACACTCCAAACCTGTTTTTCAAAAAGGGAGGAAAAAAAAGTGATTTATTTTTTTCATTCCAGCCACTTTATTCATATATATTTCTTTAATTTTGACTAAACTTAAATAAGCCTCGGTGCCTCAAATGAGAGTTTTCACTTTAGATGGCTGACGCACATGATTTGTCAAGCCTCCAGAATCCTTTTAATGTGTTTGTCCTTGGGTGAGTGTTATAATTGGGTGGATAACATATTTGACTGGAAGCAAAAGGCAGCTATGTTTTTAAAAAGCGCATTTGGGTTTTAAATCCTTACTATTTTAAAGAACCTTTGATAAAAGGAAATGTATTGGCTTTCCAGAGATCCTCAGGACACAAACTAATTTTATACCCAACACAAAAATTAAAAATTCAAACAGGCTAACTTATCTTCAATTCTTTCATGTGAAAATGACATTACTTATTTAGCAATAATTCAAAGTATTGTCTAGTATATAGTCATTTTAACAGACATTAGCAGTACCCTTTGGAATTCCCTCAGGGATTGTTTACAGCTGTTAACGGTGGTGCTTGATTGTTTTCAGGGGTTCATTAGTCACTAAATTTAAAAATACAATGCCTTAAATCAAAATGTAAACAATCCAGGGGGCATAATGCACATAAATATTTGCATGGGGTAACTTCTCCTGTTCAGTTTTCAGCTTGTGTGACAGATGAATGGACTTGTCAAATATTAAAAAGAAAGAAATTGCACATGTAATCTAAAGACTCGGTGCAATTGGTTTTTTATTAAAGTGAAAGTCAGATTGTCGCTGTCTGCCACTCACTGATTAAAAATAATGAAATAATTATTATAAAATAATCGAGGCATTTAGGATGAATGTGAATTTGATAGCAGTAAAAGTTAAAATAATAAAGAAACATACAGCAACGTTTTCAGTCAAACAAACAAGTTTTATACAAACTCAAAGGTTTCATACAGCTGCTTTGTTACATCCTTTAGTAAATGTTTCATTGTCGTATGAGGATTTACAACCGCTCCATTGTGTCTGTGTTGTCGGGTTAAGCCAATGGTGTCTCTATCTGTTGTATGAGTAACTCGTCTAGGATTGAACGAAGCTGATCACAATTCTATAGCTATTATTCACAGTGCACTCCATTTTACCATTGGTGCCTTACCACTGCATGGGCACCATCCTGTCTGAGAAGGCCTTACACACACACACAGCAGTCCCTGTGTTTTTGAAACGCATGAATAGACTGTTAGAGGCCTTTGTTTCTGGGCTGTTGCTAGACTATTGCCAGTGATGTGGTTCATTCCAGTGCCAGCTTCTTTCTGAAGATAACAGTGTTTTCCAGCTCAAGCAAAGTGGGGGCAGCTTTAAAGTCGACCTGTAATCATAGAGCCAGACAGAGAAAAGTGGTAAGACGTGCCCTGGTCCCTGAGACCCTTTTAGTATTGAGTGTCAGAATTCAACCTGTTAGGCTTACTGTTTGAATATTTACCTTGCAGGATGGTGTCCTTGCTACCGAATACGAAACCATTCTCAAATCCATAAATATAGGGGCTGCTTGGATTGCTTGGTTTGTCTTAAAACATATCATCTTTCCCTTTAGGCCCTCAGCCAAAGCAGTAGACAGTTCTTTGAGTCAAGCACTTTGTCCTTTAGCGTTCAATTTCCTACTGTCTTAATCATGTCCAAATTACTTTGGATTTGTATTAATTGGGAACCAGTCAGGAGTCAAAGTTGCATATGAAGTGTCCTCGCTTGCTGTCCCTGAATGTGCCAGGCCAGGTGCCAGCCACTTGCTTTGCAGGTATCTTTTGTGCCATGCAAATGGGATTGTCATGGCAACCGTGTCTACTTCATGTCAGTGCAGAGAGCCAATTGACTGCGAACTGAAGGGGTCTGATTTGTCTAGAGATCTTTAACCCACCTGGTTGAGATAGAGATTAAAATGTTTCTTTGAAGTAGAATTGGGAGGCAAATGATTAAAAACAAACGTTTGTCTTTTGAACTCAAATAAAAGGGTATCATGTAACTGTAGTCAGAAATTATACTGAAGAGGTGGCAGCTGTTTTTTATTGTTACTGATAGTAGCGCGGATGTCATAAATCCTCAGTGTGTTATGAAATATTAACTGTTAGTATTCAACAGCATGGCATTCTCGGCCTTAGGTTAAAAAAAGTCTTGAGTCAAATGTAGAGTGTTACTGTCACTAGTTTTGTCAAATCCATTATTCCTCCACACTTGTATCTTGTGAATGAGTTCCTCTCATATTTTTGGTCTGAAACTTGGAACCACCAGTGGTTCCAAAGGCAACACGATGCCTCCCTGACTGTACAGCCACACATCATCTTCCATATCAGATGTGGTCGATTGTTATTCTGTGGTTTGGGATTTTATATCTCCTCTCTGATGGCCCAAAATGCTGGTGCTTATCATATTTCTGGCATGTGGCAGTTGATTTTTTGAGAATCATCAGTGTTGACATTAGTATTAAGTTCCATTACATAAGGGAAAATAAGTTATTAATGTTATTCCTGTGCGGGTGGTCCTTTCCTATATTCTGTTAGCTTTTCATGGTCTCATTGGAAAGATCCAGAATATTTTTGCAGGAATTCCACTGTTGTTCGTTCCATACTTCCCATCATGGCATTGGATGTGCTGGATTATATTTGTTTTCATAGTGCTATTATTCAACATTTTCGCTAATGCTTGTATGCATTCATATTGGACATCCTGCACACTTCTCACATGATCGTTTATGTCATTGCGGCTTTTTGCCAGAACTCCTCCTGGTGCTCACATTTCTCCCTTTAACAACCACAGCTATGATAATATTTCCTCGAGGGAAAGCTGATCCTGAGAACGTTTCCTCCGCGATGTCCGCAGTCTGTGAACGGTACAGTAGGAGTTTCCGTCCAGGCTTGCGTTCCACTTGCGCACAGCCAAGCACAACAAAAGCACTGAACCACTGGAGGAAGTGAGAGCGTGTCACCATCAGGAGCATGAGAAAATGTGCAGGGCAGGAACCCCAGCATGGCCTTCCGCTGACAGGCCCCCAATGGAAACAATGGCTTTGGCAGCCTCTCAGTAGTTGTCCTCTTTTCCTTGTTTTTTGATAGGCCTGTAATGTAGCCTAGTGGTGTTTACGCGTTCTCATAGAGCTTATCATGGTTCGATATTGTGTTTGCGATTTATTATTTTCGATTTGTACATTTAAAGCAAGTCAGGGAAGTGTGTCACATTTCAGTTTCATATTCAATCCACTTCAGTTCATGTACAGCAAGGAAAAATGTGTCTTCATCCATCATTGTTTCCTTTTTGTGCAAGAGTTCAAGCTCAGTCAACTCTGAGACTCAATCTGAACATGCATGGATGAGATCCTCAACATTGTGACCACTCGTGTTTAAGTGATGCATGGAGGGGGATGCAATGGACTTGTGACCAGTTTAGAATTTTGGAATGACTGGATTGAAGTAGCTCCCCTGTGAGGCAATTCAAAATGAATTAGGAAATCAATATTTGACTGTACGTTAGCCAGCTAGACGGCCTTTTCAAGTCACTCGTGAGGGTATTTACCATTATCCCGATTCAGGATTGTCCTGATAATGGAAATTCACCATGATCAACACATTTTGAATACGATCGCAATTAACAATTAGTTCTTATTCCCTTCCATCCCTAATATCAAGTATTGAATCTCTAACAACCTTGCATGGTTGTATGACAGCTCGCCTCTGTCAGTATTTTGTAGTATTTTGTTTTGAGAATGACTCTTCTCCATACAGCTTCGGCCAGTGGTTGCATTTATACTGAGAGCAACTTCAGGTTTGATTTTATTAAAATGCCTTGGGGTATACATTTTTTCACTCTTGGATGAAGATAGCCCATCAGTGTAAGTAATGGTTTAATCTGCAGGGAAGCAATTTAGACAAAATGGGAGTCAACAGCTAAATATGAATTTGATTCGAGAAGCTTAAAAGTGTCTGTCACTTTGATAAGACCTCTGTGTTATGTGTTGACAATTTTGCTCAGTGGCCTGAGACAGCAGGTCCCTTTCACATATTCACTGATGCATTTCAGTGCTCAGGTCTCAGTGTATTGCCATACGTTTTGGCAAACAGTGCTCCCAGATTGAACATGAAGAAATGCTTTTCCCCCTTGTGAGAAACAGTTTCATGCAATTTTTTCCATTGTTGTGCAACTGTTTTTTTTTTAATTCAGTTTTATTGTTTTGAAAGCAGGCTCACCACAAGGCTTGTGATAGGACAGTGAATATGTTCATGAAGGAGTCTGTCAGTCAAAACCTCTCAATACATTGCTGTTTGTGTATTTTAATAGGTTGCATTCCCCTGCTGTGCCTGATTGCTCTGCTTTGACTTTGTCCATTTTGCAATGAGCAAACTTAGTTATTGTTACTCAAAAGGGGATATTCTTTTCATCTGTTTAATATCAATGTAAAATACAAATCTTATGGGTTTCAGACTGTTAGTCAGACAAAATTAGCATTTTATTGACAACCTTGGGTGCATTTATTGCTTTATTTTATTTTATTGTCCAACATTTTATAGACAATGTTCCTGCTTCCTACAGTATAGAGGGTTTTCTGGTGGGGTGAAACGGAGACAAGGCTCACATCGAAGAGAGAACAATGGTTTCTAGTCCAATATATATTCTTCTTCTTGTTTTTTTATCTCTCTGCAACCAATTCTCCACTTCCCAAGCAGGAGCAATAAAACCCCATTTCTACTTGATCAGTTCAAGGAAAGTAGTGGTCCTGCGCTATATACTCTATCATGTCCCACTGCTGTACCTCAAAGACAAATGATTCTCGCTGTGAATTGGATGACCTGAGTTTCTAGACTCCGACCCTTTCACTACACTGGTTCATTACATCCAGCTGATCCAGCTGTCATCCCCTTTTATGACATTTTCTGGTTTCTGGTTGCTTCTATTAGCCTTTTCTTTGACCCGAGACAGATCTGATCACTCACTTCATCTGTTCGTCACGGTTGTGGTTGTCATGTTTGAGTTACAGTACACTCTTAAAAGGAGAATTTAGAAATTAAATGACTGCTCATCTGCCTGTATTGTTGGCTATCAGTCTGCCTCTTTCTGTATGCCCAACCCTGCAACCTCCAGCCAGTACCTCAAAGTATTAACTGCAGCTGTGTAAATGAATACACAAATCATATCCAAATCATATACCCACCCCATTTGCGGAGTTTGCTTACTGAATAATATATCACATGATGTAACATTCAGCCCTACCCTTTATTTTTCCTAAACAGTTCTCAGAGAAAGATGTGGTAAATCTGTCACAAAGTGAACCTGAACAAATGGCTAACTGTAACGCAGCGGCAACCAGCAGGGATGCAAGTGGGTTTTTTCGGAGAGCTGAGTAGCAAAGGAAAGAGCAACAGCGTTGGTGACCCAGACATTTCCCTCTTTCTGAGATGACACAGATCGAAAATGTGGGAGAGCGGAAGCAAAGGTTTCGCTGACGGGGTTAAAACAGCATGTTGCTCCCCTTGAGAAGTACGAAGAGTGTTAGAATCCATCCAGACAGACATCCAGGAGTCCAGACACATGATAGAGCTGCACGCTTGGAGGATCTCTGTAAAAATGTTGATCTTTGTCTGGGAAAAGACAGAGCACGGATATCCATGGGAACAGAGTTGAAGTTACTGTTAATGCTGAGGTGAGCGGGGCCAAGCTGAGGACAACGTGATGATGTCATTGGACAGGAGCTGAACAGTCAGTCAGAGTGACGTGAACTGTAAAACACCATTGCCAGTTAATCATAAAGATTTCATTTTAGTAGCATGCTACGACTAACCATGTAGTAGGACAACCTCATTAGGTCATATACCAAGGTACATAAAATGTTCATCAAAGAACAAGCAAGCATCAGGAAGGCACTCTTACTTTGGATTGTTCAAATGTAATGAACGCACTGTTCAAAGTGTAATTGTTGAAGATTTTTAAAAAGCAATACCTCACGCTTGAACACAGTGCAATTTGGCAGCAGCTGCAGTACAAGATAAATGAGCTTTGTCCAGCACAGTGTAAAAATACTGGGCACTTTATACTTTGACAGGAGCAATATAACCAAGTGTTTATGTTCTTCCAACCAGTAGAGTAGAAAATGTTCTTTTATATAGCTGATTCACAACAGAAACCTATTGCATAGTATACTATACGATGTTACACACAATTTGGCAGGATACATCTAAAAGCCAAACAATCCATTTGACAGGGTTTGTCTTTTCATGGTAAGCCTCATTTTTCTTTTCATGAAATTGTATCATTGGCTCTGTTGCTGTTGGCTCCAAAAATGAAATTTACCACTAAAGGTTTAGGTTAAAGGATCCCTTTGTTTCTGTCGCCCGCAATACGAAACCTGTGCTTCTGCTAAACTCTTACATTTTCGCAGCGTGTGACCTGAGCTGTCTTTTTATCCTTATCCAAACTTTGTCACTACAGACTACAAGTTAGACAGAAACCTAACACTCTGGAATTTAGAATAAGTGTTAATAATTGTTGTAACGATCTCATCTGCTGTATTTTGTTGTTTTTGTTTCCACAGTGACAAATAAGAAACCGGCTAGCGTATCCATCACCAAGGTGAAGCAGTTCCAAGGATCATCTGCCTTCACAAAAAGGTCCCAGTGGACAATCGACCAGCTACGGCAGGTCAACGGCATCGATGCCAACAAAGTATGTCATTTATAGTATCTATGAAACACTGCTATTTATTCCGTTAAAGATGCTCTGAGTAACTTTCAGTTTTTGTTCATTCTTGCACCCCCCTTTGGACAAAAGCAGTAGTGATTTTACTACCATACCTGTTGTTCCTGCAGTGTTTCCCGCAGGATTTTTTTCAGCAGCGGTGCTCTGGTCCCCGAACCCTGTAGGGGGGTCCGGGGGCATGCCCCCCCGGCCAAATTTTTTTGTACCCTGTACATTGGAATCCATGAATCTGGTGCATTTTGAGAGGAGAATATGCACTTAAATCCTATTCACACAGTCCTGTGTATTACTGTAGATAGGATTATTGGTGTTGTAACTTTGCCTTTTGTGTCTTCATTTACATATTTTGACATTTTTGTATAGAAATTAATATTTAAACAAAAAATGCCACAACTCAAATTATTTTGCACAATTTATTTACAGATTTTTGCCTAATGCTTAAATACTAAAAGTGGTTGCTATGCCCAAAGCATCACAACCTCTGACTTTTGTAACCATGCCCTAAACAAAATCACCAACCCTACAAACACAATAAGTGCTTTGCACTGTGTTTGAAATTCTCCAACACACTTCTTTCAAAACACTACACACAGTTTTTTACATAAGACACATTGTTCAAAAATGAAATCTCCTGCAATTATGGGCAAAACACCTCTCAGGATCTACCAGTGCACCCTCTCTCTTGTTCTCCTTGCTTCTCTGTCACTTCTCTTTCCTCCCTTACTTGGTCTACCTGTATTTTCTGTAATAAACTTGAGCACTTAAACAACAAGTAAGAAATGCTAGAAATCTTATTTGTTTCCTTCAAATTACCTTGTATACATGTATTTGTAATGTTCAAAATAATATCACCTAGCATTATGCATTCAAATCCAAAAGAAAATTCTCATTAGCTTGAAAGTTTGCTTCCCTAATTTGCTTTACTAACCTTAGCTCCTCCATTGTCCCCGTCTGCCTTTCTTTTTCACCCAGCTTTTTAGACTCATCTGCAAATGTAATATATATTATTTAACTATGTATATATACATTGTGAACAGTGCATCCCTTAAGAGCTTGTACCAGCCTTTTAACCTCTGAGCCCTAAGCCATTTCTTAGATGTTTTGGTTCGCCTGGATTTATTCTCTTAAGATTGCATTCATCACCCCTATAATGCATAGCAGTCAAGCTATCATTTATTTGGGTCACAACCTGGACTATCAGAATATGTGTGCTGCAGTGATGTCGTTTGAATGTAGGAAAAACGGATTTTATATGGCAATAAAGAACAACATCGGATCTAACAGTTCCCAAAAATACCTAGGCTACAAGCTCCTGACTGGATATAAACTCTTGTAAAGGCTATGAGTGATCCAAAAAGAGCGACAATACACACACACACACACACAATGGTCTACTAGAGGAAAAACGGCACGGAGGTTACGGTTTATAAATTACGATAGGGCTCAGAGGGTTTTTAACACTGGAGGTCATGTAGCGACACATTTTAGCAACTTACTTTTCTCTCTCTCTCTCTCTCTCTCTCTCTCTCTCTCTCTCTCTCTTTCTTTATTCGCTCTTCCGCTTCACTCGCTGCTGGAATCAATGTAACTTTGCAACTGTGTAGGCTACCACTGCCAACAACTGCCACACTCGCTGTTAGGTTATTCTTCTTCTTAGATGTTGGCTACATGTTGATGTGCCCTGTGTTGCGCAATTTACGTTACGCGCATTTTCTAAAAGGAGCTACGTACAAAAAAAAAATAGAAAATGCGGAGGAGAAGGATTTTTATAGCGGCGGCGCACGTTCACTCTCCGCCGCTGCTGAGTGAACGTGCGGGAAACACTGTCCTGGGCGAGCGTACCCATGACACAGTCTTAAAGAAAAACTATATAAAAAGAGCATTCTTTGCAATGATGGTCTTGTTTGCTGTAACATGTAACTCATGATCATCAGAGGAAAAATGTCTCAGAAATATTAAAAGGTTCCTCGTAGCACCTTTTAATATAGCCAGGTGAAAATGTTTGGGTTCACATCAGTATTGCTCACAAACATTTCCCTGATGGCTGAGATGTTTTTTTCCCCCTGTCTGCACACATACACACACCACTCTCATGTCTCCCTCTAACTGCTATTCTCTCCCAGGACTGTCCAGAGTTTGACCTGATGTTCGAAAATGCTTTTGATCAGTGGGTCGCTGGCTCAGCAGGAGACAAGTGCACCTTCATTCAAATTCTTCACCACACCTGCCAGCGCTACAGCTCAGTGCGAAAACCAGACTTTGTCAACTGTCAGTCCAAACTGCTCGGGGGTAAGAAATACCACTTCTAGCTGTCCTTTTTTTTCTTAATATTTCTACCCAGGACACAGCGGCTCAGCAAAGGCAGACTCGCTGCTGTCATACTGTGCTGCAAACCAGTCTGAATCTGATTATGCATGATGACAACCGGCACCTGGTGTGTATGAAAATGCATGCGTACTCCTTGTACAAAGCATCTGTTGCACGCTCTGCTGAAGTCAGGTCAATGAGGATGTCCCAACAAAATAAATCAGCAGTGACTCAAAGCATCTGACACAGATCAACTGGTTTAAAGCGCATACAAATACTCACTAAATAATCTTTTTTTCCTGATTTATGTGATGTCAGTGTGAGACTCACCTTTTTATAATTGGTTTCCAGCCTTCATTATAACATTAAACCTCACAGTAAGAGCTGTCTGGCCCCTTAATTTATTTGACATTAATATGCATGCATTTGTGAGAATATCCTCTCCCTTTGAAAATAATACTTATTTCATGCCCAACTAATAAATGAATGACAGACTGATCAAACAAGTCCAAGCATAACAGATTGCCCTACACTTAAGCCATTTAAAATGGAATTGTAAGTGCAAATAACTGGCTATTTTCTGGCTGCAAACCCAGTGTTTGTAACCTACGAGGTGAAGGGATTCTGGTGCTGGTTGATGGTTTCATCCTAAATGAATACCCGGTGGAGAATGCAGCACCCCAAGTGGTTTAATCAGATATCGATCCGTTTACCACCAAGCCTCATCTTTAAGCACTCGTCAACCTGTTGTATAATTCATGCTTCCTGGAGAACGTCCACATGCCCTGAATAAACATTCAATCAATTCCCAGAAAGAGATTTCTTGTAAATTGGCTTACTTGATTTTAAACCTCTAACTGTTTCACTGTAAGTACTATGAGTCTCTTCTAATAGGACATACAGTACATTGCAGAGGTGAGACACATGTTTATAAAGAGACTACTCAATTACAGTCAAAATCTCCTTATCTTTTCCCTTCCCGTTTTTATCACACTGTGTGTGCGAACCCACTATCTCTACTCATTGATGATGAAGCTGCCCATTCTCTTATTCTCCATATTTAGCTCACTTATACTGACCCTGGTGGTGCATACTATAGTGTCTGTATATCATAGGTGGGAAAGGTAGTGGTGTCCTCCGGCCTTTAGGTGTAGGATGGATTTATTGCAAGTGCTGCATATCAATCGCATGCACTGATTAACTGCAGAGCTGTGATGGTCGAAAAAATGTTAGACAGTTCACCCCGCATGTTGTTTAAAACATTGTCGATAGAAGCAGAGACGACGTAAGCCTGCCACCAACTTCTGTCCACTCCAGTTTAAGTCTCACACCAGTGCAAAACAAAAATCATGACGCTGCTCAGGTGTGGGACCAAAACTGTGGGAGACTCTTATCTGCTGCATCCTCTGGGGATGGCACAACAGGTATATTGTTATTATTGCACATTATCCTGCTTATACTCAATAAAATATATTTATTTTTTAATAAAGTATGTTTGCTATTCAAGAAAGGGAGCATATTGCACGAACTAAGGTGACATTAGCTGGGCTGGTGTTAATTTCCCCATGTGTGTACTAATGGATCGCCGATTGTGAATGCCAGCGGCTTTGTACTTTGACTAAGCTCTACGTGATTAGTGACAAGTTAAATGAAGTGTCATATTCTAATGCAAAACCATGAAACTCAATTCAAGAAAGATATGTTTTTTAAATATTGGACTGCCTTCTGACTTGTGAAATGCGAGGTGAACTTGTACTCTCTGCTACTACTTTTAGTTGTAGACTTCTTTCAGAGATGTATGGTGTAGGTGCGCAGACTCATGTTCCTGGTCCTTAATGGCGCATGTAATTGGTCTGGAAATAAAAGCTGCTAATTTGCTAGTTGACTTGGTATCAGTGCCAACTTGGGCTGCTGGCCCCACTTGTATTATCTATCCTGTTGTTTTGTACTCCAATTCCCACCTGAGCTTTTATATCTCACTGGAATGTACTCATTACTTTTAATCTAAATGAAATGGATGGGCTGAGTGGATGCTTTAAACCCCTGAGCATTACAATTAATATCGATTACTACAGTCCCTATTAGTCCTATTTACCCAATGGATGCACAATTAAATAGTTGCACAGAATTTACATAGAACATAAAACCCTTTATACTTAACCCATGATTTAATAATCCAAAACTGGTAACCCCTCTTTACTAATTTCGAGACTATATTATGTTTTGATCATGAAAATGTACTTATGACTTTTAATATTTTCTCATCACAGAAGACCAAGCTGTAGATTCAGTCATTGTCCGTTGCAAGGTCTTTTTGAAAAGAAAGAGGAAAGAATTTGTTGCACACCATGGTCATCTACTAAGACAAGGTAAGCCAGCGGAACAGTATCCAAAGCTACTTTGACCAAAATAATAAAGTTATACCCCCTACTAACTAAGGTGGTATACGAAGTTTCTCGGACTAGGTTAAACAAATGTATCCCCTACTAAAAAGTGACAAGTTTCCAATAGTAGTCATGCCTGATAAGAAACCAGAGCACAGTATCTGGCAAAAACACTTGATTTGAACTACTGCAAGAATGGCAAGCAAATGGATGATCTAAGGCAGGGGTGTCTAAATTTTTTTCACTGAGGGCCACATACAGAAAAATCTACGAAGGGCCGGGCCACTTTGCAAAAATAACACATCAGAACATGTAGCTGCTCTGATGTTTAGTTTCATAGTGTCTTCGTAAATTGTAATCCTTGCAACACTTTCCTTGCACATTAAAAAGACACATTTCCCCTCTGGTAAAATGCCATTAATACTGCTTTTGCATCCAATGTCCAGCTGGGTGAAAATAGTAGCCAGCCGAGATCCCGACCCTCCTAGAGGGTTCCGGGGGTATGCCCCCCCCGGGAGATTTTTTTAAGTTTTTAAAGTGAAATGCATGAATCTGGTGCACTTTGAGAGGAAAATTAAGAGGCTAAATCTGACACTGTGTCAGATGAATTAGAAGCTATTGGAGAAGGACACATGGATTTTCCATAAAAATATTAATTTAGAATTAAATATTATGAAGGGTCCTCTGCGGGCCGTAGTTTGGACACCCTTGATCTAAGAGATACAGCATGTCCCACTTCACGCCTGGGAATTAAACTATTGTCATTTTCCAACGCAGAACATTACCTAGTTTCAAATGAAGCATTCTGAACAGAGGGCTCCTATCAGTGACCTTTGTTGTCAGTTTTGGAGAGAAACTGTATTTATCATCTACACACACACAGAACTTTCTCTGTATGCTCCCAGTGAGCACAAGCCCAAAATGTCCCTGGTTAATGTTATCACAGTGGGGTTAGGGTACATTCTGAAAGGGATTTTAAGTTTACATCCAAAGGTTATGTGAGTTATGTCCACTGTCCTTGGCCTCTCGATGTCAAACTGTGTGAGGAGTCATTGACTAATACTGTGCTAAATCACGTCTGGACATACAAGGGCAGTACAATGATGGAGGGCTGCTGCTTCTGGAATAGTTTCCTCTGGATTCTGTACTTCTGTAAAGCATTACACACATTTACATATACAGTATCTCACAAAAGTGAGTACACCCCTAACATTTCTTCAAATATTTCATTATATCTTTCCATGCGACAACACTGAATAAATGACACTTTGATACAATGTAAAGTAGTCAGTGTACAGCTTGTATAACAGTGTAAATGTACTGTCCCCTCAAAATAACTCGACACACAGCCATTAATGTCTAAACTGTTGGCAACAAAAGTGAGTACACCCCTAAGAAATTTTTTCCAAATTGGGCCCAAAGCGTCAATATTTTGTTTTGCCATCATTATTTTCTATCACTGCCTTAACCCTCTTGGGCATGTAGTTCACTAGAGCTTCACAGGTTGCAACTGGAACCCTCTTCTACCCATTCATGACGACATCAAGGAGCTGGTGGATATTAGAGTCCTTGCGCTCCTCCATCTCCCGTTTGAGGATGCCCAAAAGATGCTCAATAGGGTTTAAGACTGGAGACATGCTTGGCCAGTCCATAACCTTTACCGTCAGCTTCTTTAGCAAGCCAGTGGTCGTTCGGAGGTGTGTTTAGGGTCGTTATCATGTTGCAGTACGCCCTGCGGCCCAGTTTATGAAGGGAGGGGATCATGCTCTGCTTCAGTATGTCACAGTACATGTTAGAATTCAATGAACTGTAGATCCCCAGTGCTGGCAGCACTCATGCAGCCCCAGACCATGACACTCCAACCACCATGCTTGACTCTAGGCAAGACACACTTGTCTTTGTACTCCTCACCTGGTTGCCGCTCCACACTCTTAACACCATCTGAACCAAATAAATGTATTTTGGTCTCATCAGACCACAGGACATGGTTGCAGTAATCCATGTCCGTAGTCTGTTTGTCTTCAGCAAACGTTTGTGGGGTTTCTTGTGCATCATCTTTAGAATAGGCTTCCTTCTGGGATGACAGCCATGCAGACCAGTATGATGCAGAGTGGGCGTATGGTCTGAGCACTGACAGGTTGACCCCCCACCCCTTCAAGCCCTTCAGCAATGCTGGCAGCACTCATACGTCTATTTTCCAAAGCCAACCTCTGTGTACACGCTGACCACGTGCACTCAACCTTCGTAAACTGGGCCGCAGGGTGGTATTGCAACATGATAACGACCCCAAACACACCTCCAAGACGACCAGTGGCTTGCTAAAAAAGCTGAGGGTAAAGGTTATGGCCTGGCCAAGCATGTCTCCAGACCTAAACCCTATTGAGCATCTTTGGGGCATCCTCAAACAGAAGTTGGAGGAGCGCAAGGTCTTTAATATCCACCAGCTCTGTGATGCTG
Source organism: Hyperoplus lanceolatus (assembly GCA_026929865.2). NCBI lineage: Eukaryota > Metazoa > Chordata > Actinopteri > Uranoscopiformes > Ammodytidae > Hyperoplus > Hyperoplus lanceolatus. Next base: position 20,747,974 of record CM049408.1, on the reverse strand, counting down.
TCATAAATGGGTGGAAGAGGGTTCCAGTTGCAACCTGTGAAGCTCTAGTGAACTACATGCCCAAGAGGGTTAAGGCAGTGATAGAAAATAATGATGGCAAAACAAAATATTGACGCTTTGGGCCCAATTTGGAAAAAATTTCTTAGGGGTGTACTCACTTTTGTTGCCAACAGTTTAGACATTAATGGCTGTGTGTCGAGTTATTTTGAGGGGACAGTACATTTACACTGTTATACAAGCTGTACACTGACTACTTTACATTGTATCAAAGTGTCATTTCTTCAGTGTTGTCCCATGGAAAGATATAAAGAAAAATGTGAAGAAATGTGAGGGGTGTACTCACTTTTGTGAGATACTGTATATGCGCTTAGTCGAGACGATAACGCTGGAAATGATGGCTGTTTAATGCATTGTGCTATACTGTCATTTTCTGCTGATTAATGGAAGTGTGTGTGAGTAGGCTATCTGTGAATACCTAGTAGCTTTTGCCGACAGTATCGGCACAGCTCTGTTACATTCAGGACAGAATGTCCATGCTTGTCCTCATTGTTATTTCTGTCATGTTGGTTAAAAGGCTACAACAAAGCACCGTGACTTAAGTCTGACTGAGCATGCAAGGTCCGCCTCATGAACAAACGTCAGGGTCAGATTGCTTTACGTAGTTGCATCTGACTGTTGAAATAGGCAAAATTATTTGGGAACAGCATTGCAAAAGGGAGAACTGTCAGCCCTGTGTTAAAGATTTGGGAGTGAGCAATCAAATAGAGGAAGGAGAGAATTGACTGTGCAGGGAATAACTGCAGGGATTATGAGGAGAAAAGGGATTGAATGGAAGGCCACAGAAAAATAATAGGAATGTGTGTCGGGAGGAAGTTGCCCTTCCTGGTTGAACCTGTGTTCATTATTTTGCTACGAATAGTGTTGAGATTTTAGCATTAATTACAGTGCAGCTGGGGTTAATCTTACAGTAGGGTCTGCATAGCTGTTCTCAGGCCCCTATGATGTCAAGTACATTAGCCATTTATTGTTGAATTCTGTTTTCACGTCCACATCATTATTTTAATCTTTATTGATTACAAACGTTCGAATAGGAGCATTGGTCTATATTGTATTTATTTTAAACTTGCCTTTGTGGAATTCAATATAGGGGACACCGGGGTAAGTAGGCACACTTTTTACTCTAGTGAGAATTGCTCATCACCTAAAAAAAATTCAATAGTCATTCCTACATTAAATTGAAGCTTAAGGTGTTGGCTTGAAATGTGAACCCCTCACTTTTTCTAACTTATTGTAATAAAGAAGAAATTTACCATCAAAGACACTAACACATTGTGACCCCATCAAGAGGTTGGTTGTCACACACTATGGGGTTATTTGTCACAATGTTATCTTTATGGGAAACATCTTAAAAAGAAGGCAAGAAAGCAGAACTACATTTGAAAGTTTCATTTCATTGTCAAGTTGAAAAATAGGCCTACATAACTTTATGCATCTTAACACAAAATGCGCAAGGAATTAACAAAAAGGAAATCCATATTAAGACCAACCTACTGTATGTAACAACATAAAGAACAAAACAAATAGGTCTAACAATAATAGCCTACTCAACTAGGATACACACATTCACTATCTGAGTTACAGTGATGGCAAATGTAGGGTCTGCTCACTCTAACTAAGCAGAGATTGTGTGCCCACTGGTTGCACATACAACACTTCTTCCTTACCTCCCCTAAACGGGTGCTGGAGAACATTTCCATACAAACCAAACACAAGCTATCCTCTTCATCTGATGAAGATTCCTCCTCCTGTCTCTTTCTCTTCTGTTTCTTCTTCTCCAGCTGGGGTGGAGTGCACTGGGGTGCAGTAGCCTTGGCAACTGTCCTGTTTGGGATGCACTGGGTCGTTTTGATTTTGTTGCCCTTTTTCTCTTTTGCATGCTTGCTGCCTTTCCTGCTCAATTCTCTCCTTCTCTGGGGTGTCTGTGAGGATACAGCTTGACATTTTCTTTTGTTATTGGGTTCCTTTCATGGCTGCACCCTTTGGATAACATGTGACAACCAACCTCCAAAAAAATGTGACGACCAACCCCAACTGGAATTTATTGCTAGCATCAAGGCCAACAATCTAAACTATAGCTTACCCTTCACACTTTTTTAGGGTAACACGTGTTTTGTTATAAACCCATTGTGTAAAAGCCTAGAAGAAAAATACTGAGGCGCTAAATATTTTCAATTTGACATGAAAAACACTAACAGTCCTCTCACCTCAAATGCAGCAGTCTAATGCCTCGTTTCCACCGAGTAGAGCGGGTCGGGTCGGAGCGGCTCAGAGCGGGATGGCTCACTTTTAAGAATCTCGGTGGTGTTTCCACCGCCGACCCTACCCTTACTGGTAGGGCGGAGTTTAGGCTGTACTGCGATAGCCGCCGCCAGAATGTGGGTCAAACTATCGGGCTGTGGAACAACTGAGGTCAAGCCAGTGGTCTCTCGTTTTTGCTTGGTCAAACCAGCCGCTTCTTTATTTATTCCCCCGTGTTGTTGTGAGCGTGTATTTACTACTATCTTTGGCGTAAACACACAGAGACGGCTCGGTGCAACTCATAGAGACAGTGAGCGAACAGTACTGGCTGCGGCAGCTACGTGACTAGCAGCGGGACACAGTGTAACCAACTGATTAATTTATTGACAAGGAAAAACACCACACAAAACAGTGCTGTGCTCACATTTTCGCCAAAACACAAGACTCTCTTCACTCTTGCCGAGATGGCTGAAACGATTCTTTCGACCGATCAAATGACGGCAGTGTTTAGCTCCGCCTTTTCGGACCCTTTCAGGTGGCTAGTACCCCAACGGAGGAGTACTGAGATTAGGTGAGCTTAAACCGTACCCTACCCAACTTTTGGCAAATGAAAAGCCAAACTACCCGGACCGAACCGCTCCGATCCGACCCGCTCTACTCGGTGGAAACGAGGCATAACTCCAAGGAAGACTATGTAGGTGACCTCTGATCCCAGTTGTGGATATTTACATACCAAAATTTAACAGACAGTGCCTTCTGGTTCCGAGATATAACGATTGTGACAACCTACCCGTGTGACAAATTACCCCGTTCTCCCCTATAGTAAACTGTCCCCCTGTAAAATAGCATGTTGACTAAATAGGAAGTTTGTAAAAAATATTGTAGATTTTCTAGAAGAAACCTTGTAAAGAAACATGAGCTCACATGGAATGCTTTGCTTTATTTAAAAAAAAATTCAGCCTTGGCCTTCATGCTTTCATGTTGATTTATTGGATTTGAATGTAATTTAGTGTAGAGTTTAAACACATAGAGAGCAAAAGAAATATCAATTGGTTTAATGTAAAAATGAAATAAAATGTGTTATTTTATAACACTCACAATAATACTCACAATAATTGTAGTCGCAGCTGTTGTGGTGGATTTAATCACAGAGTAATGTGGAAATCTATTTGATTTCATTAGTATTCCTCGCGCATTTTTGTATTTACTTTTCTGGGTGCCTGTCCTCTGATAACTGCTGGAAGAAAAAGGGGAATTTGATTATCAGATTATGAGTAAAACAAATTGTGTATTGAACACACTGTACCAGCCAATTTTGACATTGTTGTGTATTTTTCTATTCAAAAGTTTAATGTATAGAGAGTGTCAGTCAGTAAGTATCTGTAATTAACGTTAGGAAAATGTTATTATATTGTATGTCCTCTCCCAAATGAAACAAAAAACAATCAAATCAAGGATGATATTTTAAAATCTTGCAGGTCTAACTGGGAATAGATGGCCCTGGTCCAAAACAATTGTAATTGTTCAGGCCCAAAAGATTCTGGGTATGTCGGTGAAGCTGTGAGTAGGATTGGGATTCACTTATAGAAATACTAGACAGAATTATTCATATGCTGCTTCAAAGTTATAGCAGCGACCAAAGGCCCTATGGTATTATCTTTGTGATAAGGAGAATTTTTAACAGTACATGTCGAAGGGCAGATAAGTATCTTCTCCTTAACACTTAAAAAGAAAATGATCGTGAGACATTCTTTCCCTTCCAACACCCACATGTTGTACCCCACTGCATTATCCTAGCACGGCGATGACATTGTCAGAGTGGAAATACTAAAGGCGCTGTAGCATGTACTGTTTGAATGGAGCGCTATGTGTAGGTGTGTTTGTGCTTGTGAAGTTAACCATCCCCTCTAATCTATCCCATGTGCTTTGAGAGTAAATTAGATTTGGCAGTCAGCGTATTGTGAAGAGTACGGGGCATGTTCCTGTTGATAGCCATCAGCAGAGCAGCCGGTAATCTACTGCTGTTTACAGCAGAACTCGGAAAGGAGGGGCTTCAATGATCTTTCCCCCTTCCCTTGTTATGTTTGTCTTTGCTCATAATTCCTATTTTCTGGCTGGAATATTTTGTTTACAGAAAAAAAAACATTGCCTTTTTTCTGTTCAGTCTCCATTGTTCAAAGAAACCCTGGATATCATGGAGATATCACGGGGTAAGAGCAACAAAATTCCTTGTGCATTGTTGAGAGAGGCGTGTCGTGGATGTTCTAGGCTTGGCCCTCGTTCTGGTAGGTCATTCTAGGTCAGGACAGGAAAAAACTTCAAACTTGAGCAGGATTAAAATGCATACTTGATTTAATACCAGTCAACCTCCTAAGTAACATAAAAAAACAAACACATTTTATCGCCAGTGAATGGCTGATGAGCTCACTAAAAGCTAAGAGTCTGGATTACAGGGCATTGCATGAACATAATCCACTCCTACACATTTTTCATTCAGCTGCTGATGCTGCAGCCTCCTTCATAAACTCTCTGCAATGTTTCCACCTGGTCTTCTCCACTGGGGGAGCCCACGTCACCGCTCTCTACTGATCTCTGACAGTCGTGAAGAAAGGCACCAGAGAAAGGAAAAAATGGTGTTCTGGACAGAAATAAAGGGAGATGTTGTCTGAGAGCCTTGTGAGGGTTGAGGGTTATGTTTGGGGGATGATGGGAGTATTACTCCCGGCACTCCAGTCGAAGGAGGAGAGGATCAAGAGGAAATCTGTGAGGTGAAAAGGTCTTATCCTTTTCGAGTGACGCTTCTCAGAGAAAGTTTTTTTTCTTTCACAAGGAGTGCTTTTCCTCCAATGTAAACTAGTATCCATATTGGCAATGCATGATAAGTACACTTGAACTTTGCTTTGCTAATGGCTGCAGACTTCCTAGTTAAGAAAGTAAATACTCCAATCATATTGGAGCTGGGGATCTTGTTTGCTGTGTGGGCAGATTCTAATATGTATACTTTTCACCAAATGGAAAGGGGAAGGAAGGAAGCTTATTTCATCATTGGTCCAGATGTGTTCATCATGTGCAGTATGGCCTGCAGGCTGCGGTTCATTTACTGTGATCTCTGGAAAACTGACTAAAGGGAAAGCCCTGTGTATGTGCACATGTTTCTATTTCCTTAAGTGTGTGTGTGTGTGTGTGTGTGTGTGTGTGTGTGTGTGTGTGTGTGTGTGTGTGTGTGTGTGTGTGTGTGTGTGTGTGTGTGTGTGTGTGTGTGTGTGTGTGTGTGAACATCTAAACGTCCGTCTGTGTGTCTATGGCGCGGGTGTGTTTCTACAAAAACTGCCTTTGACTTTATCAAGTTAACTTCCTTTCCAAGGAACACCAGCTGGCCTTGCCGTCTGCTTTTGGGCTGTAATAAAACCCTCTGCAGTAGAGCTATTCCCAATGATCTGCCACTCAGCTTACCTGCCATGAAGCCGCAGGACACTCACTCTATATTGCAGTTTGGTGTTGAAGTAGAGAGGATTAGGCTTGTCAAGTCTCAATACAGTCTGTACCTTCAAGTTTTGCTTGGTTCGTGTCTTCACCTCAAGTTATTTACTGTATTTCTCAGGATGAAGACCTTTGAAAATCAAATGTTGCTTATCTTTTCATTCATTGTTTTTCTTTATTTTTCACTTTTGAAACTTAGGCACAGGAACAGAGTAGTCATATATTATTTTATATAACTTAACAGTATGTTTGACCTTTTGAGTGGCTGGAGGGTTCATCACTAAATCAATGCTCTAAATAAATATAAATATATATATACACACAAAGTGTCCTTTTTATTATTCTTTGGGAAACAAAAATAAATAATGAAATGCAAATTTCCATTTCATCTACATTGCAGACGAAGAAAAGAAGTATGAGGAAGATTGCTGTTCAGTCTGGTTGCCACAGCAAAGTGCACAACAGCAGCACTTCTGACGTGTGTTAGATTAATGTCTTGTCAGTGTAAATATCCGCACGGCTGCCACAGCTATGGGAAGACGTATTCTCCGTCTAATATATAAGAAGGGTAGAGTAATCGCATAAGTTGCACATAAAGTTCAAAATTGAAGAAAAAACGGTGCTGAATTTCACTAGGAATGGTGCTTTTTTTCTCTCTTTTTTAAAGAGACATTAAATCTGGGGGTGCATGTGCTGTTGCTGCACATTTTGAAGTTTGAAAAGGTTAATTTCACCTGATCCTTCAAGTCAATCAGCTTTGAAGAAATCTCATCAGCCACCTTCCCACGTTTGCACCTGATGGATGCCATTTAGTTTTTCATGGTGTCTTCCTCGATTGACACTAATGCTCAGGGTCACTGATTAAGCTACACCCATGTCTTGTCACAGCTTCGTCTGTTAGAGCTGGTTTAACTACGTTCTGTTGTTCACCAAAGGTTTCATCATTTCTTCTTCCTCTTTTCTTTTTCCCTCCTTTCTTTTCCCCTGTATCTGCAGGTAACAGTATACTCCACTCAGCTGCAGACAGTGTGACCAGCGCCGTACAGAAGGCCAGCCAGGCTCTGAACGAGCGCGGTGAGCGATTAGGTCGGGCCGAAGATAAGACTGCAGACATGATGAACAGTGCTGAAGTGTTCTCTGTCACTGCACACAAGGTGAGGCAAAAATATTAGCTAGATACATTCCAAGGCGTAACCCTCAAGGCGGGCTTCCTATGTGCATTTTAATACAGTGCATCACGATTCTGACTGTTCATAGAATAACTTGGCATGTTTTTTTTAAAAAAGTCAGTTCAGCCAAAAAGATCAAACATTATAAACTAAGGGTATTTGTAAGAGTTGTTTCATTGTGACTCCAGCCCTCTTGGCTGCAGTGCACTCTGGGAAGATCATATTTATTTTCTTCCCCTCCTCATTTACCCTCTCGTCAATAGTTTTCTATTGGGCGTTCCCTCATACTCCATGTATCCCAGATTTCTTGTTTGCCAGGGAAAAACTAATTGCATGCTGTTTAATGAAGCTATTAACATAATATGATTTAGTTTTTTAACTGCAAAAACCAAGAAAAACTCGATTGCTTTGTAACGAGCACACCTGATTATGATCGTGGCTGTCTTTTTGATAGCCCAATGTATATCACAAACTCCGGGAATTTGCAGCTTTGCTTCTTGTATAAAAACTAAGCAGCCACGTCCCACTGTCGGGCTGTTAGTGTATTGATAATGTGCCATCTAAAGTGGGATTTCAATGACCTTCATAGTACAGCCTTCGCCTACCTATAACAATGACTGTTTTTGATTGATTAATAATGCCATACTACTGAGTGTGGGACAATTAAAAGACACTGCATGTTCCTCCTAACCACGCACAAATGAGCTTCCTCACTGTGATGGATTACAAAAAAACTGTGATAAGCAGAGAAAAATGCCCCGGCTCTTTTGGGGAGAATCACACATATGCCTGCGTCTCTCATTTCATCTGTTGCCTTTAGCTTTTTTATAATTTGATTTATAACTATTCATCTTGGTTGATTATCAAGACTCGTAATGTTGCACGTCTGAAGCCCTCTGTTAAAGGCAATGGCTAGCCTTTCAGATGGAGAAAGAAGAAGTAATTCCTGGTAGAATTAATAATACTGTCTGCATTTTATACATTCCATTTCTGTTGATTAAGGCTTGACATCATATATTGTGAATGA